>PVLA01000424.1:299601-407052 GCA_004027455.1 Hydrochoerus hydrochaeris | reverse complement strand
TGTCACACATCTGTAATCCCAACTTCCTGGAAGATTAAGGCAGGAGAAGTGCAAGCTCCAGGGCAATTTAGTGATTTAGTGAGACCTTGACTCAAAATAAAATATAAAAAAGGGCTGGGGGTATAATTCAGTGTGGATACCCTGGGTTCAGTCCCCAATATCCCCCTTCCCACATGCACACACACACACACAGGAGTGTGAGTGTGCATAACTGAAACTAGGTTCAAAGACTGCTTTCAAATTCTTATGTTAGTTTGGGTAAATTACTTAAACTCCATAGGCCCAAAATTCCTCATTTATCAAATAAAGATGATACTACCAAATACCACATGGGTACAGCATAAGGATTAATTTATTCCTATTATCTTGTTTTGAAGACCTGTATCACTTTCATTGTTTTGTTTTGATTGGTTGTATTCTGTTTTATTTGATTTTATTATGTCTGGTCATGTGGGCAGCTATTCTGAAGCTAACAAGAGGCATTATGGTAACTACTGTTGATTTCTTATAATCTGGTTTTGAAATCATATCACTTTCACTGTTTTGTTTTGAATGGCTTTATTCTGTTTTATTTTGCTTGGTTTTATTCTCTTTAAAATAAAGAACATAGAAAAAATAAGGATTAAATTAGTTAATTCATAGGAACCTTTTACTGCCTGTGTTATCATTTTTCTTACATTTCTAAGCCAAGATCTCTATTTTTCTCTTATTTCTAGATTCCAGCAGATAAGTCCTTTGATTTGCTCTCTAGACTCTCATTTTACTATCTTTTGGTCTAGGATTAAAACTGATACCTTCATCAACTTGATTGTTCTTGAAAACCTACAAACATGCCTCCCTTTTGTTGGGTTTAGGTTTTTTTCTTTATGTGGACACCTCATTATGGATACCTGTAGCAGTATCTTTTCTGTTTGTATTCTGAAGGTTACCCCAATGGCAAAGTGTGAGTTCACTACGAGTAGGGATTGTCCTAATTATGTCACATTTTTCACTTACTTCCCCACATCAGTGGCTATGCTAAAGAAAGTTTTGATGAATAAATGAATTAATTCATTTGGTCTTTGTGTTTTTGCTCATTTTCTCCTGGGTATTCCATTCTGAGTCCAGTTTTCATGAAAACTTTCTTGTTCCTTTTATCTCTGAAAATTTTTAACTTTACCTGATGACAATGAGATTCCATTCTGCAACATCCCAGTTTAGTTCCTAACTGGCAGGTAAGAGATTCTGCACACTCCATTAGCACACTAGGGGGAAAAAGAATCATATTTAATTTGCCTACATTTAGTTTTAACTTACATTCTCTTGGTTCCTGCTAGACTCATTATTCTTAAAAGCTGTGAGTAGCTTTGGAGAGGGTCTATTTTGCGGAATTCTGTCTCATTTCTTATTTGAGAAGGGGGCTATGTCGCTCTGTTTCTTTACACGTTGCATAAACATCATCAGCTTTCTTATTTCTCAGTTGGAGGAGGTGAGTGGAATTAGTTTCAAAACCTGTTAGAAATTTGCTTTTTAACAGATACAAAATTATAATTAACATATATGTAAAGTATAAAGCTTAATAATATAATGAACACCCAGGAATCTCTATCCAAACCAAGCATTACAAAAATTCATAGTCATTTGCATTCACCTTTCAGTTTCTCTGCTGTCTCCTCCCCTTGCCCTCAGGAATAACCAGTGCCCTAAATTGTGAGCTTACCATTCCTTTCTAGCTTTGTTTTGAAAATTTTTGTTTGATCACAAATGTATATTTGTCAAGACAGTGTGTTGTTTGACTTGCATGATATTCAGCTTTATAAAAATGCTATCACCCTATATAAACTATTAGGGGCTTTGCCCTCTTTACTCCACATATTTATTTTTTTTTTCAATTTAAAGGACTTTATTATCAACTAGCAAAAATTAGCAGGTTGTACATTTTTATCATTCAATAGATTTTGTAACTAAAATCTTTTTTAATAGTTTTCTTAAATTTTTATTTAAAGAGAGGGGAAAAAAGCAAAACAGAAAAAAATGGGTAGAAACAATACAGAATTTCAAAAAAAAACAAAACAGTTACAAATCACTAGTTGATACATTACATATTGTCTTCTTGGATATAGTTGTTCAAGTCACAAAATTAAAGCATACAAAGTGGACATTCACACAGTGAGGCTGCAAACAGTTTTGTTCACCTATCCACAAAAACTTAGCAACATGGTTATCAATGGTATACACTTAAATATACACACATTTTTATCCTTTAGAGAACTTTCTTTTCCTCCTTTTGCTTTTTAAGTCCATTATCTGTTTAGTTATACCATGTTTCAGGTTGCTCAGTACCTTACTGATCTGTTTTGTTGTTGTTATTTACTTTTTAAATTTTTTCTTATTAATTATTATTATTTATTACATTTATTTATTTTATTTTGAAGGTAGTAAAGTACAGCAGAACAAGAAAGGACATAGCCAATTGAGGCAGTGCAGTGAAATTGGTACAGAACCTCACAGCAGGTTACCGGGATAACAGCAATAGGTACAATAGTATATCTGGTTTTCTTCACAATAGTTGTTCCTTCAATCAGGTAGCGTAATATCGAAAGAAATACCGAAATTATAAAAACAGAATATTGAATAGAGCAACACCACTGGTCAGAACAGAGCAAAACAGAGATAAGAATATTTGCCTTCAAAAAGATGGCAGAAGAAAATCCCCTTTATTTGCTTTATTGCATATAGTCAAACTCCAAAGAGATGTTCAGATCTCTGGCTCTCATTTGCTAGTGGGGGGTGGGGGGTGGAGTGAAGGGGGTTGTGGGGGATGGATGTTTGATTCTTAGCCGGCGCGCTGGTAGGCTCACAGCCACCCACCAGAGCAGTGTGCTGGCTGCCTGTTTTCCCAGTGCCCCAAGTTCCAACATGGCGCAGAGCTCAGGAAACGCTGATATGGTTCTCACCCTGGGGCTGCTGCGGCTTTGGAGGCCACAGCCACTTACCAGAGCAGTACTCCACATATTTTTTTTTTTTATTTAAAGAGAAAAAAAAAAAGCAAAACAGAAAAAGGGGTAGAAATAATACAGAATTTCAGAAAAAAAAGCAGTAAGAAATCACTAGTTGATAAATTACATATTGTCTTCTTAGACCTAGTTGCTAAAGTTACAAAATTAAAGCATACAAAGTGGACATTCAAACAGTGAGACTGCAAAGAAGTTCAATGATCCAGTAACAACTTAGCAACATGGTTATCAATCCTACACACTTATACATGCAGCCATATCCTCTAGAGCACTTTCTTTTCTTCTTTTTACTTTTTAAGTCCATTATCTGCTTAGTTATATCCTGTTTCAGGTTGCTTAGTACCTTACTGACTTGTTTTGTTGTTATTATATACTTTTAATCACCTTATATAATTTTGTTGCTTTGTTTTTGAGTTTCTCCTCATCCATGATCCATGGATCAGCTTTGGTGGAGTTGGGAGATTTTTGGAGGTATTTTGTTACTTTCTTATCTACTTTTTTTTCTTGAAGGTAGCAAAATACAGCAGAAGAAGACAGAACAAACCCATGTGACCGCAGTGCAATAAAACTACCACAGAACCTCAGAGCAGGTCACCAGGACACGAGCAATGGGCTCAATAGTACAGTCCATTTTGTTCACATTAGCTGTTCTTTCAATCAGGTAGAGGAAAATGGAAGGAAATATCAAACTTTTAAAAACAGAATATTGAATAAAGCAGTACCATTAATCAAAACTGAGCAACACAGTGATAAAAATATTTACCTTAAAAGAGATGGTAGAAGGAAATCCCCCTTATTTGCCATGCTATATACATTCATCCTCCAAAAAGATACTCAGACAGCTGGTGCTGACTTGCTATGGGGGGTGAGGTGGGGTGGGGGCGGTGGTGGATCAATGTCTAATTCTTAGCCCGCACACCAGCAGGGCCCCAGCTGCTTACCAGGATGGCAAGTAGGCCATCTGTTCTCCCAGCGCCCAAAGTTCCAACATGATGCAGAGCTCAGGAATTGCTGATAGTTCCCGCCCCAGGGCGCCAGTGGTTTGTCAGGCCCCCAGCTGCTCACCATGGTGGCGAGTAGGCCACCTGTTCTCCCAGCACCCAAAGTTCCAACAGGATGCAGAGCTCAGGAATCATTGATAGTTCTTGCCCTGGTGCACCAGTGGCTTGCCAGGCCCCCAGCTGCTCACCAGGGTGGTGAATAGGCCACCTCTTCTCCCAGTGCCCAAAGTTCTAACATGATCCACGTATTTCTAAGGTTCACCCATTTTGTGTATAATGACGGTCTGCTCATTTTCAGTAGTATACAACATTCTATTGTGTGAATGTACCACAGTTTATTCTTTCATTGATATGTTGCTGGTTTGTTTCCAGCCTTGTATATTATAAATATTGCTGCTAAAATATATATATATATATATATATATATATATATATATATATATATATATATGGTTGTTTTTTTTTTTAAGACAGGCTTTTCCTATACAGTTTAGGCTGGCTTTGAACTCACTATGTAACCCAGGGTGGCTTCAAACTCACAGTAATCCTCCTGCCTCAGCCTATCAAGTGTGAGTGTGATGTGTACCACCACGTCCAGCATAAATATTCTTCTGCATGTCTCCTGATCAAACATATAATGTTTCCATCAAGGTGTAGGGTTATGGAGTATGCACGTATCCAACTCTGTGAGACAATTAATGCCAAATAGTTTTCTACTCTTCCACAGTTTGTAAGAATACCATGTACTTTAATGCTTAGTATTGTTATGCTTAATTTTTGCCAATCCAGTGAAGATAAAATGGCCTATATCTATTTTTTATGTAACAGAATAGTCATCTTTACCTTGAGCTTTTAAGATATCCTCTTCTTTTCTATATTAAGAGTTTGCAGCCTCATTTGACATTACTGTGCTTAGAAATTCCTTTGAGAGAAAACCATTTATTTATGTGATAGTTTCTACTAAGGATATAAAAATTCAGAGGTCCTGGAAGCTGCTAACGAATTGTTTGAATGTTGCTTTTAAGTTGCTCTTGCAAATAAATACCAAACTATGCACATTCTAAGATTTCTTGTTAATACAGAAATAAAAATATGTAAAATTACATTTTAAACTATTAGTTACTATCACAAATTAATTTGCTCTTGAGCTTAAACCAATCTGCAAAACTATTTTAAGTAAAGTCTCCTTCAATCTGTTTATCTGGATTATTTCCATGGAACCAAGTTTAGTAAAGATATATTTTTGCATTTCCTTGTATTTTAAATGTACTAAAGTGATTCAGTTTACCCTCTTTTGACATGGTTACATGATGCAACATAAATTAATCTCTCAATGAAATTTCAAATCCCCAAATGCTCATCTTATAGCTATCTGCTGAACTGACCCACACACATTAACTAGAAAAATAAGCCCCAACAGATGGTGCTCCTATATTATGTCCTAAAATGTGTTTTTTTAAGTTAAAAAAAGTCATTTATATACAAACAGTTTTCATCAATAACTAAAAACACATAGAAATGGAAAAAGAGATCCAAGACAAAAGATAATATACATATATTTTAAAAGAGAATTTTTATAACCATGTATGTGAATTGTTCTTAAAAATAAAGAAATAGTAGTTTATGACTTGCCTGTTTTTTTCCCCTGCCACTGAATGAAATATTTGTAAAGAAAGGGACTATATATTTGTTTTATGTTTCTTTACTATATTGTTAATATAATAATGTCCTATTGTTAAGTATAGTGTTAGATCCTAAAGGAGCATTCAGAGAATGTTAATTAGATGCAAAGGTCCCCTCTGTACCATAAAATATTTGTTGCTTGATGAAAAGACTGAGTGAATATTCATGACCAAACCATGAGAAAGATGAGTTACTTACTTCTGTATGGTACTGTAGCTATTCTTGGAAGTAATCATTCACCAGGTGAATACATTTATGCCAGGTGAGTGAGAGTTTTTCAACTTGATACAACCAACACTGTGTTCAAGTTGCTATCACCCATTGGATTATTTTAAAGACAAGCATTATGCTTCATTTCCTCATTCCTATAATGCCAGATATTCATCTTTACACTGATCAAGGAATATCAGGTGCTGCTGAAGCAAGAGGACTCTTCCTTCTCAGGGAATTAGCTTTTTGCAATGTAAGAAAACTTTTTATTTGTTTTTGTTATCCTATAAGAAGTGATCTATGAGATGGGACAAAACAAAAAGTTAAGCCTTTCCGTGGATTGCAACATGACCACATGTTCGCAGTGGTAGTCACCTCTAAAACGGCCACCAGTGGTACCTGCCTGTGTCTTATACCCTTGCTTAATTCTCTACCATCTTGTATGGGGGTTGGTGAGTATGGCCTACAGAATATGACAAAAATAATTGTATGTTACCTACAAGATTAGGTTATAAAAGACTGCAAGGATCCAGTGGCCAAATTAGACCCTCAGTGGCCAAATTAGACACTCAGCTACTTCCTGAGGCTGGAAAGTGTTAACCTAGAGCCTGAGCTGAGAAGGTCCAGGACTTTGTTGGACCTGAAAAGTGAAAGAAAGAAAAACCCAAATGTAAGTACAAACACAAAAGAATTTCATTAAAAGCAAAAAAATGAGAGCACTTAATAAAAAGAAATGATATAATCTACAATATGGTTAAAACTTAAAAACATGCTAAGTGAAAGAAATCAGTCCCAAAACACCAGATGTTATATGATTCCATTTATATGCAATAACCATATGGGTAAATATATAGGGGCAGTAGATTTGTATGCCTAGAGCTATAGGGTTGAGGGAGGATTGTTTGCAATGGCTCATGGGAGTCCCTTTTGGAAGTAGTGAAAATGTTCTAAAAGTGATTGTGGTAATGAATCTAAAACTCTAAATATATACTAAGACCATTTAATGGTAAAGTTCAAGGGGTGAATTATATGGTCTTTGAATCATATCTTAGTCAAGCTTTTTTATTTTTAAGTTTTGTTTTGTTTTTTAGAAAAAAGAATGCACTTTGACTCTATCTATTCTAGTATTTGCATTGAGAGAAGTTTTCTTGAAGGCATTCAGGTGACCTGCCTATAGGGAGGCTTACTGGGAAGGAGCTAAATTGTCCAGTCAACAGCCATCAAGGAACTGAAGTTAGCAAAACCAAGTTATTGGTCTCTGCTGATTTGAAAGGTGAAAAGTAGCATTTTATAAAGTGTTAATTTGTCATTTCTTATTAAGATATATTAAGCATATTTTAACATGTTTAAAGACATTCATGGGAGGAGGATGAGAAATGAAGACCCAAACTCCATGTTTAGTGACGTTAGGACACCTTTTTAACCCTAAGCTAGAGTACATGAAGGCTAAAAATGGATGGAGAAGTGATAAATGTTTTAGCAAGACAGAGATTTCAAACTGAGGTACTGCAGAGGAGAACACTAGCAATTAGCATGAAAATTTGTCTCATGGTCCTTGGAAGCAGAAAGTAAATTACATGTGCAAGGAAGGAAAAGAATCAAAGGCAGCAGATTATGTAAAAGCTCATATAAAGATAAATGTAACCCAACTTCTTATCTGTATACTCACCCTCAGCAGCTGGACATTTTCCTTTTGATAACAATGCAGGAGACAAAAGATATCAATTCTGGAGAAATTAAACTAGAATTCAATTGAACTAGTCTAGACTTCAGCATATGAGACAGGAATAGGTATGAAAACAAGGATATGATAGGAGAACATACAAGTCTAATACTTAACACGGTGCTCTGCTCTACCTACCCATCTTCAGAAATCTAGCACCTAGACTGGAGTTATCTCTAGGCAAGACATAAGAGGATTTGTCTTTGGAGAAAGTGAACTGTTGCAGAGAAAATATTTGCACATACTGACATTGAGGGTCCCTAATTAAAACAAACTCAGCTTTATAGTATACTGGAATTACTAAAATATCCAGACTATAACCATCTTCCACCATACTGACATTAGCATTGTGGTACTAGTCACTATGGTTCCTCATTTGGATTATTATGGCTTTTTTTTTTTTTTTTTGGTCTGGTCACTTGGTACTACCTTTATCCTTGGAGTAAATTCCCAACTTAGTAATCAGAAGTATCTTTTTACAATGGAGAACGAATCTTCTATTCAAAACCTTCTAAGGACTAGAGGTCTCAATCAAAATAAAAATCAATATCCTATGTCCTATAGGCCTTATATCCTCTGTCCCCTCTGTCTTCCACCGCTCTGATCTTGTGTTCTACTCGCTATTTTGCCTACTCATCTCTATATCATTAACCATATCGATGATACCAAAAATGCTAGGTACTCTTCCATTTATGGGCTTTGCATTTGCTGCTCTCTCTACCTGGAGACTTCTTCAGATGTTTCTTTGTTTAAATCCCTCACTTCATTAGGTCTTGATCAAATTTAATCTTAACAGAGAGACCATTCCCTGGTCTTATTTTATGCTTATTTTAAGTAGCATCTTTCCTATAATCCCATAATATATAATATCAGATATTAATATATAATTTTTGTAGTTGATTTATATTTTTTCCATGTCTATTCCCTTAGCACCTAACACAGCAGCTGGCATCTGGTAGGTGCTTAATATTTATTGGCTGAGTGAATCAATAAAATCAATCCAAAGAGATGATAATTACTTTTCCTTTTTTGATTGTTAATATGGTTAAGTATTAAAATAAATTTCCTAATGTTGAACTATCTTTGTATTCCAGGTATGATCCTACTTGGTCTGGTGTTTAAGATGTTGAATTTTATTTTCTAATATTTTAGTTATCATGTTATATCACTATCTTAAGTAAGATTTCTCAGTCACTTTTATTTGAACATGGTGCCTTTATTGGATTTTTTTAAATATCTACATTGGATTGAAAGGACTCTTTCTCTCTCTCTCTTTCCTCTTTCTCTCCATCCCTCCCTCCCTCCTAGAAGCCCAGATTTTTGTTTGCAGGAGAGAAAAGAGTTTATTCTAACATAATGAACAATGGTCATTTTAGCTCCCCTTTTTTCCCCCAATATCTGAGGCTGAGGACCCTTTCAACTTAAGTCACTTAATGATTTTGTCATCAAGGATGGCTAAAACTTCTTTGAAATTTGTTTCTTTCCCTGTGGGGTTCTGAACTTCCATTTTGATTAGATATAGTCTTTCTAGATACACCCTTTCCTTAGAATCTTCCTATGGGATGTTTCTGGGACAGGGGCTTGTTGTCTGGACCTGATCTCTTTTACTGTTGACTATCCTTTAACTTTCAGTTGTTGACTCAGGAAAGTTATTGGAAAAAATGTCAGTTTCATATGCTGCACCATCGTGACAATCTTACTGAATACTGCCATAGGTAAGTTTTTTTTTTGCTTGCCTGACTTGGTGTATATTTTATTTTATCAGCGTTCTCATTTTCCTATCCTTCCCTTAACTTTTCTCTTAAATATGAGTCCTTTTCAATCCTAGAGTTGCGGTAGGGCTTTCATGCTGAGATGTGTCTCCAAACCTTCCCCCATTTCTTTCTTTCTTTCTTTCTTTCTTTCTTTCTTTCTTTCTTTCTTTCTTTCTTTCTTTCTTTTTTTTTTTGTTCTCCTTATGTCCTTAAATTGCTCAGGTTGGGTTCTAACTTGTGATCTTCTTGCCCCAGCCTCCTGGAGTGCTAGGATTTCAAGCATACACCACTTTTCCAATTGAGATCAGCATTTTTATTTGTCCCTTATCATCTCCCACGAGTTTGATTTTTTTTTTTTTTTTTTTTGGTACTGGGGCTTGAACTCATGACCCTGCGCTTGCCAGACAGGCACTTATGCCACTGAGCTAAATCCCTGGCCCTCCCATAAGTTTGAAAAATATGGACATTTTTTTTTTAAATTGTACTTAAAACAAGTCAAAAGTGCTAAATGTCTGAGATGAAGGATATACCAATTACCTTGATCTGCTCATTACACATTATATATATATATATATGTATCCTATAAATATGTATAATTAACTATGTCAATTAAATATAAATAATAAAATAAAAGTCAAAGCCAAGCATGGCGACATACACTTTTAACCCCAGCAGTCTGGGAAGCTAAAGCAGGGGGACAGCAAGTTGGTGTCCAGCCTGGGCAACTTAATGACTTAGCAAGACCTGATCCCAAGATACAAATACCAGGGACATAGCTCCGTGAGAAGGCACTGGTTCAAACCCTGGTACCAACCCCCCAAAGTCAACCAGTCTTGAGCTCAAGGGACTCTCTTATGGGAAAGTAAAAAACATTTAAAAGCTTTTTCTTTTCTTTTTGCAGTACTGGGGATCAGTCCTACAGCTTCATGCATGCTAGGCAACTGCTCTACCATGGACCTACATTTTGCAGCCCAATATTAAACATTTTTGACATTTCTTTTGGTTGTTTGGTTTCTTCCTTCATATTTATTATTTCATTGTAGATTTGTTACTATACTAATAGAAAAGGTAGAGAGGTAGAGCTGCCTGTGTTCAAATTATGGCTCACTTTGGCTTTCATGTAAGAAACAGAACTTTTCTGAGTCTCAGAAAAATAAGGATAATAATTATATATATATATTTAATAGGGCTATAGTGAGGTACACACATCTGCATACATGTAAAACATTTAGAATAATGCCTGTAACATAGTAATTAGTTAATAAACTTTAACTTTCATCATTATTACTATATTCCTGCAGTAGCTTTCTCTGATGTTCTTCAACTCTCTGACAAATTGAAGTGAAGATAAATATAGATGAAGATTGTATATCTCCCTGTACGAGGAGTATAAGTTAAGTGTTATCATTTGACTATATTTTATAGAGTGATTGAGTCACAGAAAGAGAAAATGGTTTACACAAATAATACATTTAAGGAACCATGAGTGAGAGGCACCTGAGTTTGCCCTTTAAAACTTTTTTCTCAAATCAGTTATCAATTTCATGTGATTATTGATATACATTAAAGCATATATTTCATATTGAATGGTTTTATATACTCTGTTTATATGACATTATATGTTCTGTTACATTTCATTGGCTATTACAGTAGGCAACATCATCACTATTATCTTCACTGAAAATCCTTAATATCTCGAAGATATATTACAAAGATGAACCACACTCTCAAAGTTTAGCTGCTTAATAACTTGTGCTGTATTTAGGTTAAGCAAAATATAGGGCCACACATGTGAGAAATAGAGGGTTTTAGCTATAGCAGAATGACACGGAGGGAAAGTCTAGAGCCCTGTTTTTTGTTTTGTTTTGTTTTGTTTTGTTTTGTTTTGTTTTGTTTTGTTTTTTGTCTTTTGAGACAGGCTCTCCCTATGCAGTTCAGGCTCATCTTGAGCCCTTTGTAGCCCAGAGTGGTCTCCAACTTGCAATGATCCTCTTGCCTCAGCCTCTCAAATGCTGGGATTATGGGCATTTACCGCCATGACCAGCAAGAGTCCACTTTTTTTTGCTTTTTGGTACCGGGGATCGAACTCACAACCGACTGCATGCTTGCAAGGCAGGCACTTATGCTGCTGAACTAAATCCCCCACAGAATCCTGCTTTTAAAGACTTAATTTCATTTTTTTCTTGTTAGGCTAAAGAAATTACCTTTTTTTTTTCAAGACAAATTACTCTTGATGTAATTTGCTCCCTCTTTTACTAAAAGAGGCATAAAAGCGTCTATTAGGCAGAAATTTAAAAGTATACACTCAAAAAATAAAGCATGGGTCATCTAGAGAGTAAGGCATGCTACAGTTTGGAAATGTAAATATTTATGGACATTTTTAGTGGTGGTGGTAATTTGTGGAACTCAATGACTCTATAGGAAGTTCTATCTTGGGTATTGGGGAAAAAATTTGGCTCTACATTTGCTTATAGCTTTATTTTATTTTATTTTTGTAGTACCGAGGATTGAACCTAGGGACTCATGTGCACTAAAGAAGTGCTATATCCTAGGTCCAAAACTTAAAAACAAAACAAAAAAAAAACTTTTATTTAAGTGCCTATTCATAGGGTAAAGTTCTAATTTCTCTGTCATGTAGGATCTTTGATAAGGCTCTTTAGACCAAAAGACCCAAATCACTTAGGGTTATTTTGTTGCATGTGAAAAAAAATCTAGTATAAAAAAAAGTACAAATGGAAAACTATCAGCTGACATAACTGAAAAGCCTGGTGGTAGTCTCAGTCATGGCTTTATTCAAGAGCTGGATAGTGTCACTGGGGCTTAGTCCTTCTCTTTATTTCTCAATTCTGTCTTCTGCTGTATCAGAATCATTTCCTGACACAAAGTACTGACCCCCAATCCCTGCCAACCTTATAGCATCTTTACTATTAGCAATTCCAGAAGACAATGTGTCTCTCAGTAAAAGTTTCACTGCATCTTATTGTCCATTCCTAAACTGTTCAGGGGAATAGGATTGTGATTCACCAGATCTGAGTCACATGTTTACTCCTGGACAGTGACAGAGTCAACTCTACCCAAATTTCATTCAATCAGAGAAGGAGAGACTTGTAAGAGGAAATTATGATCATATTGCTAGGAAAATATTAAAGGTTCTAGAATAGCAAAAACAATTGTCCACTGATAAAACTTTCCAGCTCATTTGCTGCTACACTTGCTTTTGCAAATCTCTGCTCAAGTAGGCCTGTCTATTTATTTTTCCTAACACATCATGCACATTCCTATCTTTCTTACGCAAAGCTATGTACTGTCTTCCAACTTCTTCCAAATATTGCCTATCCTTTGAATTGTTCGTGGAATTTTTCCTGGATATACTGATCTGTCTCTCTTAAGAATTTATTAGCTAAAGCACCCAGGTGAACTTATCAAATGTAAATAAATGAAAAGAAAAGCTTTTTCCATTTAATTTGTGTGTGCATGTATGAGACAGTGTGCAAACCGGTACCATGATTGTGATGGGTGAAGACATTGCATAACTCACAGTGGCATTACTGTGCCAGGCAAGGTATCTGGGAATGTCTTGACTATGCATCTGGTTCTTGTCTTAGGTAAGTTTTTGTGCTGTTGACTGGCATATTTTTTCTAGTGTATTAATTTTACATATTTTACAAATGTGTCACACAATTGGAATATGTTACTTTAAACTTCACACCTTAAACTGGGGATATAATTCAATTGTACAACATTTACCTACCATACATGAGGTCCTGGATTCTATCCTCAGCATCACAAAACAAAAATAAAGATAAAACACATTTAAGAAAAGTTACAGCTGTATTAGTTTTCAGCCTTTTGTAGGTCACAATTCCACCTCAAACAGATTAGAAAGTTCTTTGCCCCTGAATTAAGTAGGCAATTATACGTATTTGTAGATGAATGAATTAAAAGGTTAACTAGTGATGGGAAAATATTATAAAAATAGTTCTAGGTACTTAACATGTAGACATACTAAATAAAAAAGAAATCTTCCTATTATGAAACTTGGTCTACTTTGGTATTATCACAATGTCTTATGCACACTTTTATTATTGCACTTAAAATGTTAGGTTGTAATTTATTGTTTTTTCTTAACTATTTCATCTTCTAAGACGCAAATAACTAGAGTGTAGTGTCTGAATCTTATTCCTTCTTATATTTCCAGTACATTATAGGTATCTAATTAATGTTTGTGAAAAGAATAAATGACCCCTTGTCTTGGTTACTTTTCTCTCATAGATGAGACAAAATATTTGATGCCCAAAGTGAAGGAAGGAAAGTTTTATTTAACTTACAGCTTTTGGAGGTTTCAGTCCATACTCAGCTGGCTGTAAGGCAGAGTGGCACTGCTAAGGGGATGGCAGCCACAAGTAACAAGAGTGAAAAGGGCAAAAAAGGGGGAAAATACACTTCCTTCCTTCCTTTATATTGTATGCCTTGGGCAGGTGCAGTACTCATGCTGCTAATCCTGGCACTAGACAACAAACCAATCACAAATGCTAGATTTATCTGCCTCCATGACTGCATGAGGCTTGGGGGGGCCATCCAAACATAAACCATAACGTCCTTGATTTTGAGATCAATATACTATTTTTACCTCCTGCAAAAAAAGACGTAGAAAGGTTTGTGCTAATATTGTTTGGACTATTAATGTAGATATATTGCACTCTGAATAACTAATATAAGGATAACACTATACAATGTATTAACCATTGTTACCCTCCAATTATCTAGTTTTGGAATTTTGCTTTTTTTCTCTTTAAAATAAAAATAAATAAAAAGCTGTATCTCCTTACCCCTTCTACCATTCATACAATATTTCCCTTGAACTTTTCTTCTAATCTATTTATTATAGAATGAGTGGTTAGGGCTGGCTGATTATTTTAGGCCAAGAGGCAACCCCACTATCAGGTCTAATCACAATTAATACTAAGGTAGAAGCAAACTAGTCCATCCTAGTACAGGAACTAACATGATGGTAGTAAAGAAATATTACTCTGTGAGAAATAGGCAAGACAGTCTAGTGCACTATTTTAAGGATGTTGGCAAATGAGCCTAAGGAATGGAGATAGAAGTTTAGAGAAAAAAGTGTGAACATGTTCAACATACATTTTTATGCTTTGATTTTATTTTGTGATTTAAAAAGTAATACTTTGACTTTCATCAAAGGTTCCAAGTTGGTTCAATAGGGAAGAAAATATTATTTTTAACATATGGGTGCTGGAACAACTAGATATTGATATTTAAAAGAATGAGTTGAACCCCTACTTTATATCATACTAAAAATTAACTCAAAATGGATCAAAGATATAGATCATTATAGTTAATAAGAGCTAAAACTATACAATTCTTTTTTTTTTTTTGGTACTGGAAGTCAAACTCATTGTACACCTTGCACTTGCCAAGCAGGCACTGTGCCACTGAACTATATCCCTGGCCCCATTTCTTAAATATAATATAAAAGCTTAAATAAAAAAAGGAAACATAAACAATTGGATTAATCACAATTAAACTTTTTGATGAAGGTGTAGCTTAGTGGTACAGTGCTTGTCTATCAATGACAAGCTCTAATTTTGATCCTCAGCACTGAAAACAACAACTAAAATCTTTTATGAGTGAAAGGATATTATTAAGAAAATGAAAAGACCATCTACAGAATGGGAAAAAATACTTGCAAATAATATACCTGGGCTGGGGATTTAGCTCAACGGCATAAGCCCCTGCTTTGCAAGTGCTCAGTTGTGAGATCGATCCCAGGTACCGATAAAAAAAAAAAAAAAAGAAATCGTTTTTAAAATAATATACCTGATAAAGGTCTAATATCTAGAATAGATAAAGAACACTTATAACTCAATACCAGACAGACAAACAGCCCAATTTAATAATAGGCAAAAAGGGGATATAGCTCAGTGGCATAAGTATCTGCCTGGCAAGTACAAGGTCTTGAGTACAAAAAAAAAAAAAAAAAAAGCCCAGGTACAAAAAAATACCCCAAAACACAACAACAACAACAACAACAAAACAAATAATTAATGACAGGCAAAAAACTGCTTAGACATTTCTCTAAAGAATATATAAATGGCCAAAAAGCACATGATAAAATGGTCAACAAAATTAGTCATTAGGGAAATGGGAATCAAAACCAAGATAAGATACCACTTCACATAACTAGAATGATCATTGGGAAAAAATAGTGTTCATTAGACTATGGAGAAATTGGAACCCTCATATATTGCTGCTGGGAATGAAAGATGGCGCACCTCACTGTGGAAAAGATATGGTAGTTCCTCAGTGAGTTAAATGGAGAATTATTAAATGACCCAGCAACTGCATTTCTTGGCATATACTCAATGGAGCTGAAAAAAATCTATTGTAAAAGGCCAGAAGGACCTACTCTGAAAGGTCATCTTTGGATGTGGAGGTTATAGGTGAATTTTGAGTGTTTGTTATTCTTACATGTATTTTCTCAGTTTTCTACTTTGAGAATGAATTTTTTTTGAGATGGGGTCTTGCTATGTGGTTCAGGTTGGCCTTGAATTTATTATATAGACCAGGCTGGCCTTAAATGCATGGTGATTCTGCTGCCTCAGCCTCCTGAGTGCTGGGATTGCAGGCATGTGCCACCATGCCCAGCTGAAAATAATTTATTTATATAATTTAAAAATACAAAATATATGCTGGGCACAGAGACACACATCTGTAATCCCAACACTTGGGAGGCTGAGGCAGGAGGATTGCTGAGTTTGAGGCTAGCCTATGCTACATATGAGTTTAACATAGCAAGACCTTGTCTCAAAAAAATTACAAAATATTACAAGAAGTATAATCATTTAATAATTACAAAACAATTACTATAAAATTATAAAATCTAGAAAAAAATTTTGGTACCAGGAATCAAACTCAAGACCTTATGCCTGCCAGGTAGGCACTGTGCCACTGAGCTACATCCCCAGCTCAAGAAAAAAATTTAAAGAAAAAATAAAAATCACTTAATATTCCTCTACTTAATGAGAAGCACTATACATGGTATATCTTCTTTCATATGCACTAGTGCTTACTCTTGCACTCCTGTGTATGCCTGAGATATGTGTGTATATAAATTATATGATTTAATAAATTCAGAGTATATTAATTACTTCAATCGATACATATTTTATAATTAAGTTTATTATTACATTTTAGGTATACATAATGATCACGTTCATCTTAGGAAATTTGTACCTGTACATAATATATGTTGATTCTTCTTTTTCCTGTTCCCCTCTCTCCCCTCAACTCATCTCCCTTTCCTTCTTGACAGAAACTTTGTTTCCATTTTTCCTTCTTTTCTTGATTATTTCTTTTTCCTTTCTTTCTTTACCCTTCCTCCTCAGTTCCCCTCCCCATTTGAACATTCTTCCTTTTTCACAAAATCTATTATACATTTTGGTCCTTATGTACATTGTCTTATACCAAAGAAACAATCCAGTAGTTACACATGTGTGTCTGATTTATTTCACTTAAGAGTATAGTCTTAAAGTACATCCATTTACCTAGAAATATCTTAAATTCTTCTTTCTTTATTGCTGAGTAGTACTCCACTGTATTAAGAAAACACATCTTTAATCCATTCATTAGTTGATGGGCACTGGGACTGTTTCCAAGATTTAGTTATTAGGGGGCTGGAGATTTAGTTTAGTGGCATAAGCACCTGCCTGGCAAACATGAGGTTGTAAGTTTGATCACCGGCACACACACAAAAAATTAGCTATTAACTAGAATCACTGTATCTTAATTACTATAAACTAATATTTATGATGAATGGGCTATATGGCCATTTGAAATTTAAAAGGTTACCAACCTAGTACTTTATTAAAGTGCAAGGCCCATGTTCTCCCATCTTTCTCCAATCCCACTTCAAACAAGTAGCTAATATTGAGATTATCCCAGAAAATTTTTATTTTAAACAAACATTGCCCACACACATATAAACATTTTACCTAAATATTTAATTTTACCAGATTTGGTGGCACACATCTGTAATCCCAGCATACAGGAGGTCACAGCAGGAGGATCACCATAAGTTTGAGGCCAGCCTGGGTTATGTAATGAGTTCAAGGCGAGATCCTGTTTCAAAAAAAAAAATGTTTTTTACCTAAATGTGATCATATTATTATGATATACATTATTTATGTAATAATATACATCATTACATTATTTCAAGATATACATTATGTAATAATTCATCTTGGAAATTTTTCCACATTATTAAATATAAATATCTGTTATTTTTTTGATAGTGTCAGAGTTTTCATACAATGAGTTTATTATGATATAATTAGCCAACCTCCTATTGATGGGCATTTAAATTACTTCCAAAATGTGTGGGGGAGTCTATTAGAACAATGGTAAAGAAATCCCCCTCAGCCAGGTGTGGTGGTACACACCTGTAACCCCAGCACTCTGGAGGCCGAGGCAGGAGGACTGAAAGTTTGAGCTCAGTTTGGAGAACTTTAGTGATTATCAACAAACTATTTAAAAATAAGAATTTAAAAAGGCCTGAGATGTACCTCAGTGTGAAGGTCCAGTAGTCAATCCCTAGTACCAATAAATGATAGATAAATGGATAGATAGATGGATAGATAGATGGATAGAGATAGAAAGATTGGTAGCTATGTCTTCATATGTCTCTATGCTTGTCTTATTTCCCTGGAGGCTATGACAGTTTAAAGGAAGAGATGGTAAGTCTTGGTGACGAATTGGTCCAATGCTTGATCTTTGTCAACCTAGAGTTGAATTGGTCATCAATTTACAGTAACCAAATTTATAAAGTTCTGAATTATAAACCAAGATGTCACCTCATTACATTATAGTTAGGGGTATATCAATTTGAAAATGGAAATCCATTGTCCAGGGCACTCCCCCTTCCAATTATCAGAAAATTATCCAATAACCAAGTTTTGTTTTTAAACAAGGAGGCTATCCAATAAAAGGAGAGATTTTTCTCAGCCAGGAAGGGTTGAGTCATCCTTCTCTTTAACTACCTGTCACACAGACTCTCACCTTCCAGTTAAGTACTTTCTCTAGGACAGTGCTGGAGGCATGTTGACATATTCTTATCAGTTCTATTTTTAAAAATAACTCTATACTGAACTTGCCCTTGTTATTTTGATATCGGTTTTCATCATTTTGGGTTCCATCTCACCGGTTATGCCCTGTTCACTGGTTGATTTCTCTGAAGGAGTTCTGTGCGGTGGTGACACCAGACTTCTCTTTTCTTAGTTCTCCCAGCTCCCAAAAGCTCCAAGAGTTGCTGAGGAGCAATGCTCCCTTTTTCTGTGAATCAGCTCTTCAACCACTTTGTCTCAGATGGAGAAATTAGCCATCTGGAACCACCAGGTTTCCAGGCTGTAAGTGGTGACCTGCAGGAGGAATGGCAGGCAGTTTCAGCTTTTAGGGGCTCTTGGCTCCAGTTCCTACAGATTGGTAGAGGAAGGGGGTAGCCCTTTCAGTCACGAGTGAATGTGTTCTCCAAGGCTAAACCTATAAATATTAAATGCCAATTTTGTGGTGGTAAGTGCCACCAAATTGGATTGCTTTTAAAATAACACATAACCTTGGCAAATATAATTTGAGCTCTTTTCTCACACTGGTATCCTTTTACTTACACTATACTTTGACAGAGAAAGAATGGAACAAGCTTCATTTTGATTCATGAATGTTGTTTTTATTCGAAATGCACCATGTGAGGGGAATGCAAATGGACACAAGATATATGCAAATTCACTTGCATACTCAGAGAAGGCAAATGAGGCTTAGTTCTTAGTTAGATTCCTCCATCAGGCTCCCTGGGTGAGAAGGCTAAGGAAAGAGGTGTCTGTAACTGAATTACAGAGAACGTCATGTTTGAGACGGGAGAGAGGAGAGATGTTGGCTGCCATACAGCTCCCAGCATTCCAGAACCTGCATAGAAAAGTGAGTGCAGCTGCCAAGGCAAGTGGAGGCGCTCAAAGAAAGAAGGGCCTTGACTGGCACGAGAGTGCCCAGGGCACAGTGTGCACGCTGCACAATGAAACGGGCTCTCCAACTTTTCTGCTTTAGGTCTTGACCTCAAATCTCTGCAGAAATCTATAAACCACCCATCATGTCCTCCTGCCTCCTCCTCCCTCTTATACAATCCAGGCCAGTACTAGGGTGAAAGAAGGCACAAAACATAAGGGGAAACAAAACCAGAAATTCATTCAGATGAAAAATATTTTAATGCAATATTTTTTTAAAATTCAAAATTAGTGTCCCCAAAATCTACTGAACACAATATCAGCATTTTAAATCAAGATGAGCATCCACCTGTACTTGTAAGACCCTGTGTCAGTTGCCCCACCTAAGCCTGTCCCTGTCTAGTTTGAAGAGCAGGTGCCTAGCTGTGGTTTGCCAATCTGATATGTTAAGCTGTTATTAAAATATTATTTTATCTTAGCTGAGTGAGGTGGCACATGTTGCAGTCCCAGCTACTTGGGAGACTGAGGCAGGAGAATCACTTGAGCCTATAAGTTAAAGACCAGCCTGGGCAAACTGTGAGCCTTCCCCATCGCAAAAAAACACATTTATCTTAATAACTGAAGCCTACTTTATTTTGGTACCCTGAAGCAAGCATCTCACTTTGCTCTAGCACTACCCTCATTTAAACCTCTTCTTTTTATCTTTTTTTTTAATGTATGAGAATTCTGCTTTTGAACTCAGTTTAATATGATGAGGGGATATGAAGGATGTACTGGTTTTTGTGGAGCACTTTTCCCATTCCAACTTTCGTTTGTCCCCAGCAGAGGCCTCTTAATTTCTCTTTCCTGTCCTCTTGGTTCTTTATCTCTCTCTCTCTCTCTCTCTCTCTCTCTCTCTCTCTCTCTCTCTCTCTCTCCAAACAGTATCTCCCAAATTTTGTGCTCCCTGCTGAGTTCTGATTACTTCAGAATTGACAGCTTCACCTGTCATTTCAAAAGGCCCTTCAATCCCTGTAGTGGTTTTAGATTAGGAAGAAAGAGAAATTTGCTTGGCTTGTGACAGAGGTCCTTTTGCCTGAATACCATCTGAACAGAATCTAGGCAAAGATGACTTGTTTAGAAAAATGGACATTGTGGATAGGCCATGACAGAGATGCGCCAGAGCAGCCCTACCCTGAGGGGCTTATTCCCGTTTTACATTTGCTAAAGGAGAATTCATAAGTGTTCTTTACTTTGGGCTGCTGTAGCATTTATGTTCTGTTCTAGATTTGTATTACAGTAGAGTAGCACCATAAAAATTTTTAAAATTATGTATATTCCACTATACATGCCTGGCAAGAATGAGGGAGGGAAGGAGTGGAGAGAGAATTTCAGTTTTTAAGGGAAATCTTAGTCATGCCCCTACATGAGGTTCTATCCCAGGGTGAGCATAAGAAACATCATTTTTTTTTCCCCAACATCTGGCCATGGAACTGTACTTTATGAGCAATTTAATTTTAGGGTAATTCATGTTTTTTTTCCATACATGTTGATTTTGGAGTACCTCATATTGAGTGCTTCTCCATTATATAGTAATGTGAGATTGTTGCAATGGTGTTCAATAGTTTAATGTTTGAATTCTCTTCACTTGACTAAATTAACTTTCTAGGAAGGACAACATGATGTCACAGCCATCACACAATGCTACACTTAGTCTTTTCTCCTCAGGACTTCCAGGGGGCATCACAAAGAGCTCTGGAGGTCAACTCTCTGGGTTCAGATTCTAGCTCTGCCACTTATTAGCTAAATAACCTTGGACAACTGATATACTGAGCATCAATTTTTTTCAGATATAAAATGGGGATAATAACAGTGACTTCATAGGATTTGGGGGAGAATTGAATGAAATAATACCCAGTGACTGGTGTTTAGTAAGTACTCAATATATGCTAATGATCAGCTGTTATATTTGAACTAAGCCTGCAGTTTGGAATAATGTTGGAAGTGATGGCACAAGGTTGTAATCCCAGCACTCAGAAGGCTGAGGCAGGACAATCACTGTGAGTTTGAGGCCAGCCTGGACTACCTACTGAGACCCTGTCACAAAAAGAAATAAAAAAAAAAGAAAACAATAATAGTAGTGACCATAGACTATGATGATAAAATCCAAACAGTCTTTCTTCCAACAGACATCTGCTCAGCATGTGACTTCAGGTAGTTATGAGTTTTTATCCATAATAATGTTTAGTAAACTTACAGATCTGTATAATTACTAACTTCTAGAAATGACAAAGAAGAAATGAGGTATTTAGAACACAATGTTAAGAAACAGACTAATAAAATTTGAATCTCTTTTTAAATTTCCACTAATAGTCATCAACTATTTTCTAGTTCCTGGTTTCTTTACAGATGTTAATAGGAATCGATCTTCCTTCCCCATAACGAGCTCGCTTTGCTTGTTTCAAACGTCAGCTCAAATGTTTTAGCAGCTTGGCAAAAAAGACCAGATAAATAGTTTTCTCCTTATTTTCAGTTTTCTCAGTCTCTTATCTAGTTGGTGCTCAATTCTTATCTGATCAGATTTCTTAGTGGGGGAAGTCCCTTTACCCTTCCAGGATTTTATTTCTCATTTCTTCTTGGCAAAAACTTAGAAAGTTAAAAAGAGAATTGTATATGCCCTTTTTAAATCAGAGGTTTGCTTGGTAGTTGACTTTGCAGTCTTGAACTGAGAAATCCCCTAACTTTCATCACTCCTTTCTAATCATTGCTTAATATCATTATAATTGGTTTCTCCAGAGCAAGATTGACAAACTATAATCCACAGTTCTACAACCAGTTTTTATAAGTAAGGTTTTATTGGAATTCAACCGTGCACATTTCTTTACTTGCTGTCTATGGCTGCTTTCCGGCTATAGCAGTAAAATGGAGTAGTTGCAACAAAGACCATGAGGTCCATGGGCCTCAGATATTTATTTTCTGATTCTTCAAGAAAAAGTGATGAAGTCACTGTTCTAGAGAATCTGTAGCTTTCAGCTTTGTATTAGCTACTTATTGCTAAATAGCAAAATACCCCAACACTGAGCAGCTTGAAATAAGATTTAGCTCATGACTTCTATGATCAAGAATGGTTTAGCTGAGTGGTTCTTCATGAGGGTGTCTCATGAGGCTATAGTCAAATTGTTGGCCAGGACTCCAGGTATTTGAAGGCTTGACCGGACTTGAAGGATCTACTTTACAGCAGGCTCACTCTGCAGCCCTGAACAGCAGCCTTAGTGTCTCACTGCCTGCTGGTAAGAGGTCTCAGTTCCTTGCCACATAGACCTCTCAACACGGCTGCCTGAGTATACCTCTAACATGATGCAAATGATCTGAGAGACAGTGAGAAGGCAAGCATCCTTCATGACATAGTTGCAAAAGTCACACTTCTTCACCTACACCTGATTCTACTTTTGGAAGTTATTAAATCCAGCACATGCTCAAAGAAAAGAGAATTAAACTCCATTTTTCCAAGGAAGGAGTAACACAAAATTTATGTACATATTTTTTCATTATTATTATTTTTACTAGTTGTAAGGGGTTTTTTAAAATCAATTTTCTTATCTGAGCCTCAATTTTTCCATCTGTAAACTGGGGATATGAACTGTACTTTATAGGGTTGTTAAGTATTTAGTGAGTTTATTTCTATAAAATGTCTATTTTAGAATAAATGCTGAATAAGTATAGCAATATCATAATTGTTCCCAATGGTCATTATTGTAGTATAGCTTACATATTATAGGACCTATGAGACATTTGAGAGGGCTGGATGACTGTTATTACTTTTATAGCCATAATATGTTTTGCATGGTATACTGTATATCTTTTTCAACTCTGTTTCTCTAGTACATATGAGAATGCCTGACTCATACCAGATTCTTACATTATCTGTATCTGGAAATCCACAGATACTTCAAATTCAGCACACAAGAAAGCCCAAATCACTAGCATCATTCATAGCACATAAAGTATCTCAAACTGTATCTGTCCTGTAACAGTCATCACAATACAACTTTAATATGCACATATTTCAAACTATCATCCTAACTCTAAACCATTTTTAAGCTTTTTTGCTTTGGTTTGTGCTTTAAAGCCTAGAACAGGAGTTGGCAAACTCTTTCTGTAAAGGGCCAGTTGGTGTTTTTGGCTTTGTGGACTATGTTGTTCTGTGTTGTAGAGCAACTACAAACACAGGTAAACAGATGGGCATAGCTGTATTCTAATAAAACTACAAAAATAGGTAAGGCACTGGGAGGATAGCTTAGTGGTAAAAGCTTTTGCCTAACATGTGTGAGGTCCTGGGTCCAGCTCCCAGTACTGAAAAATAAATAGATAAGCAAACAAACAAATAAAAAAATAGGCAGAAAGTTGGACTTGACTCATAAGATGTAATTTGTTGATCCCTGGCCTAGAAAATCCTTTGTTGAGAACACAAATCAAGAAGTTGACTTGCATAGAAGATACATAATTCATATCCAGAGATATACTAGGCAGACTTTTTGTTTGTTTGGTTGTTGTTTGTTGGAGATAGGGTCTTTAAGTGGGCATGGTGATGCATGCCTGTAATTCCAGCACTTAGGAGGCTGAGACAGGAGGATCACCACAAGTTTGAGGCCAACCTAGGCTATACAGTGAATTCAACACCAATCTGAACTACATAACAAGACCATGTTTTATGGGGGGAAACCTGTGGAGACAGGGTCTTGCGTGTTGCCCAGGCTGGTCTTAAACTCCCAATCCTGCCTCATCCTCCCAAACAGGGGTTATGAATCTTTGGCCCTATCCAGCCAAGTTATAAATTCTTCCAAAATAAAAACCATGCCTGATATTTCTTTTTATTCTTTCTCAGAACTTACTAAGGTAGATGTTGGAAATATAACTGCTATTTATTTAATATTTTCTTATTTTAACAGAAATACTAAATCTACTGGAAGGCAAGGTAGGTAGAAGTCTTGGAGACATAGGGGTAGACAGACAATTCATGAACAAAACATAAACTGCATTGGAAACACTTCAAAGAACAAACAACTGGGATCTCATATTATTGAAAAGTTTCTGCATTTCAAAAGAAATCACCAACAGAGTGAAAAGAAAACCCACAGAATGGGAAAGAATTTTAGCTAACAACCCCTGAGCAAAGGACTTATATCCAGAACATATAAAGAATTGAAAACATCAAGCCCCTCAAATTCAAAGACCCTCTCCAAAAATGGGCATCTGAAATGAACACACAATTCTCAGATGAACATATATAAATGGCAAATAAATACATGAAGAAATGTTCACCATCACTGGTCATTCAAGAAATGCAAATTAAGACAGCACTGAGATTTCATCTCACTCTGGAAAGAATAGCTGCCATCAGGAAATCAACTGATAGCAAATGTTGGTGAGGCTGCAGGGAAAAAGGAACGCTGCTCCACTGTTGGTAGGAGTGCAGACTACTACTATTTGCAAATTAAAACAGCATTGAGATTTCATCTCACACTGGAAAGAATAGCTGCCATCAAGATATCAACTGATAACAAATGTTAGCGAGGCTGTGGGGGAAAAAGGAACAGTGCTCCACTGTTGGTGGGGGTGCAGACTGGTGCAGCCACTATGGAAATCAGTATGGAGAATTCTCAGAAGACCATATTACTAAGTTTTTTTTCAGATAGATGAACAGAACTGTTTGAAGTCTTACTGTTTGAATGTCCACTTTGCATGCTTTACCTTTGTAACTTGAACAACTACTTCCAAGAGTACAATGTGTAATTATCAACTAGTAATTTCTTGCTTTTTTTTGGAAATTATGTATTATTTCTACCTTTTTCTGTTTTGTTTTTTCTTTAAATAAAATAAAAATGAAAAAAATTTGCTTATTTTAATGGGTTCATAGTATTTCATTATATAACTTACCTGTATTATTTAACCATTAATTTCTGGTTAGTACACACAAGATGCAATAAGTGTGCCTCTACACACACACACACACACACACACACATATCCATTTGTACTCACTTGAGTATGTTTTTTAAATTTTTTAAAATTTATTTTTAAATTTTTTCACAAGTGTGTTTTAGAAGAGATTCCTAGAACTACAACTGCTGAGTCAAGATTATATATAGTTTAATCTAACAAAAAATTTCAAGTTAAAGTTAATGTTCCATTTATTTCATATAATATATGTACACTGTTTTAAGACAAAAAGGTTAACAACATTTCTTGGATTTTACCAATACCTTTGTACTGTCTGTGCTATCTTCACAGAAGCCTATAAGTGATGTGTTTATAAGTAGAACAAGTGAGAACTGATGAGCAGTTTCCCTACTGTCAAAATGGGGCCCAAGGGCCAGGGGTTTAGCCCAGCAGCACAGGCACCTGCCTGGCAAGCACGAGGTTGTAAATTTGATCCCCAGTACAAAAAAAAAAAAAAAAAAATGGAGTCTGGAAGCCACAGCGCAGACTCCCATGACCAAGCCTCCAGAAACTTCTAGAGATACTTCACGGAACTTTAGTTTCTCCAGAACACAAGATGAAAACTACTGCTAGCAGTGTCCTCCCTGCATCCAAAATTCCTATCCTGAAAATTTGTGTTAAAACCTAAGTGTACTCAGGAGGCTGAGGTAGGAGGATTGCTGCAAGTTCAAGGCCTGCCTAGGCTACAAAGTGAGTTCAAGGCCAGCCTGAACCACATAATGAAACCCTGTCTCAAAAAGACAGACAAACAACACACAAGTGTATTCAGAGAGCAGTATGTCCCAGTCTCATTATTATGTCAGTGCAGTCATGGGACTGAAATTGCATCAGTACAACAAGACAAAGTGACATTTTAAGGAGTCATTCTTGCCTGATGGGGCAGCAGTGCCCGTAATCCCAGTCCTTAGGAGGCTGAAGCAGGAGGATCACTGCTAGTTCAGGCCTGGGCTATCTAGTGAATACAAGATCAGCCTGAACTACAGAGTGAAGCCCTGTCTCAAAACAGATCAATAGTCATTCTCAACTAAAGAAATTTGCTGGATGGCGGGAGGTGGATGGGACTAATGTGCTTACTGCTGAAGTGTGTCTCCTCCCTCATGCTTCCTGTCAAGGTGGGCATTGCTGTTCGTTCTTCATGGGTGAGGAAATCTTGGAGACTGTACTGGCGTCCCAGTCATAGAACTAGTATTAAGCTGAATACACTTGTAGGGTCAGGATTTATTTGAACTTAAATCTTTTGAACATCAAAGCCCTTTTCACTCTATATATGGCCTCCTCATGTACTCAGAATGCACCGTTATCCCCCCGAGATGCAGTGACTTGAGGGCACAGGTTTTCCTTGACTGGCTTTGTGGCACTAATGGATCAGGAAAATTCCCATTGTTGCTCTTTTGCTCTCTCTGAGAATAAGGAAGCAGAAGCTGCCCATCTGAAAGCAGATGCTTTAGCAGGTAAGGGAAGCCAGTGGAACAGATAGATGGGATAACAAGATGTAATTGCCTTGACCTAGAGTCGAGAGAAATGTAATGATTTAATTTAGCCATATTTATCTGGTCATTATGTTAATGAGAGGAAGTAAAAGGGAAAAAGAAGAAGGTAAATGGAAAGGAAGAGAGTGGGGGTTGGAGAGAATACCTGAGAAGAAAGAAGCTATTTGCAGCTGGGTATGGTGGCCTGAGCCTGTAATCCTAAGTGCTCTGGGAAGCTGAGGCAGGAAGATGCTGAGTTTGAGCCCAGGCTGGGCAACTTAGTGAGACCCTATCGTAAAATGAAAAGGGTTGGGTATACAGTTCAGTATAAAGCCTCTAGGTTCAGTCCCAGTGCCTGTAAAATAAACAAAACAAAAAGAAGCTCTTTGATAGTTATGGCTCTAGTGGAGAAAAGTCATAACTGAAATTTCTTTGAGTTGCCTCTTCCTACCTTAGGGAGAAAAAATATTTCACTGTACTTTAGATTCCTTACCTAGTAAGTATTACAAATAAACTTTGTGATTTTAATAACTACCTTACTCCATGTCTGAGGAGATTGTTCCTGAATTATATTTCTTCCTAATGTATAACATGTATTACAAAATAATAAAAAAGCAAGAGTAAGATTTCATTCATTTGGACTCAAGAATTTATAATGAAAATAAGTTATAGGTTGTGCTGAAATTTCTGTCATTGGGAATATAGGTTTTTAAAGAATGATGTCACACAACAAAAGAAACCACCAACAGAGTGAAAAAACAACCCACAGTGTGGGCAAAAAAATTTGTGAGCTATTCTTTAAAGAACTACTATCTAGAATATATGAAGAACTCAAAATAAAATAAAACAAAATCCTCCAAATTTAAAGACAATTCCAAAAAATGGGCATTTGAATGAATAGATACTTTCAGATGAAGAAGTAGAAACAGCAAATAAATATTTGAAAAAATGTTCAACATCACTGGTCATTTGAGAGATGCAAATTAAAACAGTGCTGAGAATCCATCTCAGCCCAGAAAGAATGGCTGCCATTCAGAAATAAACCAATAACAAATGCTGACAAGGTTGTGGGGAGAAAGGAACCCTTCTCCACTGTGGGTGGGGGTGTGAACTTTAGAGGCTCCATTTGATTCAGCAGTTCTCCTTCTAGATGTCTTTCAGAAAGTGTTATAAGCATCATAGCACACTGATATATGTACACCATATTTATAGCAGCACAATTTATAATAGCTAAACTTGGAAATAGCCCACACACTCATCAACAGATGAATGGATAAAGAAAATGTGGTATTTATATACAATGGAGTACTACTCTGCCATAAAGAAAGATAAATTAGTTGTTTTTAGGTAAATAGTTGCAATCTGAGGCCATAATTTTAAGTAAAATGAATCAGACACCCAGCTTGCATATCGCATTGTTTCTCTGGTGTGAGAAACCCAAAAGGTTAATAAGGAGGGTAATGGAGGATAGCTATTGGGAAGCAGGAGGAACATGCTCAAATGGGAAGGGCAACAAAGGAAGGGGAAGGGAAAGGGAAGAACGGGACAAGGAGAAAAAGGAATGGAAGGATAAAACGGAAACAAAGCTTTTGTAAATGGGAAGGGAAGAAGGGCCGAGGGAAAGAGAGGGGAATGGGATTTAGATATACCACACAGAGGTACAAACTCCTTACCACAAGTGTGATCATTATGTATGACAAATGTGTAGTAATACAAAAAAATTGTTTTAAATGATGTCACTGAACAAATGGTGAACACACCAAATCCTTGCCCTTTAGACCACCAGGGAGTGACAGCAAATGGTGATAGTCAAAACATATAAAGGAATTAAATGCGAGCACTTTATCACCTGTTTCATATTTATTATTGCTTCTGTCTGACTTCAAAAAAACAAAAACGTTAAATTTATTTGGTAAAGAAACCCTTGTTTACATGACATGAAGTAACAATGAATTAATTCCTAAGGGAATAATATATATATAGCCTTAGAGCAGTATTTTGGGAATGTTCAAAGAGAGAGGTTAAACAGTAATGTTTAGTATAAAGGGCTCACCAGCTATTTTAAATGCCAAAAGGAAGATGTGAATTACAATCCAGAGGAAAAGCATTCTGGAATGGATGGTAAGAGGTTTTCTGGTGACATCAAGAGGTTAGTTTTGGTAGTGTGGTATGAATAGAAGCACTGTCTTAGGGATTTAAGGAATGACTAAGTAGTAAGGGAATGAAGACCGCTCCTGAAAAGTTAGCTGGGAAATGACGGGGAAAAGGACAGTCACAGTGTGGAAGGGCAAGAAACACAAGCCAAGATTTTTGGGTGACTGAAGGCAGGGAAAGAAATTTGTGCTAGAAAAGGAGGGAAGGAATGAGATCAAAAGACTGAGCATAAAAAGTAAAATTAGGAAATTGCGCTTTATAAAATAAAAATCCTCTGCTCTTTGAAAGGTACCCTAGGAAAATGAGAAGACAAGCCACACAATGAGAAGGAATAACTGCAAAACACATACCTAACAGGTGTGGTGGTGCACGCCTGTAGTTCCAGCCTCAGCAGGCTGAGGTAGGAGATCAGTGTGAGTTAGTTCGAGACCAGCCTGGGCTACATAGTGAGTTCAAGGTCAATGAACTACATAACGAGACCCCATCTCAAAACAAAACAAAACAAAACAAAACACCCCTGATTGTTGTGTTTGGAAATTTTGTTTTATTTTTTTTTCCTCTGTGAAATAAAATGAATTTGGAAACAAAACAAACTCTACATATCTGATAAGGTATTTGTTATTTGAATATATAAACCCATAATAAGAAAATAAATTTCCCAGTACAGAAAAAAATGTACAAAAGATTTGAACAGATGCTTCACAGAAGATGTACAGATGGCCAAAAAAAAATACAAGAAAAAATGCTCACATTGGCAGTCATTAGGAAAATGAAAATGAAAATGGTGATGAGGCCACTAGATGCCCAGCTCAAACTAAAAAAAAAAAAAAAACAATGTCAAATGCTGGGGAAAATACAAGACAACTGGAGTTCTCATACATTGCTGATGAGATGCAAAATGCTGCAGCCTGTGAGCAACAGTTTGGCAATTTCCTATAACGTTAAACATGATTTTACTCTATGACCCAAAATCTTATCCCTAAGACTATACCCAAGAGAAACGGCTGCTTCTACCCACACAGAAACTCCTATGGGAATATCCGTAGCAACTTCATGCACAGTTTCCCTAAACTGGAAAGATGCAGATGTCTTTCAACTGGTGAGACAGATTGTGGTAGCTGTATACAGCGGAGTAGTGTTCACCAGTGAAAAGGAGCAAACTACTGCACATGCACCAAGAGTCATGACTCTGAAAAGCATTTTGCTCTGTGAAAGAGATCATCTTCAAAAGACTGTGTATTGTATTTCCCATTTACCTGACAGTCTAGGAAAGAGAAAACAGTAGGGACAGAAACCCAATGGGCAGCTATCAGGGGCTGAATGTGGAGAGTGACAACCAAGAGGTCCAGGGATTTTTGTGGGGTGATGGGAATAGCATATATCCTGATGGTCATAATCATTACCTGACTGTGTAAGTTTCTTAAGAATCATGGAACTTTATACCTTAAATTGATGAATTTGCCACGTGTGGTAGCACAGGCCTGTAATTGCAGCATTGGGGAGGCTGAAGCAGGGGGATTGCTGGGCTATAAAGCAAGACCCTGTCCTCCTTCCCCACAAAAAGATAAATTTTACTATGTGTAAATTTACCTCAAAGGGAAAACTTTTAATTGGCTAGTAAAGAATATGACTTAGGTATAAGTAGGAATACCAGAGCATGCATATTTTCCTTGCCTTAGAGTTTTTGCATGCGTGTTCCCCTTACTGAAGAGGTCTTTTTCCCTTCCCCTTTTTCTTCCTGAATAATTCCTTCTTCTTCTTTGAGTTTCATCTTGTCACTTCCATTACTTCTCTCAGAAATCATTCCCTGAGTCTTAGATTAGGTTAGCTTTTCCTGCCATGGGCTCCTGTAACATCATGGATTTGTTCTGTGGTGAGATAAACCACACTGCATAGCAACTGTCCTTTGCACAATAAGCTCCATGAGGGCAGGAATAGCACTTACCATTCCCTGCATTTACTATAGAGCCATATATAGTATTTGTTAATAAGTGGGAGAGAGCAGAAGTTTTGGAAAATTCAATGAGAACTTGAATATTAAATTGATAAGGAGTGAAAAATGTTTATTATTCCTGAAACCACATCCCCGGTCCTGACCGCTAACCTAGCTCTCATCGTCCTAATTCTGGTGGTCTAGGTGGTCTCTTCAGTGTCTTTCCATTACTTCATCCTGCATGTTTCTAAACAGAAGTAAGTTTCCTCTCAGTTTTACTCAGATTGGCTTCTTTCTCCAGTTATTCTACATCTGTCAAGTGACACCTTTCCTTACAATCTTCCAAAGATGAAATCTTAGAATCACATTTAACTTTTCCATTTGCTTTCTTCATCTAATTTGATATTAAAAGTTGTAGATGTGTCTTTTAAAATGTTTCACATACACATTTGCCTTTATATATCCACTAATGTTCTCACGGGGCAAATCTGGTCAAAGAGGTAGACGCTAACACAAATACACAATCACATGTGTAAGTATGACTTAGGAGAAATACTATGGAGAAAATAAATAAGAGTGCTGCTGTTCAGAATTCTGGCATGGGGGAGGGCCTAATCTAGATAGAGTGGCAAAGCAAAATTCCTTTAATTGCTTTTGTTTGTTTGTTGAGACAGAATTTCACTATGTAGTCCAGGCTGGCCTTGAACTCACTATGTAACCCAGGCTGGCCTTGAATTTGTGGTGATCCTCCTGCCTCAGTCTCCTGAGTGCTGTAATTACACATGTACACCACCACGCCCCATCTGAAATCTCCTTTGAAAAAGATGCATTTAGGATAAAATGAGAGAAAGCTAACAATAAGAATAATAGAAAGAAGACCATACTGAGTTTCAGTAAAGCACTTGATAGGTTTTGAGGAGAAAAAGAAGCTGATGTTTGGCATAGCATGAGCAAGGGACTGAAAGAAGACTATTGTAGCTGGAGGGTAGGGAACGAGAGGAAGAATAGCATAAGAGACTGGAGCCAACACAGGAGTCTGATCACGCTCTGTGTTGTATCCTAAGGCAAAGGGTCTGGACATTTATCTTTCTAATGTTAAGTCATGAAAGGATTTCTATTTTTCTTTTCTCTTTCTTTCTTTCTTTCTTTCTTTCTTTCTTTCTTTCTTTCTTTCTTTCTTCTTTGTTTTTTGAGACAGGGTCTCACAATGTAGCCTAGGCTGGCCTCAAAATTGCAGAAATCCTCCTGTCTCAGCCTCCCAAAAGCTGGGATTATAGGTGTGTATCACTGCACCCATCAGGATTTTTTTTTCTGGTATTAGGGATCGACTCTCAGACTTTTACACTGAGCTAGATCCTCAACCCTTATTTTGAGACAGTCTTGCTAAATTGCTAAAATTGCAGTCCTCCTGCCTCATCCTTCCAGAATACTGAGATTACAGGTATTCACCACCATTCAGGGCTTTGCAGGATTTTAATCAAGGAAATAGCACCTTGCAAGAAATAATGATAAGCAAAAAAATTGCTAAACATGTGAGTATATCTAAATAGGCATTGAGTATTAAAAAATTAGCAATGATATAAATATCTAATTGAGAAGATATCAAAACTAAAATACTAGATAGCAAAAATGAGCAAGATAGGTGATTGAGAAAAAGCTTCATAAGGCCCTTGATTATTCAGGCAGAGAATAGAGAACCTGATTGATTAGATTTTCTAATGCACATGTTAATACTGTAAAGAGTAACTAGATGTGGTAGAGAGTATTTGTAGTCCAAGCAGTAGGACCAGTTGAGCCCAGGGATTCGAGACCAGTTTGAGCAACAAAAGAAGACTTGCCACACACACACACACACAACATCAAAAAGACAGAAACATCCTACAAAGGCTCTGAACCTTTATGAGCACCTCAATAAAGCTCTTGTTTTGGTACGCTTTCTGCTACTATAATAGAACATCTGAGAGCAGGTAATTTACAATAAATAGGAATTTATGTACTGGAGGTTGGGATGTCCGAGATTAAGGACTTGTGTTTGGGGAGGACTTTTGTTCTGCAGCATCCCTGCAGCACGTGCCTGCTGTCACCACACTTTTTTTTAAATAATTCTATTTCGGGGCATTCTTTGTAGAAATGTTTTGAAATTCACGATTTACACTAATAGTGTCAATTAATTGGACATGCTGCCACCTAGTGGTATATTTTAGCATAGCAAGAAAGAATCCCCGTACACGATTTTCTAAAGAAAGCAAGGGTTATAAAAACATCGGTTTCCCTATTCAGAATATTATCTTTCTTATCTCTGCACTGTACCTTTCTCTACATATCCCCAAATACAATAGTACATTTAATTCTCCCCGAAAAAGCTTACTTCACAAAATTCATGCAAATAGCTATTTGTTAAATGATTATTATGTGCTAGGTTCCCCTGTAAATTTTTTACTTGAACAACTAATTTAATAATCACAACAGCCCTATAAGTGCTATTATGTCTGATCCGAGGAAACAGAGGCACAAAAAATAAATCATTCCCTCAAAGCCACACAGCTAGTAAATAACAGAACTGGAATTTTTAGGCAACACATTTCCTTCTGCAATGCTTAACCATAGCCACTTTGGACATTGTTTAAAACAGAAAAAAACTGAAATTTATTTAAATTTTAACAATAAGGAAATGGCTCAATAAACTCTAGCATGTTAATTTGATAGAACATTAAATAGACATTTAAAGTGATAGATTCAAAGATTATGTAATAAGATGAGAAACTACTTATAATGTGAAGAATCCAACCAGTGTTATGGATACAATATGAGTTATATTCCTATATGTGGCACTTTAATGTATTTTAAAATTTTCAAAACATGTTGGAAATAATTTTAAGCTTATAAAAAGTTGCAAAAATAAAAACAATATAAAGAACAATAATTTACCCTTTACAAGGATTCAACTATTGCTAACATTTTACCCTTGTGCTTTAATATTTATGCTCTGTCTTTATACACATATGTGTTTTTACACACATGCACACAGTTTTTTCCTGAGGTACAATTACATTTATCATGGCTCTACCCTTAAAATACTTCAACATGTGTATCTGAAGAATACAGTTTTGCTCTGCAGTTATTACCTTCATTAATTCACATTGATATAATACTTTCATCCAGTTTACTGTTCCTACTTCAAATTTTTTAGTTGATCTAATAATGTCCTTTATAGGTTTCTCCTCCAGGACAGATTCAATTTTAAGATCAGATATTGCATTTAGTTGTCATGTCTCTGTAGCTGCTTTAAACCTGGAGCATTTCCACAGCCTTTCTTTGTCTCTTTTGACACTGACATTTTTGAAGAATGCAATTCTCCCACCTTTCTTTTTAATAGAACAATTCATTTTCTGTTTTTCTGATGTTTGCTCATGATTGGGATGAGTTTATATGCTCTCGGCAGGAATGCTGCTCAGGCAATGAACAGCTTTCTCAGGCTACTGCATCTGGAGGCATATCTGTCCATCTGTCTCTCATAGGTGACATCAGTTTTGATCACCCTGTCAAGGTGATGCCTGTCTTTCCATTGTATAATCACTTTCTCTTTCTTACAACTAGTAAGATGTATGTGGGGGAGACATTTTAAATGATACAAATATTCTATTTCCTGTAGATGTAGCATCTATCAATGATTCTTGCTTGATCTAATCTTTACCATAAAGGTTGTGAAATGATGATTTTCCAACTCCAACACACTTCCTCCGTTTTCCAGGTGTGCCTCACAGGGCTGCGTAATGACTTTCACGGGCCCTGGGTACTTTTACCTCCATGGATGTCTTCCTCCATAAAATGATTTTAAGAATATTTTATGACTGTATTGGCATAAAGGTGCATATAATCCAGAATGGATTTAGTGTTGTTACATTTCTTTTAAATTCTTTTTTTTTTTTTTTCTTTTTGGTACCGGGGATTGAACTGACAATCTCGGTGCTTGTCAGGCAAGCGCTTAGGCTGCTGAGCTAAATCCCCAGCCCTAGTGTTGTTACATTTATTTTTCTTTTAAAAGAAATCAAAATTAAAACATTTTCATGGGCTTTTGTAAGTATAGTACATCATCTAATGCATCAGTTAGCTGGAGGCCTCTAAGCACAAGCCTTCTTCCCCCTCCTCTTCTTCCTTCTGCTCTTCCTCCTCTTTCCTCTTTCTTTCTTTCTTTCTTTCTTTCTTTCTTTCTTTCTTTCTTTCTTTCTTTCTTTCCTTTTCTTTTCTTTTCTTTCTTTTTTCCTTTCTTTCTTTCTTTCTTTCTTTCTTTTTCCTTTCTTTTCTTTCTTTTTCTTTCTTTTTTCCTTTCTTTTCTGTCTTTCTCTCTCTTTCTTTCTTTCTTTCTTTCTTTCTTTCTTTCTTTCTTTCTTTCTTTCTTTCTTTCTTCTTTCCCTTTCTCCCCTTCTCCCCTTCTTCCTCCCTCCCTCTTTCTCATTCATCATAATTCTCTGCCATTGATGAGAACTCACAGGTTATTTTTTAATGGTTTATTATTGTATTTACTTAGTTTAGTTTTTTGTGTGTGTGTGTGCCAGAGATCGAACTCATGATCTTGTGTTTGCCAAGCAGGATGTCGCTGAGCTAAACCCCTGGCCCTACTTAGTTTAGTTTTGATATTTTGTTTTGTTTTGAGACAAGATCTCTCTGTGCTGGTTAGGCTGGTCTTGAATTCACTGGGTAGCCCAGGTTGATTTTGAACTCATGATAATCCTCCTGCCTCAGCCTCAAGAGTGCTGGGATGAAAAGAGTGTGCTATCACACCTGGTCAGTTTAGTTTTGAAATTGTACCAGATTTGGCCTGTGAGATCCCCTTTAAGCTGGTCTCTGTGTCCTTGTAACAGACTCTCATTTTTTTTTTTTTAGCATTTATTTATTTTCTGACATAACAAGGTGTTCTACTCTGCCCTGGTCCTAAAACTAGATATTTATAGGAGAAATTTAGGTTCCCTCTGGTGGGGATGATGTTAAAACAACAACAACAAACTGGGTGTGGTGGTGCATGTCTGTAATCCCAGCACTTGAGAGGCTGAGGCAGGAGGATCTTTGTGAGTTTGAGACCAGCCTGGGCTATAAAGTGAACCCAAGGCCAGCCTGAACTGCATAGTGAGACCCTGTCTCAAGAAGACACACACAAAAAAACTAGAATCTGGGCTCTAGGCATGCTTATTGTTACTGGCTGTATTTGTTTCTTGGACTTTTGAACGGAACACTAGGATAGTAAGGCACATACATCACTTGCACATGCATGTATGCACACACATAAACAGTATATACACAATCATGTCAGTATTTTGAAAATTATGAGGTCATGCCAGTTTCTCTAATTCCAGTTCATCTCCTAAGGATTGTTTTTTTTTTTTGCTTTCCTTAATTTTATACCTATGTGTTTCTCCTTCCACAGTGAGAATCCTGGATCCTAACAGCAACACACTGACTCATTTGTTCAGTTCTATATTGTATCTAAAACAGTTTTGAAATTGCTTTCCACATCACTACGGTTTGCCCCTCTAAAAAGAGTTCAGAGTTTGTACTTTTTCCTTCCCACTCAGTACTTGAGGACATACCAAGATCATAAATTCCTTAGATTAACTATTAACTCTTTTCTTTTTAATTTTTTCCTCTTCATTGTGATCATGATAATCATTTGAAATAAATTATGTTTGTTTCCATTGGGTCTTGGTTTAAGATTTTTTTCCTCCTCATTCTTATTGATTTAATTTATTTTTTATATTAAGATTCTTTCAGGGCCTGAAATGTAGCCCAGTGGCACAAATGCAAGGTCCTGAATTCAATTCCTACTGTCCCCCAAAAAAAGATTCTTTGAAGAGTCAAAACTGTATAAAAAGTCTCTGCTGCTCATTCTGCAACCTACTCCTTGTAGAGAGCAAATTTGTTTTCTGATTTAATCTTTCTGCATTTCTTTTTGTAATGATAACGTATTTTAAATTCTTTTCTTTTATTTCTTATACCTAAAGTAGCATGTTTATGCTCTTTTGCACTTTGGTGTTTTTGGTTTTTTGTGTTTTTTTTCTTTAACTTAGTATCTTCTGAAAATTGTTCAGTGTCAGTTCTTTCTCATTCTTCATTATAGCTATGTAGTATTCAACTCCATTGTACAACTAACCTTCACCTGAAATTGGAGATTACCTAAATATTATGAAATTACAAACAGAATGCTGCATGTGAATTTTTGTGTTATTGGAACTTTAATGCAAGGATTAATTTATACAAGCAGGATTTATACACTAAAGGGCAGATTTTTTGGACTATTTTTTAATACAAGGTCTCACCTCAAACTTGCAGTGTAACACAGAATGGCCTCAAACTCTCAGCAATCTTCCTGCTTCAGCTGCTGAGAGCGGGAATTACATGCATGGTCCACCACGCAAGCACGAAGGGGAGATGTGTATGTAAAGTAATCCTCCTCATGCAGGGAAGACATGTCGCAAGACCCCAGGGGATGCTTGAAACTGAAACATATATACTATATTTTTCCTATCTATATATACTTATGGTAAAACTTAATTATAAATTAGGTGCAGTAAGATGGCAATATAATAGCTAATAATAAAATAGGACAAGGATAACAATATACTGTAATGAAAGTTGCATGAATATGTTTTCTCCCTGAAAATACTTTTTTTGCTGTCCTCATGACCTATTTATCTCCAAAGGCCTCACCTCCTAATACCATAACCACAGGACTTTGGATGTCAGTGTATAAATTCTATCAAGTTTTTTGTTAATCTGATGAGTGAGAAATTGTGTCTTATCATATTTTTAATAATCCATATTTCTCTTACAAATAAATCTGAAGATCTTACATTTTAAAAATTACTTAATTCTTTGTGGATTGTACATTCATGCCTTTTGCTGATTTTTCTTTTATCGAATAGCTATTTAGTGTTTGTTTGTTTGTTTGCTTGTTTTTGAGAGTTTCACTGTGTAGCCCAGGCTGGCCTTAAACTCATGATCATCCTGCCTTGGTCCCCCAAGTGCTAGAATTATAAGCAGGTGTCACCACACCCAACTTATTTTAGTTTTTATTTATGGAGTACAGTAATGGTAGTTCAAGAAATGTATACAATGTGTAATGATCAAATCAAGGTAGTTAATATTTCCATTCTCAAATATGTATAATTTCTATGTGTTGAGAACCTTTGGACTCTTAGTTATTTCTATTTCCTATAAAATTTTTGACCATTTTCATATTCATTTTTAAATTTTTAAAGTAAAAATATACATTTTGAATATGATATTAATGATGTTTTGTTATTTAAGCATTTTATTATTTAAAATTTTTACACAGTCAAATTTTTATCAGTCTTTCATATTTCTTGCCTCTGTATTTCAAATATAACCTTTTCCTATACAGAAGGTAAAAGGAACTCACCCAAGTTTTCTTACAGAATCTATACAGTTTTATTTTTTGCATTTAAAGTTTTGATCTACTTATAGTTTTGCTTCCGTTTTTGTTTTCATTTTTGTGTAAGACAGGGTCTTGCTGGTCTTGAACTTGCCACAGTCATGCCAAGTGCTGGGATTACAGGTGCGTACCAATAACCCTGGCTATACAGCATAGTTTTATGTATAGTGTAAAGAATGGGTCTAAGAAATTAGACCTAAGAAATAAGAACTAAAAAGTTGTTCTAATAGTTTTTAATTTTTTTTATTTTTACTAGCACATATATACAGTACATCACGATTATGTCCATCATGGGGAGTCAGTATGGTCCCTAATGCAGCCTAATGCGTTTTGCATCCCATCATCCTCATCCTCTCCCTCCCCGCCCTCCACCTGCTATGCATTTTTAAAGGCTAGAAAACAATTCTTTGAAACACTAACAATAGTTGGTCTTAGATGCTTGGATATTAGTGACTTTATTTTTTTCTTTTTTAGTCATTATTTTCCAAAACTTCTTTAATGAACTTTTGTTTTTAATACTGGGGATTTAACCCACGGCCTTCACATTGAGCTACATCTCTGGCCATTTTTAATTTTTTATGTTGAGACAGAGTCTTGCTTATTTGGGCTCCAATTTGTAACCCTCCTCCCTCAGCCTCCTGGAGCAGTGGTGGCCTTACAGGATTGCACCAGCACATCTGGTTTAGTGAACTTTCATTTTTTTAATGTGGAAGGAAAGGTTTTTAAACAGACATGAAGAACTGTGACAAGGACCTTGGCATTCTAAATGCCACAAGTCCCATTAATGCTGCTTCATCTTCAGAGCTGATAGTACCTCCAATTTAGGACTTCATTTATACCTTCTTATATTATATTTCTATTTTACAAATGTGTATACTCTCTCCTCAAGATTATGAATATCTCGAGGTTAAAGCTATTTATTTAACTAATAATGACCATATGTTTCCTAAGTGCACATATATTTACCAAGTGCTGTTTCTCACTTTACTTGAATATGTATTTAAACTACTGTATTTTAAATACCCTTGATTAGTTCATTGTATCTAATAGTATATATAAATAATTATATGTTAATTAGTTGATTAAAGTATTCTAGCCTGGGTCAAAGTGGTGGTTAATTTAATTCTATTTCTTTATCTCCTCTGCCTTTTACCTATCCCATTTTAGTAGGGAAATTACACATTAATTAACATACTTCTACAGGTGGGAACACAAAGACTTAGAAAATGGAAGAAATAATTTTGATATTTAAAAGAAAAACTGAACCCTTTCTGGCTCCAAAAGAAATTTAAAAGTTGGGTCAGGGATATAGTTCAATGGCACAGCACCTGCCTGGCAAGTGTGAGGTCCTGAGTTTGATTCTCAGTACCAGAAAAAAAGAAAAGAAGAAAAGCAAGAAGAAAGAAATTCAAAATTTATTGTATTTTCCCTTATGCAAGAGTGGATTTTGGAAAAGTTTGTGGAGATAATTCTTAGTTAATTGCACAATGACTTAAATGTTGGCTAATTGATGATAAATAAAAACATGTATATACATATTCATAGATAAAACCTCAAACCCACACACACAATCCATCACAAAACCTAGCTTAATTATCTCTCTCAATTCTACAACCTAAAGTTTATGATTTGTTTATAACCTTCCTCCAAAGTTTTTGCTGCTATTTCTGGGAAGGTAATACTACCCATAAAATATCTTGTGAAGGTTAATACCATATAATTTATTCAGAGACCTGTCCCTCTTTTGCAATGCCAATTTGTGGTTATCTTTGCCTGACATACAGCACCTTCCATCTCTTTGCCCTCCTGGTGAATTTCCAGTTTATCATTTAGAAACCTTATTTCATTATCACATCCTTTGTGAAGTGTTCTTAACAGGATTAATTAGTCCTCATTAATGCATCTGTGTTTTTTTTATTTTGTTTACTTTTGGGGACAGAGTCTTCCTATGTAGTTCAGGCTGGCCTTGAATTCACTACATAGCCTAGGCTGGCCTTGAACTCATAGCAATCCTCCTGCCTCAGCCTCCCGAGTGCTAGGATAACAGATGTGCACCACCATGCTGGGCATATGCTTCATATACACTTCTCCAGTTGTATTTATCACATTGCATCACATCTACATGTTTACAGGTTTGTTCCCTCTACCAGCCTGCTAAACTGTTGGTTACAGAGCCAAGTGCTCAGGTATGGGTTTACCTAACCACTTTGCTAGTGATAGAGAAATTCCATGAGTCCAGAGGCCTCAGCCTGGGGGGGCATATTGCCAATGATGTGCTAACTGTTGTAGCTCTCTGAGAGAAGGAATTCTGTAAATCTTCTTTCTACTGGATGAAAGTCTGAATGTGAGAAAGAACAGGTATTCATTGAACATAGATTTTTTTGAAAACTGGATTCACTATATAAACAACATCATAATAGCAATTAAGGTAACTTAAATGAGAAAACATTACCAAAAGTGTTGTTAACCATTTTCATTTTTCTGGGTTCCTGGAGATACTAAACCATTGGATTGCTTTTGTAAATAAAATGTTTCTTGCTATTGTTTCTTGTATTTTAATTTGCACAGCTATTCCTGATGTTAGGCTTTAAATCTTTTGTGGAAAGGGATCACTCTCATTATATATTTTCATACCAACTCTACTACCTAAGTTACATTAAACATTAAAATACTTGGTTGATACTGTTTAAGCCACCAAAGTAAGCTCTTCTATAAAACTGATCAAAATGTAATCCCTGCCTTTAAGGTTGTAGGTTAGTAGAGTCATAGCTAAAGTACCACGGATATAGTATACAGAAATTATTCATAACTATGTCAGTTGCCTGAAATATACTTCTATTACTATCCATATAAAGTTTTTGAACAGAACTACGGTTAAAGGATGACATTATTATCATTATCATTATTATTATTATTATTTAATGTTATTTGTTCAAGACATAATTTTGGGGGGACAGGGTCTTGCTATGTAGTTCAGGTTGGCCTTGAACTCACTATGTAGCCCACACTAACCTCAGACTCACAATGATTTTCCTGCCTGTCTCCTGAGAGCTGAATTACAATTGCACACCACCAGTTCTAATTTCAACACGCATTTTTGAGAGCCAATTAAGTGCCAGGCACTCTTTCAGTTTCTGGAAGCACAATATTGGAAAAAAGAAAAACAACAGGATTTCTTTTCATGTGGAGTTTCTATTCTTAGGAAAAAGCAACCAAAACCAGGAAAACAAATAAAAAAAACAAACAATTACTAGTAAGTGATAATTGCTATAATGAAAGTAACCCATGCCAGAGACTGAGGACTACTGCTTAGGCAGATGAATCACTTAAGACTTCTCTGAGGAAATGACACCCAAACTGATGCCTGAATGTCAAGAAAGCCTGTCACACAAAAGATCTGAGGAAAAAGTGTGTGAGATTTAGCAAACAGCAAACTCCAAGGGCTTGAAGTTGGTACACTGTTGGTGTGTTTAAGAAAAATCAAGAAAATGTGTATGGCTGCACCTGGACTAAACAAATAACAAAGTGGTAGACTACCAGGTTGGAAAAGTAAAGCAAGACTAGGTCATATAAAACCTTAGGTCAAGTACATAATTTTTATTTAATTCTGAATGCAATGGCAGATGCTAGAGAATTTTGAACAGGGGAAAGACGTCTGATCTACATTTTTTAGTATACATTTTAAAAAGCCTTTGTATAGAAAATAGATTGGACAGTGTGTTGATGGTTAAGAGGTGATTATGTTAGTCCAGGGCAGAAATGATGGTAACTTTTCTGAGTGATGGCAACAGTGGAAATAGAAACAGAAGAACCTGTGATATGCTTTGCAGGTAGGATTAGATGTGGGTGGTTAGGGACAGAGTACATTCAGTGTCTTGTGGGATTAGGGGTTTAAGAAACTAGAAAGAAGGCAGTGAAATGTACTGAAATGGGAAGGACAGGAATAGGTCCATACACACACGCATACACACACAGCCATACCTGTCATATATAAAATGTATAAACAAGGTAGCCTAGATTCTCTTATTGAAGGTATTACTCTGCTTTATCTATTGCTGTTTAACAAATTACTTCAAAGTGTAGAGGCCTAGCCAGGTGTGGTAGCACATGCCTGTGACAGCAGCACTTGAAAGGCAGAGGCAGAAGAACCACTGTGAGTGCCAGCTTAGTATGGACTACACAGTGAGTTCAAGACCAGCCTAAACGATGTAGTGAAACCCTGTCTTGAAAAATCAAACCAAATAAAAACAATTTAGTGGCTTACAATGATGCTTTATGGTTTCTCACCATTCTGTGGATTGACCAGGTGATTCTGATTTCTAAGATAGCCTGGCTGCTGAGAATACCACTGCGGCCTTACTCTCCCGCCTGCAGTTGGTGACACTGGTTGGAAGCTCAGGGGCACGTGGACGTTTCCATCGGGATGGGTGGGTTTCCCCAGGCGAGAGGGACTTCTCACATGCTGTCTGAAGGGAATTCAGTATTCATTCATTTCAGCTGTGGGGACAACCCTTTAAAATTTATCTACCCACATGATCTCTAACAGGGAAATAGATTCATATTTTATCTTGCTAATTAAAACTGTTCAATGAGAATTCTTTATAGTAACAAATTACTTCACAGCTATGATTGTTCTTAGACCTAGAAAATAAGCAAAGCTTCATTTCCTCTTTGGTGACTTGAATTTCTTTTTCTAGGTAGCAAACTACCACCTGTTGCCAAGACGCTGCTGATTTTTTATGCACAGGGAGATTTGTCTGGGGTGTAAAATTTAAAAGCCCCACCCTTTCTCCGAAGTAATGATGACTTTTTTTTTGATGGACTGTCAGGAGGTGGGGAGAAGGAGAGAGGGAGAGGAAGAGATAAAGGAAGAAGGAGAGGGAGAGGGAGAAGGAAGGAAGGAAGGAAGGGAGGGAGGGAGGGAGGAAGGAAGGAAGGAAGGAAAGAAAGAAAGAAAGAAAGAAAGAAAGAAAGAAAGAAAGAAAGAAAGAAAGAAAGAAAGAAGAAAAAAAGAGGCAGGATTGGAATAATTTCATGCAGGAGACTCAAGAGCTCCTGCTGACTGGGTGTGGTGGCATATGCCTGTGATCCCAGTACTGGGGAAGCTGAGGCAGGAGGATTGTCATGAGTTCAAGGCCAGCCTGAACTACATAGTGAGACTGTCTCAAAAAATAAAAATTAAAAAAAAAATAAAGAGCTCTTGGGTATAAACAGAATCATTGTGAAATTATATTCAAAGCTGTGTTCACAAGATAAGAAAATGGAGCTAAGGAAACCTGGAAAGAGGCACTGCAAGTGTATCAGTGGAGTTAGAAATATGAAAGAGAACTAATGGATAGATTAAAAAAATCATTGCTGGCTAATCCATCTCTTAGTCCATAGATAGCCCCATGGTTTTTCCATTTTAAAGAGTTGGAATGTGTGCATTATAAAGTAAATTCTATTTTCTCCTGGACTTATATCACAAAACTACAAACTGTAAAATACCTGAAACTGTATATAAAGTTTTAGTGAAAAGAATGCGTTTTTTGGCAAGGAAGTGGTTGGTGGAGAACCAGTCCAGGTGGTACCTTGAACATCAAATATCCCCAGTACCCTCCTGTCTACAAGAAATGATGCTTCCTAGTTGGAAAGCTTTGTCTTTGCTGTGCCTTCTGGTTTTCTGACACTTTCTCTACTTTTCCCCACAACTTCTCCTTTCCAGATCAAGGCAGTTTCTTTCACATTCGAGGCTTCCCTGCAGGGCTGTCCAATAAACTGCTCTCCAATGATGGTAGTCTTCTGTCACTTCACTCTTCACGGTAGGCACCAATCACAGAAGATGATGGACACTTAAAATATAGCTAGTATAAATGAAGAAGAGAAAATTTAACTCTTGGGGGTGTTCAATAAACATGTGAGTAAATCAGTAAATTAAAGAGGTTGGGTGTGGTGATGCCTCCTCTAATTCCAGCACTCGGGAGGCTGAGGCAGGAGGATCACTGTGAGTTTGAGGCCAGCCTGGGCTACATAATAAGTTCAAGGCCGCCCTGAACTGCATAGAGAGACCCTGTCTCAATAAATAAATAAATTCTCACAAACTTTGATATAAATGAATGCAATACTGTATCTACAGTTTGTGTGTGTGTGTGTGTGTGTGTGTGTAGTCAGAAGAGAGGGAGAGAGGAAAATCTAAAGATGGGAGAGGAAACCTAGAGTGGTGGTGTGTACCCCTGATGCCAGCACTCGGGAGCTGAGGAAGGAGGATGCTATGAGTTTTGAGGATCACTGGGCTACATAGTGAGTTCAAGGCCAGCCTGGAATACATAGCAAGACCTTGTCTCAAAAACCCAAAAAATAAAATAAGAAGAGAATCAAGACCTGTTATTAAAGAGAAATAGAGTTGGTTGCATAATACTTAAAAGAGTCAGAAAATTAGCTTTATTATTAAGACTCTTCTTAATCATTTACTATATGCTAGACAGTAGCCTAAATTCTTTACATGAAGTACTTTGTGTAATCCTCATAAGATAACTGTGTGGAATAAGTACTATTATTATCCCCATTTTTTCAGATGACACGAAGGATAACAGGAGTCATTTACCCAAGGTCATACAGCTAATAAATAGTAGAATGAGCATTTAAGCCCAGGCAATTTGACTTCAGAGCCTACCTTCTTACCACAATGCTGTATTGCTTTCTGTTTGATTGTGTCCATATGGTGACAGAAGCTTAGTGACCTCAAATGTCTGCCTCGGGCTTTTGTCTAAATTTAAGCCTCAGTAAGCCCACGTCCCCTGGAGGGTTAGGCCTCCTTCCAGTGGTGCAGATTGAGGAAGGTAGGGGTAGAGGGACTGAGTATCACAGGAGATGAAAATCTGGATAGGATTTTTTTTTTTTCTGAAAAAGTCAAACAGATATTTCTACAACTAGGATTTGTTTTGCTTCCTAATAACGAAGGGAAAAATAACACTTTAAAAAAAAATAAAATAAGCTTTTCTTCACTAAAATAAAATGAAAACAATCAATCTCTTCCTGCGAATCTCTGGTCTAGTAAAAAGGATGAAAGAAAGCTAAGTTCCTGCGGCCTGTGAAGGGACTGTCCCTCCCCTCCCTCTCACCGCTATGGAGAGAGAGCTCATGCTCCACGCATAGCTGATAGTTAACATTTGTATTTAGTTTCTTTTTTATTTGTTCCTTTCAAAGATAGCTTATTGGGCCAGGGATTTAGCTCAGTGGTATAAACACCTGCCTAGCAAGCAGGAGGTACCAAAAAAACCAAAGATAGCTTATCTTCCAGTGCTATCATTTCCCGTTTACCCTCAGATCCACTCCTGCCCTTCCCTGTCCTTTCCTAAACTACCTTAGTTCTCTGGCCCCCTGCTACTGATGGATTCAGAAGTTTGACTGGAGGGTAGAGGGTAGAGCAGGAAGAGAGAGGAGTTGGGGTGTTTTCTTCTCCCCTCTTCTTCCCTACTTTGGGTCCTGGAGCTGCCTGGAGCACCTCCTACTGTTATGTGGATCTGGCCCTCAGGGGGACCCAGGACACTTTCTTTGCCCTGCCCCTGTAAGTCTAGGTAAGGAAAGATGTCACCACTCCTGCTAATCCTTGGATGCCTCCACACACCTCTTTTCTCCCTTAATTCTGGTCATGTCTTCATAAATAACCCCTTTAGTAAGTTATTTTTTGAGAGGCTGAGGCAGGAAGATCACCGCAAGTTCAAGGCCAGCTTGGACTATAGTGAGTTTGAGGCCAGTCTGAATTACCTAGTGAGGCCATCTTAAATGTATATATATATATTATAAGTTATATATATATATTATAAGTATATATATATATATATTTTTTTGTTTTGTTTTGTTTTGTTTTTTGTTTTTTGTTTTTTTAAACCGGCACCAGGGATCAAACTTAAGACCGCACACTTGCAAGGCAGGTGCTTATGCCACTGAGCTAAATCTCCAGCCCCTTCCAAAATATTTTTAATATACTGTTTTAGCAGAATACTGTTTCTTTCTTGGAACCCTGCCTGATAAATTTCCCCTGTAGTAATCATTCACATTTCTTAAAGGCATGGAAGAAGGCTAGATTTCTAAATCTGTACAGAATAAGATCAAATAGGCCCCCTCATGTAGATGGTCCCAACCCATAGCACGATGATATTTCATCCATTTATTTCCAACATGGCTGAGGGGAGCAGGACTCTGAATGCAACAGACATGTGTCACATGTATCGGAGACACTCTGCTACATGTACCGGAGACAGTTCACCTACCCTTTTTATGACTTGAATAAAATGACCTCAACTTTATTAATTCCCTATGCCCAGAGACACTGGTCATCAAGCAATCTTGTGATTACTAAACTGGCTTCCTAGGCAATTTGATCCAGAGAAAGGGGTATATTGGAGAGGGGACACCACACTGGGAAAGTGTAGTCTTATATTAATCAAGTGGATTTTTTCTTTCTTTTTTTTATCAGTGCATGTTTGTAACACAGAATAGTGGTGTTCATTTTGGTGTATTAGTACATGTATGTAACATATCTTGATTATTTTCAACCCCTTTACCCCCTTCACTTTTTTCTCCCACCCTGATCACCTTCTCCAACAGACTACCTTCTAGCGTCCTATCATCTCTTTTTTATTTAAAAGAAAGAAAAAAGAATATGGTTTCCATTCTCCCTTTCCACATGCTACATTTTCTTTCCAGCTTGCACTCCTCTATTACACATTTTTTTCCTTGCTTGCTTGCTCATGGCTTCTTCCCTGTGTTAAGATGAAGATTCCTGTTACCAGATCTATAGACTAACCATGCCCGTTCTCTGACACTGCATCCATACTCTGTTTTAATAGCAGAATGATTTTTCCTGATAAAGACCAGCTTCTGCCTGGATGCTCTTAAAATCATCCTTCTTGTTTTTAGAAAGGTTCCACTCTTTGATTACTCCCTTTTTTTGGCACAACAATTTCTACCTTTCTATTGGGACATTCAAATTACCACACAAAAGTAGGGTGTGGTGGTGCACACCTGTAATCCCAGCACTTGGGAGGCTGAGGCAGGAGGATTGTTTTGAGTTTGAAACCAGCCTGGGCTACAAAGTGAGCTCAAGGCCAGACTGAACTGCATAGCAACACCCTGCCTCAAAAAGACAAAAAAAAAAAAAAAAAAATTACCACACAAAGATGCTCTAGCAACTCCTACATTTTCTATTTTAGTAAAAACCCTCCCTCGATTCTACCTCCTGCACCCCCACCCAGTGCTTCATGTCTCTATTCTTCTGCACAGCAAAAAAAGTTTTTTGAAAAAGTTGTTTTTACTGGTTGTCATCACTTCCTCACCTCTCATTGATTCCACTCTGACTTCCTTCCAGGAAGCCACTGGTCCACTGAAGCAGCTGGAGTCAAGGTCATCAGCGATCTACATGTTGCTGAATTCCATTGCTTCTTTTCATCTTATTCTGCCTTTTACAAACATTGCACATGGTTGTGCCATCTCTTTGAAAAATGCTTACTTCTCTTAGTTTCTTTGACACTATTGCACCGTTTCTTCCCAAACTCCTCCTCTACTCAACCTCTAGATACTGGCTAAGTTCTAGACTTGCACCATCTACATGGAGCTGTTGAGCACTTGAAATGCAGCTTGCGTGAAGTGAGAGATGCTGCAAGTATAAAATACATTCAATTTCAAAGGCTTAGTATGAAAGAAAGAATGTAAAGTAGCTCATTAATAATTTTTATAGATCATGTTCAGATGACAATATTTTGATATATTTAATCATTAAAGTTAATTTCAGCTGTTTTTTTTTACTTTTAAAAGTGGCTGCTAGTTTAAAATTACACATGTAGTTCACAAGTGTGGCTCACACATATTTCCACTGAACAGTGCTGTTGTAGAGTCTCATTTTTATCAACCTTCTCATTTTATCATCTTATCTAGCTCCATAACTTTAAATACCAACTATTGTATATTGATTCCCAAATTTAGGTCTCTGACCTCTGTTTTGAAGTCACAATTTACCTGTCTACCTGATACTTAAATTTCCATCTATATCTCACTACCAATATGTCATAAACAGAATTTTCTATTTCTTCCAGCCCTATTCTGTTACTTACTGAGTCTCCCATCTCAATCAATGGTGCCATCATCTGTCCAGCTGCTCAAGCCAAAAACTTGAGTCATCCTTGATTATTCTATTTTCCTCACCCACTTCATCTAATCTTCCAGCAAGTCCTATTGGTTTCACCTTCAAATTATATCATGAATTCTATCAAATTTTCTTCATTTGCACTGCTGCTATTCAAGTCCAGGCCACTCACCTTGACGGCTGTAACAGCTTCCTAACTGGCCTCTCTGATTCTACTGTCGTACTGTTATAGTCGCTGGTGCATATCTCAGAGTGATCTTAAAAACAAAACAAAACAAAACACTCCGGTCCTGTCACTCCTTTATTTAAACTCACCTGTGACTCCCACTCACTTAGAATGAAATCTACATCTACCACATCTCACACAGCATGGCAGGAGCCTTTCTACTGCTTGCTTCACAATCCTGGGTCCCAGTTCTTCCTTGTTCTAATGCTCTCTAACCTCTCTGACCTTCCTACTGAGCTTTGATCAAGTCAGGCTTTTTCTGGCCTCTGGTCCTGAGTATGATTTGCTTCCCTGTGCCTTAAATGCTCTGCTCAGAGTTTTGTATGGCGATTCCTCTTCATCCTGTAGGTCTCTGCTCAAACCTTGCCTCTTTCAGAGACCATCCTTGTGCACCGTGATCTCTCCTAGTCATTTTCAATTCAACCATACTCACATGCTCTCTTTCATTCTTTTGCCAAAATCTTTTTTTTTTGTTTGTTTCCTTTTTAATGTCTGGATTTCCGTAAGAGTGCAAACTCTTTTAAAGAAAAGATTTACATGTGTTACTTGCCCTGAATTCTCAGTATCTGCTCTAAAACTTGATCCAGAGTAGACCCTGAAAGTAGTTTTGAATGATAAGTTCCAAAATAGTAGTAAAATAGATTTTCAAATTTAAAAAATTTGTTATTTTATTTTATTTATTGATTTTTTTTATACTCTTGGGGATTGAACCCAAGGCCTTGAGTATGTTGGCAAGTGTCCTACAACTGAGCTACATCCTCAGCCCTCAAATGCATTTAAAAAAAACAAAAAAGAATGGCTGGCTATGGTGTCACAGTCTATAATTCTAACATTTGGGAGGTCAGGACAAGAGGATCACTGTGAGTTTGAGGCCAGCCTTGGACTATATAGTGAGTTCAAGGCAACCTGAACTACCTAGTTAGACCCTGTGGTGCATTAACTAATGGTCAACATGTAACACCCAGCTGAACTGAATCAGCATGGTTCTGGGTATGAAAGGACCACCTGAGGATTGTTGCTAAAAGCATAAAAGCAGAACTGGGAGAAAAATGATGCACTGTTGATTCTCCTAGAAAAGCTTGTCACACTGGTTTTGCTGACAAAAACTAAGCTCTTCTTATCATCAGAAGAGTTCAGGTCCTTCCTGTTGCTGAGGTCAGTTGTGGTTCTTTTTGGGGGAGCTTTGGTCCTTACCTTAAGTGTCACTTCCTGGCTCCAGTGCAGATCCCTCAGTCTGCTGGCCCAGATTCTTCATCCTACTGGTGCAGACTTTCTAGCTTCCATCACTGACCTTTGGGTCTTCCCAGTGAAAATCCTTGATACAGACTTGCATGAGACATTGTTGTGTGTTCTAGGCCTTCGCTGGACTCACGGAGGACACTGCTATGGACTCTGGGTCTTCAGCTGGATTTGTGCAGGACCCTGCTGGGGGATTCAGGCCCTCAGTTGGATTCTTTGGGTCTCTAGTGGATAGATAAATCTCCTGTACTCTTCTGCATTTGACATTTGGGTGGATATTATAAAATAATCCTACAAATTATGTCTCATATTAAATTTATTCCCTTGCAATCTCTGACTACAACAGACTATCTCTAAAAAGGCAAAACATAATAATAAAAACTTTTCAAATGAATAAAAATATTTTTGGAAAGAATAGATTCATTTTAGCATGCATAGGTTTATTTTGGAATGAATAATATGAACTGCTTTAAAAACTTAAATATAACTTAAACAGTTATGCATTAGCCCTGACAGATATTAATCTCTTAGTGTGACTGAGTTTATTCTAACTGCAAATACTGAGGAGGATAGAGCAATCCAGAGCACACTGGCTCTGCCCTTAGACTTGGGAGAGCTGAGAAGACAATGGGACAGAGTCTCTGAGAGGGAAAAGAGAAGAGAAAGGTCAAGGAGTGAATGTGTATTGCGGGAAATCTAGGACAGGCATTGGTTCAACAGATAAAAGCTTACCTGACTAATTTTGTCTAGGTTTTTGCTATAGCAGGAACCATAGCTATTAACTCTTTAGCATCTAGTCCATTGCTATCCAGGGTAGATATGCAATATATGCTTTTTGGTAGCATTAATAAATGAACTTATAAATTATAATGAAAATTTAAGAAAGGTAAAGACTTGAAATTACCAACCAGATAATATTGGAAGTACCTAGGAAACAAATGAAAAAGAATGTACACAACTGAAAAGAGGTAGACACACAGTTGAATTGGGTACTCAAAGATACACTAGCCTGAGGATTTAGGAATAAGAGAATACTATCTTCTGTCCTGCTTCACGCCCCCAGAATTGAATCAACCTTAGAGTTCCTGTTGACCTCAGGAGAGGACTCCTAATACACAGATCAGGAAAACAGAGTGAGGAGAATGGAATCTTTACAAGTTAAACAGCAAAAACACCATCTCATTTCTTTCCCCACACAAATTAAACATGCTATAGCATGCAAAAGACAACTAATGACAATGTTAAGTATGAGTGGATGATTCATTGGTCATAATACAGGATGGACACATCTGAGTCCAGACTGTACTTCTGCTGTGGTCTATTTTAGGGAGCTTCTGAATTTGAATCTAAAAGTGATATCTGGAAAACAGATAATAATTTTTGCTCACATAGCACTTTTCATCCAAAGGTCTCAAAGCTCCATACAAAGAAACAAATATTATTATCCCAGATGGAGTAACTCAGACAGAGGGCCTGCTTCTTTTTCAACAAAGGAGAGTGGGAGCCCCTGGACTCTGAGCACAGCATTAGACTATAAATTTCTGAATTGTGATCTCTTACCTCCCAGTTCCCCAGCCCCCATAACTGGGGATCAAATTCAAGGTCTTTGCACCCAGTGACATCCTTAGCCCCCCACCCTCATTTTATTCTGAGACAGATTCTCCCTAAAATATTCAGGCTGAACTCAAACTTGCAATCCTCTTGCTTCAGCCTCCAAGAATGTTAGGATTAGAGGTGTACACTACTGTGCTCAGCTATGGAGGACATTTTGCTTGGGAACTGGGACTACTAATAATGAAACTTTTTAAAAAATAAAGCAGAATATCTTAAGAATTTTAGCATGAGTACTGAACATAAGAAAATGGGCATTTTTAAAACTTAAATTTTAGGTAAAGTATGTCTTTTTTAAAATAAGGAAGATAGTTGTTATAAACAGACTAATAAATGGCTGACATGCTGAGCATTATTCTCAGTGGGTTATATATATCATTTTATTTAAGATTTACAACAAATTTAGTGAGGTGGGAACTATTACCATTTTACAGTTGAGGAAACTGAGTGAGAGAAGTTAAGCAACTAGGCCAAATGTCAGGTAACCAAGCAGCACAACTGGAATTTGGATGTAGACGCTTTGACTCCATTGCCTTTGCTTTTGGCCAGTCACTCTGTACCAGGTATAGTGTGAAGCATTCCAAATCAACCTTCTCATTTAATTCTTACCAAACTCTTAAGAGGTAGATACATTATTTCCTAATTTTACTAGGGAGGAAAACAAAGGCTTAAAAAGGCAAAGTGACTTGTCCACACTCATATGCCAGTAGCGGGGTAGAGCCAGAATTTTGAAAATGAGACAAAATAGCTCCAGGCAAGGAGTCAGGGTTTTAGGGCTGCTTCTGCCTCTACCTCAGTCTGAGGCAGTCAATGCATTTCCACAGTCTCCACATTTCCTCTGTAAAAGGAGGGCACTGATGACATTGATCTGGAAGTTCTTCCTAGTGCTAAAATTCTGATACTCAATATCTGTTTTCTCCTTAGTCCCTTGTTTGACATTCCTTGGAGGAAAAGAAATTAACCACACAGAACCTGGAAGCCAAATTTAGAAAACAGATCTTAAAAGGAGAAAATAATAAGTTTACAAAATGTCTTTATTTAGAAAGTAAGAGTGTCCTGCAAAGCATCTGGCTTGGTTTGTGAGACTGTGTGACCAGTTGTAGGTCACACAGATCTCCCTGCCCAGCCAGTGCCCCTGGGGCCAGAGAGTCAGGGAAGTTGCTTCAGGCCTCTTTCTGGCCTGATGAACTGGCTGAAGCTGGAAGAAGCCCACCGTCTGTGGGAGGGATCTGGGAGAAGAAGCCAAGTGTTTCATGTGGGTGTTCTATCTTGAATTCAGAATGTCTATACCATTCTGTCTACTTCTGTTTTTGCTCTTAGTGATGACTATACAGTGACAAAGTTCACTGTTACCATGAACCGGTTTTTCCCCCCACAGCTTGCGGAAGCCATGTTGTAGTGAACAGGACTGGCTTCCATGTTTCTTCCTGGTTCTGTTAGAAATGTGAGCCTGAGTTTGTGGGAAATCTTGGCCAAAAAAAGCTACCTATAGCTTTGGCATCAAGAGAAAGTCACTTAAATTCTCTTAGTGCTTCCATTTCCCATATCTTTTGTGTAGAATTATGCTTATACTACTTCCTCTCCAGTGTTACAAACTGCAAATTGTATGATATTTATGGAAGTAGCTTGTAGAGATGGGAGACCTCTCAGGTGACAGTGACAGTGAGGTTGAGAGAATGTCTCTCACCTAGACACTGGGTTGTGGTACACATGGGACAGGTGATTTGGCAGCAGGCGGGCCTGGATTATAGCCTTGACTCTGCCAGTCATTTGGGCAAGTTATTAAATCTCTGTAAGTCTTTTCAATTTGTAAAATGGAAAATGGAAATAATGAACATAAAGTTCCTGACACAGAATAAGCCATTAATAAGGAGAAACTATTATTATTTTAATTATCAATTATCAAATTATGACACAGAATTAAGAGTTTGAGAATATCAGGTTTTATTTTCTAAGATGCACACCCTACTTCACTCACAACTCCAGGAAAAGGTCAGTATGAAAGTGGGCTGTTCTCAGACGCCAGCTATCCTGCACTTCTGAAGGGCAGGGGCTAATTCTGGAAGTGGTATCCTCACATACACCACATCTTAGGAAATCTAGACAGGTATCTTTTCTCCCTAAGCACTTATCTTCTGGGACTGCTGGAATTCTACTAGACCTTTGGCATCACCAAACTTACATTTGCATTCCAAGACCTTTTCTTTCTCTTTCTCTTCCTCCTCCTCCTCCTCTTCCTTCTTCTCCTTTTTAAAGCAATGGCAAAATGTATTTGAAAAAGTTAAAGTGAACAATGAGAGAGAAACTGGCTCAGCAGAGCAAGGTTGGGCTGAGTAAAAGAGTAAAAAACAAGATAACACTCTGGAGAAAGCAGGGCAGGCTGTCTTGAGGAAAGCTTCTGAGACCTTCTGAGCAGGACATGATTATAGAAAAACAATTCCCAATCCTTTTTAGAAGGATCTCATTTTAATCTTTTTGTTTGTTTGTTTTGTTTTTGTACTGGGGAGCGAATTCATGAGCTTGCACTTGTGCAACAAGTGCTTATGCTGCTGAGCTACATCCTTGGCACCAAGAAAGATCTCATTTTAACGTAAAATTTATTTTCAAGAAATCTCAAACTATAATTCTACTTTAAGTCATCATTATTTGACAAAACATCTGATAAAAATTCAACTACAGTATAAAATTCAAGCGTTCTCTCTTTAAATTTTTTTTTAAAAAATAGGCAGTATAAGAACTTGATACAAAATTCACAAGATACAAAAGGAGTATCTTGAAAGCATTCTTGTGGCCCATCCCTCACTCACACTCTGCCCTTATCCCAGCTATTATCTCAATTTCTGCTTTGTTCTTTCAATGGTTATTTATGTCCTACAAACATTTACATATTAATTTTTTTCTCCTTACTGGGGATTGAACTCCTCAGGGCCTCCCTTATGCTAGGCAAGTGCTCTACCACTGAGCTACATCCCCTGCCTTACATTCTTTTATATTATCTTTTAACAAGTCAAAAATGGTTGCATGTCTTACATTCTTTTTCACTTTTTTTTTTGAGACAGGGTCTCACTGTGTAGTTCAAACTGGCTTTGGGCTCACTTTGTAGCCCAGGGTGACCTCAAACTTGTGGCAATCCTCCTGCCTCAGCCTCCCAACTACTGGACTTATAGACATATGCCACCATTCACAGCAAAATGGATATACTTTTTAAGAGTGTGTTTTGTTTTGTTTTGTGGTGCTGTGGATTAAACCCAGGGCCTTGTGTATGTTAGGCAGGCAGTCTACCAAGAAACTATGTCTTCATCCCTCCTTCTCTTTTTGGTAGTGGTAGTGCTCAGGGTTGAACCTAGGGTCATTATACTGAGATATACTCCAGCCCATTTTTAAATTTCATTTTAAAAGTTTGAAACAAGGTTTCAGTAGTTGCTAAATTGCCTGGGATGGGCTCAAATTTGTGATCCTTTTGCATCAGTCTCCTAGAGTTCTGGAATTATAAGCCTGCAGTACCAGGTCTAGCTCCTGCTTTTTTTTTTTTTTTTAACAGGGTCTGGCTATGTAGTTGAAATTGGTCTCAAACTCGCTGTGTCCCAGACTAGCCTCAAATTCACAGTAATGCTCCTGCCTCAGCTTCCTGAGTTACTATATATATATATATATATATATATATATATATATATATTTTAATATACAGAGAATCCTCTGTGCCACTTAGTCTTAGTTCTTTGACTGGGCATCACTGACATGTTAATTATCGACAATACTGAACATTTTGCCAGGTACTGTTGTAAGCACTTTACACATCTCACATAATCTACATTCATCTAGCTTTGGTTTAAATACTGTCTCCCAAGAAATCCTCCTTTATCCAAGTTGATCTCTCTTCCTCCGTTGCTATTATTCTCTATCATTTATTTCATCCTGTTGATTTCCTTCAGAACACTCAGCACTGTAAACAATTAGTTACCTATTTGCCTGCTTGTTTACTGCTGCCTGTCAACTATAGTAGGAGCTTTGAGCACAGGGACAAAGTCCCTCAGGCTCCCTGCAGTGCACCAGGAAAAGCTCAGCACCTTGGTGCTCAGCACAGAGGAATCAGGGGTTGAGTGCTTACTGAAAAGTACATAATGAGCAAAAATATCCAGCTTCCTGAGGTAGACCCTATTATATTCTCCATTATTCTGCTGAGGAAACTAAGGTCTAGCAAGCGAATAAACTCACCCCAAAGTTAATAAATGACAAAAGTGTTTGAACACCCAGCTCTGCTTGACTCCAGGGCACAAGCTCATCACTTCTCTGGCCCCAGCTCCTTGGCAGGGTGTGAATTTAAGTCCCTTTTTCTGCCTAGGACTTTTTCTCTGAAATAAGAGGGTAGAACCATCCTCCTTGTAGTAATGTTTTGTGCTTTGTAAGATCTATGATCTACTAAAAGTGAAAGGAACATCAAATTTGACTTGATGACATCAGCGATGCCAATTTTCAGTTCTTTTATTCCTTTTCTATTCCCTTTACTGAAGATTTGCTGATCCTTTTTCTACACCAGGTACTGTGTTAGATGTAACTGAGATCCAAAGACTTATAGAACACAGATCATAGTTCTAATCACAGAACATTAAGATGCCTGTTTTAGATGAGTGTGGTGGCACATGCCTATAATCCCAGCACTCAAGAGGCAGAAGCAGGAGAATCGTTGCAACTTCAAGGCCATTTTGGGATACAAAATAAGTTCAGGGCCAGCCTGAACTGCATAGTGAGACCCTGTTTTAAAAAAGACAAAAAAAAAAAAGAAAAAAGAAAAGAAAAGAAAGAAAGAAAGAAAGAAAGAAAGAAAGAAAGAAAGAAAGAAAGAAAGTTGCCAGTCTGATGGGAGATGCAGGGGCATTAACAGCTACTTGAAGTACTGCATGAGGAAGCATGGCATAGTGGTGCATGCCTATAATCCCAGCACTCCAGAGACTGAGGCAGGAGGATCATCACAAGTTTGAGACCAGCTTGAGCTACAAAGTGAGCTCAAGGCCAGCCTTAACTGCAGAGTGAGGTTCTGTCTCAAAAAGACAAAAAAAAAAAAAAAAAAAGTTATTGCATGAGGCAGTGCCATACTAGTATTATGCCTGAGGCTCACAGTAACACAGAGAAGGAAGGGATTAATTCCGTCATGTGCATGCATGATGATGGGAGCGGTAGTGTTTGTGTAGGAAGTGGAAGATCAAGTATGATGCTAAGCTGGGTTTTAGGAAAAGAATAGTTTTCCAGGTAACAAGGTGGACTTCCTAGACATGAGTCATCACAAACAGAACGCTAAAAAGCAGCACAATGAGCTGAGGAGCCAGGATAGAAGACTGGCTCTCAAGATATAGAACTGCCTAAATAAATAGAAGGAGCCTGCAAAGAGCCTTGCTGAAAAGTCTGAACTTCCCTCCTGACAGGTGTTGCTTGAAGCATCACTCTGGTGGTGACAGGATTGGAGATGGTCAGCAATGAAGCAAAAAGTGTGGCTACTGGTCAGGAGGCTTTGCAGTTGTCCAGATGACAGATGATGAGTACTTTGACTTTATGTATTTGCAGCAGAGCTGAAGAGGCAGGAGATAAATTAGAGATTTTTTTTTTTAGAAGATAGAGTCAAAGGAATTGGTGACTGATTGGATGAGGGAGAATAAGACAAGAGACCAAAGGACTACTGAAAAGGGTGAAGTGTCAAATGATGCCATTAATAATTCTAGGAAAATTGGAGTCGAATGTGAGAAATAATTCTGTGGGCTTTGAATATGTAGAGTTTGTGTCTTAGACAGTTAGGAGGAAAGTCTGGCTCCTCTTTCCCTTCCAAAATAGCAGTCCTAGCCTAAGTCAGACATCCTTGGGTCAGCTTCCTGTGGGGCCTAGCAAGGGGTAAAATTCTCAAAGACCTTGCTAGCATTTCTCAGTGCCATATCCTTCAAGCGTAAAACCTGGGTATTAAAAATCCCTGAGTCCCCACTGTTGGAAGAATAGGTTATGGATATACTGCATTTATTAAAAATCGGACACTGACTCCAGTGGAACAAATTCACCTGGCTCTTGCAAGCACTAGACTTTTTATAAAGAAACCATTTCTATCCAACAGTCTCCATCCTTAATCACTCCTGGCTCTCAACTGTCTCCCAAGAGCCCCTCTTCTTCCTTTGGGTTGATTTTTTAAAAGAGAATGGGATTGTACCATGTGCAGCCTGCTTACCTCTGACAACTGGAGAAAACCTGAAGTTTTGAGGACTGGTCCCTTTTCTAGCCACCACCTCTGATCAACTGTCTTCGACGCTGCCACAAGACTCTGTAGCTCCAACCCTATACAAACCGACGAGGCTAGGATTCTCCCCCACCTCAACTTGAATATCCAGCGCTCACCAGGCAGTGGCACGGCCGAGCACGTGACTCTTCTAGGGGCTGTTTTGTTGAGGGTCCTCCCAGGGAAGGGAGCCCAGGAGGTCGAGAGGCTGAAGCGCCATCCTGGTCGTGGCCACCTCCCTGGTTCCTACGGCCGACGGCCAAAGGCAGAGGCACGCCCTGTGTCCCACTCCCACGTTCCTAGGATGCTGTCAGAAACCGCTCTCTCTTCTCCGCCCTCTCCTCACGCACTACCCTCACGGTCATGTCAATAAATCCCAAGAGCAAAGGGTGGCACGATCCTCCCTCCCTCTCGCCCCTGCGGGCTTGAAGGCGAGCACTAAAGCAGCGCAGCCCTAAGCTTCCCCTGCAGAAGCCGCGCTCCCGGTTAGCTCCCGGGGCAGAGGGGGCGCGAGAGAGCCAGTGGGCGGGCGTCCCATCCTCCGCATCCTCCACCAAGTGCAGGCGCGCGGGGAGGGAGCGCTGCGTTGCGCCGCGCTGCGCATCGCGGCCCGCTCGCTGCCTGCCCCCTGCCCGAGCGGGGCCACCTCCCCGGGCGGCCGGCGGAGGGCCACGAGGCGCTAACGTAACGCTGTTTCCGGTTTTCCAGCGGGCTCTGTTTCCCCTCCCAAGGCGGCGGCGGCGGAGCGGCGGAGCCCCCCAAATGGCCTGGCCAGATGCGGCAGGTTTGCTGCTCAGCGCTGCCGCCGCCGCCGCCACCAGCACCACTGGAGAAGGCTCCGTGCAGCAGCCACAGCGACAGCAGCAACAGAAGCAGCAGCAGCGAGACGAGCAGCAGCAGCAGCAGCAGCGGCGAGAGCGGCAGCAGCAGCAGGATCAGGAGCAGCAACAGCCTCTCCCGTCCCGCTGCGCCCCCAGAGCCGCAGCCGCAGCCCCGCAGCCCCGCAGCCCCGAGAGCCGCCGCCCGCCCGCGAGCCACAGCCGCCGGCGGCATGAGGCGCGACCCGGCCCCCGGCTTCTCCATGCTGCTCTTCGGTGTGTCGCTCGCCTGCTACTCGCCCAGCCTCAAGTCGGTGCAGGACCAGGCGTACAAGGCACCCGTGGTGGTGGAGGGCAAGGTCCAGGGGCTGGCTCCGGCCAGCGGCGCCAGCTCCAACAGTACTCGCGAGCCGCCCGCCTCGGGTCGCGTGGCGCTGGTGAAGGTGCTGGACAAGTGGCCGCTCCGGAGCGGGGGGCTGCAGCGCGAGCAGGTGATCAGCGTGGGCTCCTGCGCGCCGCTCGAAAGGAACCAGCGCTACATCTTTTTTCTGGAGCCCACGGAGCAGCCCTTAGTCTTTAAGACTGCCTTTGCCCCCCTCGACACCAACGGCAAAAACCTCAAGAAGGAGGTGGGCAAGATCCTATGCACTGATTGCGGTGAGTCGCCCCCTCCCTCTGCCAGAGGAAGGGGGGAGGGGCGAGGTGGTAGAAAATGGGGGTGGGGCGGGGAGGTGCGGCAGGTGCCCAGGCCTGCCAGCGTCCAGCCGCTGGTGGCGGGGGGCGCCCCCAGAGCAGGGTGACTGGCACGGGTGGTGAGGGGGTTGGGGTTGGAGAGGAGGAGGGTCAGGCGCAAAGTGTACCAGGGGCTGGGGGGCGGGGGAGGCTCCGGCCTGTGCCAGCAGGGATCTGCGGCTGATGTATGGCATGTGGGGCTGGAAAGCTGCCATCATAGCCCAGTAGCGGAAAGAAAAACGGAGTGGTCCGGGCAGTGCTGTCCTGAAGCTCAGTGAGTCAGGAGTGACCCTCAGAGGCCTTGTGCGCTTTACTCCCGAGGGCCTGGCTTGCCCAGGCTGGCAGGGTCTGCAGGAGGAGCTGGGCAGATTCCCAGGCGGTGAAGGCCTTTGCTTACAAGTTCTCCTAGGGAATGATCACCCCCGCCCCCTCCTTCCTCTCTGAGGCTTGCTGCTCTGCTCATCCACACCGCTGGCGCAGGCAGAGTTGGACTTTTTCTGTTACTGTTTTCTGTCCTCCATGTGGCACTGGGTTTTGTTTTTTTGTGCTTTTTTTTTTTTTTCCTCCATCGTGATTGCCTATCTTTGCTAAGTGGGTAGCCTTTTCCTTACCTCCAGGTTCAGTGAGCAGACGCCTTTTGTAGCAGTTTCTGGAGGATCTTACTAGGTCTTTTAATGATGATGATGATGATGATGAAGAAATAGAGTAACTTGTGCTGAATGCTGTCAGTTCAGCTGTGACATCTTGCTGACTGGTGGTACTGACTGCGTCTCTTTATCTTCATGATGGTGGGTGCTGCACAGGAATGCAGGTGACTAGAAACAAAACTAAAATCTGTAGATCTGGGTACCCTGGAATGGAGGAATGGTACTCCTGGGTCGTGTGAAAAGGCAAAGAAACGTTAGTTTAAGAGCTTTTTCTTCTTGTCCCTCCATTCAGCACTTACTTCTCAGGAAGATATTTTAACAGAATTGTCCCCTTGATGGAGTATTCACAGTTAGTTTGTCTTGTACCTATTCATACTGGGGCTTTATCTTGTTCCCACTCAGGTTAAATTTATGGCATGTGGAGTGACTGTGAGCTATGTAATCAATCACTGACTTGTAATAGATGTCTTAGACTCTTATAGAAGTTCATCTGTTTACCAGTTTACCAGCTGAATCTGGGTAGTGTAAACAAGCGTGAGTCGCAAAATATGTGCAAACAGCTCACTGGAAGTTTTGTTGCACTCATCTTTCTAGATCAATGTTTTTTGACTTTTGGAAGCTTCTCTGTCTCACTTTTCCAAGAGGCAAATTTTAGGAGTTTAGTTGTGGGAGTATATCCAGGCACTATGTTAAGCTGTGATCACTTTAATGAGAAGACTTTTGGCAGTGTCTTAATAAGAAGGGAAAAAACTTTGGTGATAACAGCAATTTATGACTCTGATATTACTCTAAGGAATATTGTTGACTGCTTTTTAATGTTGATTTTATGCTCTGAAATGTTTTATGGTGATAAGTTGAGACCAGTTAAGAATTTTAAATTTTTTATTCTGTTAAGTATTTTGTCTGAGGCCCACTGGGGAGCTGTGGAACTGTACCATGCAGTGGAGATAGGTAGTAAAAACACTTAGTGAACCTCATCCAAGGACAGCTCCTGTTTTGGTTTTTGTTAAATTGTTCCTGAATATGCAAGTGCACAGTTTCAAATGATCCCTCGCCTAGGCCCCTGAGGACCTGCCAGTGATTGTCAGACAATCCCACAGAGGAAGGGGCTTCTCCACTTGTCCCCCTTCTCCTACTTGCTTCTCTCAACATATGCATGGTCAGTTCCATCTTGTTTGCTTTAATTAGCTTTTGATAGCTTAACAGTTAAATGCTGAGACACTGAAAGATTTGGGAGTCAGAAATACAGTCTGCTTTTAGGTTATGGCCTTCTCATGTTATTAAAATAGCATGTGTAGCACACTTCTCAAAAAGATAAATTTAGGACTGCAATCACTGGTAAAGGGAAGGCCCTCACAGATCATAAATTATCAAGGAGCAGGAAGGAATACCTACGGCAGTAAATATTTTAGAATGCGAAACAATTGCTTTGAGTTGATAGTGTATAAAGGGAAGCTTTACATAAGGGAATTAGAAATCAAAGGGCATATTTCTGAGAAGAGATTTGTGGAAGTGGTGATAATATGGTAGAAGAATATAAACTTATTTTCTTATTTTCTACTATGTGGTTAAAGAAAACATAGACAGTAATGGTATATTAAATAAGGAAACAAAATCATCCTAACTAACCACAACACCTTCCTTGTGCTCAGCAGGAAGTAACCAACAAATTCATTTTCTGTTTTCTATTCTAAAGAAAACCCTCTGGGCCACAGGGTCATTGAGAATGTTTTCTCCTTGGAGCAGACTTGCCCATTGCAAAATAGGGAAACTGGCACTTGAAACCTGACATCCTGGCCCTTATATTGAGCAACTGAGGTTGAATTGTTACTTTGTTTTGCCAGCTTCACCTCTGAATATGTCTGGGCTTTAGAGGTTTGGTTCCTGGGAGGTGATCAGAAAAGCTATGTTTGGGGGTGGAAGGCAATATTTTGGGATAGTGTACCATATGTAGGAATATCTTGGGCTTAAAAGTTGACACGCGCCTCAGTAACATCCATACAAGAGTCATATCGGACACCTTCTAAAGATCCTCATGAAAGGCTAATTTCAACTGTGGAATGTTAACTTGAAGTAGGAGCTCTCAGGTGGGAAATAGTAGAGAGTGGTGTTGCTGGAGTAGTGATACCGGCCAAAGAGGCATTTTTACAGATCTAATGTGAATTATTTATCCAGAAATACTATGTGTGGTGGTCAAGACTTGACTAATATCTGTGCATTTCTAAGAAAACTGCATATCTGAAGGTGTTTTCTTTGCCTTTATGGAAAGAAGAAAAAGAGTTGGAAAGGCCTTACAAGGATCAGAAACTCCATGCCATGCTATAAAAACACCCTATTCTGCAAATAGTCCTGCATTTTAAAAGATGGTTCCATTTTTTTGGTATAATTATACCCTATCTTGTTGCTTTCTTATGTGCATGTTTAAAGCTGTTTCCCTTTTCTCCTTCCTTTGGGATTTGCTGATTTTTAGTTTTCCAGTGTATAATATACTGTACTTTGTTGTTAAACATGGACAAGGTATATCCTGGACAGTTTATGTTCTTTAGGATAGTTTTAAGTTGATTTGGCACCCAGAATCGCCTATTAGAGAAAGGTGGTTCACAAAATTCAGTATGGTAAAAGCAAATGCATATTTTTAAAATGCTGTTTATTTAAAGAATCTTTTCTTCCCCAGCCAGCTGGAAACCCAGCTGTGCTGCAGCTTAAAGATGGGAAAGTCAAACTAGATTAGAAACTGACCAATCCCAATGGTAAAGAGGCAGTTTGGTTATAGATTTGGATTGAATCCTCGCCCTACAGGCATTATTTCTTGTAGTGGCTGTTTTCATCTTCACGTTGCAATTTTGGAGACAGAAACAATATCTTATCTTTGAGATCTTTGTCCTGGTTCTCCTGTTTTCCTGCCCCACTCTTTCCTCCCTAGTGCTCCATATTGTGTCTGATGTATAGAAGGACTCTTCTAAGTGTCTTTTGAATAAAGTCAAGTGAAAAGTTCAAAAAGAAAGCCTCTAGATTCATGATAAAACAATCTTAACTCTGATCTGAGACACAAAGTACTGTGTTGAAAAGCTGAGTTTGATGACAGCCTTTACCTGTCGCTATGGGAACACTTTTTCCAAAGGAGTCCTTATCAACTAGAGTACTTAAACCACAACATGCTTAATCATTGTGCTGATTAGTGTTAATGGGATCTGAGCAATGGGGAATAGTTTTTGCTGGAGGGGTGTGGGAGGCAGGAGGTAATGGTATCCCAACTGAATTTAAATAAAAACAAAAAAACTTCTTGAATTAACAAAGAGTTTGGGATATAGATGGTATATGAACAGTCTAGGTGAGTAGCTACTTTTTGGCTTCCAATCAAAGCAAGTGTGCTTCCTCTTTACCATCCTCTATTGTCTAGGACATTTACACTTTATTTCCTAATAACAGTTATTTTTAAAAATAAAATTGCAGTTCTATTTTTGGATATGTAGCACATTTACATGGCTCAAAATCCAGAAGGTACATAGGAATATGTGGTGAAGTGTTCCGCTTAATCCTGTCCTGAACTACATAGGTCTAAGGCAATTGTAAAATAACTGATTCTTGAAATGTGTATTTCTCTAAAAAAACAAAATGTTTTTCAAAGTAGTCTTCTATGTTTCTTAAACTGACCAAAAATGTAAATTTTGCCATTCAACCATTTTTATGTTAAAAATTTCCCAGGTGATACAATTGTTTTTAATCTCTAACTCAAGGTCTTGGCTATCTAGGTCTTATTGTATCTGAGTCCTCTTTTTTTTTTTTTTGTTTTAAATCTCAAATTATCTAGTCAAAGGGTGCAGATATAATCTTTGGATAAGAAATGAAAATACTAATTTATTTTTCAGATATTTTGCCATTAAGTCGTTCTCCTGAACAGTGAATTTTGTGAGTCTTGATTGGGATGCTTGAAGGAAAGATCCAAAGGTTTGTCACTGAGACTTAGGAGCCATCCAAAGGTTTGTCACTGGTCCCTAGGCAACAGATCCACTCATAAAGCAGTTCATACATTTTTACTGCCTTGGTAATTTCACTGTAGCGTCCATGTAGGAAATCATAAGATATCATAGACAAAAAGAGAAAACTCTAGAGTGCATGTCTGATTAGATTCTTAACAGAAGCCAAAGGCCCCAGTTACAAATGAAGAGTTTGATTTTGACCATATGCTGATGTATGATTCTGGGGATTTAGCCCCCTGAAAATTGCTTTGAAATGAGCTTATAAGGTGACTGATTTGAACACAGTGTTTAAATTTCAGAGGATCAGGGAACTGCCATTTGGATAAGAAGGAAAAAAGTAAATGTGCAAATACCTAACCAGTAGGAAGTCTTAACCTTCTAAATCCTGTTGGCTTAGTGGCATTTGGTAATTCTGAATATTGATTTGGGAAAGGAATGTTGATATCAGTATCAGTGAAGTTTTCCCTGTGCAGCCTAAGAACTTATTCTTGGTCTTTCTTTTTAAAGCCTAACGTGTGGTTAATATAATTTGCACTAAAGGTAAAAGGAACCTACCTTCCCCCGCCACAATCAATTTTAAGTTTGGATGGATGGATGTGGGATGAAGATTTTTGTCTTGTTTCTAGTGAATTAAGCCTCTCTGCCCACTTACTTTTTGGAATTTGTACATAGAAATAAATCTACTTTATGAATTTTAAAAGATGACATGGAGAGCTCCTGTAGAAAACTGGGGAAAGTGGATGAATTGACCATGGAAGTGCTAAATTATGACAAGTTTGAAAAATGACTGTCTTATATGAAATTAAACTCTTAATAATGACAGTACACACAAGTGAATATTGCTGAACTAGAGCACCATGCAAGGCTCTAAGAATTTAAGCAAACACATAGGATGATTAAAAAGCATTAGGATAATATGAAAAAGACATACCATACCCATGTAAGGAATTTTTACCAACTGGGGTCAAAAGACAGATTCAGGTCAATTGCTACTGATGAACTGTGGTGCTTTCAATAATTATTAAACAAGGTGATTAAAGAATGTTTTTTTCAGGCTAGTTCTGCAGGGAAAGAATGCCATAAGAACTCCAATCTTCAGTTGCATTCCCTTCCCACTCTGTATAAGCAGTGAGAGCCAAATGGCCTCTCCAGGGACCTTCTCTGGGACAGAGGCCTAGCATCTCCAGAGCCTGACTGTGCTGCTAGTTTCTCGAGGATGTGATTTAACATTTCATTTCTCCTTGCAGATGTTTCCAGAGTAGCTGAGGCACAGCTATCCTATAGGGTTTCTGTGTATTAGCACCACAGATCTCTCTCAAGATGTGATGAGTTTACCTTTTATTCTCTCTCCAGAACCAGAATCAATTTTGACTTTCTTTATCATTCACATTCCTTGTCTATCCATTAGTTCACCTACTACCCCTTTCCTCCTTGACTTATTTTATAAAGACTAAGACTCTGTCTTTGCCCACTAGACTGATATGTTTTACTTGATTTTGATCTTGATACTGGTCCAATGAACAGAAGCCAGGATGAATGAATGCTTCTCAGAACTGAATCAATGGAAGGTCATCACATGCCTGAATACCTAATTAAGCACATGGAAAAGTCATAAAAGTTACCACCAAATGGATCTTGCACACATCACTAATTCTATTGTGACAAGTGATGGGATTTGGTATTCAAAAGCCCTATTGTTTAAAAAGCTTTCTTTTAATTCCATAGTTTCAGATGTTCTGCTTTAATAAGTATTTGAATATGTACTTTATGTAAATAAATACACACTTTGGAAGAAATAGGTACTTCAGGGGAGTTGCATCAGACATAGCCCTTACCATCAGTGAATTTACAGGTTAGGAATATAAAAGTAGAGCAGTACTTCAGTCTAGATTATAAGTTCTGTAAGATATGCCAATATAGTGCTTTTGGGAGAAGGGTCATAAAGGAAAGAAAGATAGTATCTGGTTAAGGGATTTGAGGAAACTTCTTGGAGATGTAGTTTGAAATGAGAGTAAGAGGCAGGCAAGGTAAGAGTGGTTTGGGGATAAAGAGAGATGAATCAATTGATTAAATCAGTCCCATGCAGAGAAAGCAACATTCTTGGGAGAAGAGGGGCATATTTGTGGTTGACAAAATAGCAAGCAAAGGGAGAAAAGGCTAAGGAGGCTGGAGAAGTATTTTAGGATGATAGTTTCACTAGTCTTACATACTAGACTGATAAGGTTATTTCTAATTATGTAAGCAGTATTTGAAGTTTTAGGTTAAAAACAGCTTATTAATGTTTGGTAGTTAATTGGTGAATGAGGCTTTTACACATTTTGTAAACTTTTCCCTTAATGTATCATTTTGGGGGGATGCTATTATAAATGGTATTATTCACTTAATTTTATTTTCCAGTTACTCTTGCTAGTACAGTAGTCCCTTAGTATCCAAGGGGTACTGGTTCCAGCACCCATTATGAATACCAAAATCCGTGGATGCTTAAGTCCCCTTAAATAAAATGTATTTTCATATAACTTGCACCCATAGTCTCCTATAAACTTTAAATCATCTATTACCTGTGATACTGACTGCAATGTAAATGCTACAGGAATAGTGTTTTGGGGATAATGACAAGGAAAAGCCCATAGTATTTCAGTCCAGATACAGCTATGATAATCTGTTGGTAGATGAAAAACCCAAAGAGAGCAAGGGCTGGCAAAATAGAGTCAGATAATTTTTCTTTTGGTTTATTTTTTTAGTGCTATACTAGGCAAGTGCTCTACACTGAGTTGTACCTCAAGCCCCCTTCCTTTTTTTAATGTTGACTTAATACTGTGTGACTTTAATAATTCACATATTAGTTGTAGTAAACATTTTTCCTTTTATTTTAAAAAATTTTGTAGATTTTTGGGGCCTTTCTATGTTGTCAGTAGGAGGAAAAGTTTACTTTTTTCTTTCTAATTGTTTCATCATTTATTTCTTTTTCTCTCCTTATTGAACTGGTTAGGACTTTCAAGTACAACATTGAAAAGGTATGATGGAAGACATCCTTTTCTGTTTGTGAGGGAAAACATTTAGACTTTCACTGTTGGTTATGTTGTCAGCTAATGACTTTTCAAGTAGATGCATTTCCTTTAATGGAAGTGTGCTATGTCAGGCTTGGTGGCATGTGCCTGTAATCCTAGCACTCAGGAAGCTGAAGCAGAAGGATGACTGTCAGTTTAAGGCCACCCTGGGCTACAAAGTGAGTTCAAGGCCAGCCTGAATTGCATAGTGAAACTCTGTCTCAAAAAGACAGGAAGAGGAAGATGAATAAGAAGAAGAGGAAAAGGAAGAGGAGGTAGAGGAGGAAGAGAAGAAGAAGAGGAAGAAGGAGGAGGAGAAGAAAAAGAAGGAGGAGAAGAAAAAGAGGAGGAGGAGGAAGAGGAAGGGGAAGAAGAGGAAGAGGAAGAAGGAGGAGAAAAGGAAGAGGAAAAGGAAGAAGTCCACTAAATACAGTGTGATGAGTAAGCACTTGGGGTCTATAGTCAGATGGACGTGGGTTTGAAAGTAATTGTTTGCATTTCCCAGATGGGCGATGTTGGGCAAGTTATCATCTTAGTTTTCTATAAATGGAGATGATGTTAATAACACTTAATAGGATTGCCGTATTAAATGAGATGGTGCATATAAAATGATTAACACATCACTTACTGCACATTTATTATTGTTAAAGTCTTATGAACATAAACCAATGTGAGCAGAAAGACTAGATAAATGAAAAATTTAAATTCTAGAAACAGACTGAGGAGAGGAAAAAGAGGGGATTTTTTTATGAACAACTATATTTTTCATTCAGATATTCCTGTTTATCTCAAGTTGAGAGTTAACTGAAATGGGCTGGTAGAGATGGGGGTAGGAAGGGAATAGGTTGTGTGTATAATTTTTTTTTTTAAGCGAAGCTCATACCAGTCTCAGTGTGAATCCTGGACCTATGTAGGTCCCACCTAGGACTCATATCTTGATGTGCCCATGAGTATTTTTCAGAAGTTCATAATGGACATTGTTTTCCTCAGTTTCACAAATGAGAAGAGTAAAATCTGTACTCCATCATGCTTGTTTCAAAATTTCAACAAGGTTGTGGGGTAAAACAACTTTTTCAGTCATGCCAGACCTGCACTTTAACTTTAGCCAAACTTAATTTGCATTTTACACTTGTCAGGAAGAATTGCTGAAAGTCTCTGGAAAATGGGATTTCCTTATTTTAAAAGAAAGCAGAGTATCTCAACTCGCTCTGATTTGATTTGAGGTTTCCAAACTCAGGGCTGAGCTCACACTGAATCATTTATTCTCTTTCCTTGCTTCTGTACTGAGTTGGGTCTAGTAGCTGCCCATGATTAAAAAAAAAAGTAGTGATAAGGTCTTGTAAGAGGTGATATTTTTTAGAGTTTTTGGGGTTTTATTTTTACTTTAGTTTGTCATTTTATTGGTAAATGTTTGTAATAAATCAAAAATACGTTCATCATGGAATTTACTTTAATTTTAATTAGTTAACTGACTTGAGGAACCTGATTAAAGTGTGAAATTTTGCTCTTCATAAATGCTTGTAGGTCAGAGACTGTTGGTTTGGGTTCTTCTCTCTTTGCTGGGTTTTGCTAACCTTCAGGTGGTTGGCTGACCACGAATCCCCTAACCTTAAGAAGTATTATTCATTTTTTCTTGTTCTTAGAGTCAGTATTTATGGCCTGTATCATTTATATGACACTAATCATTTGATGCTATGCATTGTCTACTGTTCTTTGATTAGTATCTTATCTCTTTCACCAGATTATAAGATCTTTGGGGACAGTAGTTAATTCTTCCATCAACTACTTTTGTCCTAGACAACTTACAAAATCTCTCAAGTGATGGCCCAGCATCAGGGACTAGATGGAAAGTGTCTTTAGGCAGAAGAGCAGAATTTTGCTTCTCAATCATGTTTCAGTTAGTTTTTTTCAATAGTTCATAGTTTCTTCATCTTCTTGCAAGTAATTCTCTTTTTTCTGAGCTGTAGAAGTATCTCTGGGTAATTATCTCTTCCTCACATTTGTCAATATTTTGGTTTGTGTTTCCTTTTTTAAATTTTATTTAAAGAGAAAAAAAGCAAAACAGAAAAAAGGGTAGAAAAATACAGAATTTCAAAAAAAGAGTAAGAAATCACTAGTTGATAAATTACATATTGTCCTCTTAGAAATAGTTGTTCAAGTTACAAAATTAAAGCATACAAAGTAGACATTCAAACAGTGAGATTGTAAACAGTTCTGTTCAATGATCCAACAAAAATTTAGTAATATGGTTATCAATCCTATACACTTAAACATACATGCAGTTATATCCTTCAGAGCACTTTGTTTTCCTCCTTTTGCTTTTTAAATCCATTATCTGTTTAGTTATATCATGTTTCAGCTTGCTCAGTACTTTACTGATCTGTTTTGTTATTGTTATTTCCTTTTTAATCACTTTATATGATTCTGTTACTTTGTTTTTTGAGTTTCTCCTCATCCATGCCCCATGGATCAGCTTTGGTAGAGTTGGGAGTTTTTGGAGGTATTTCGTTACCTTGTTTTCTCATGTTCTATTGTGTTTTGTTGTTGTTGTTGTTGTTGTTTAGCGGGTCTTTTTGTTGGTGTTTTTTAATTTTGAAGGTAGTGAAATACAACAGAACAAGACCCAACACAGTCAATTGAGACAGTGCTGTGAAATTGGTACAGAATGTCACAACAGGTTACCAGGATAACAGTAGTAGGTGCCATAGGATATCTCATTATCTTCACAATAGTTGTTCTTTCAATCAGGTAGAGCAAAATCAAATCAAATACAGAACATTATAGAACTTATCAAAACAGAATATTGAGTAGAGCAATTCAACTAATCAGAACAAAGCAAAACAGTGATAATATTTGCCTTCAAAGAGATGGCAGAGGGAAATCCCCCCGCTTTGCTATATTGCATATGGTCAACCTCCCAAGAGATGTTCAGATCTCTGGCTCCCACTTGCTAATGGGATGGGATGTTCGATTCTCAGCCCACGTGCCAGTGGGCTCACAGCTGCTTACCAGGGAGGCTAGCTGGTTGCTTGGTTTTCCAGCACTCCAGGTTCCAACATGGCTGTGTTTCCTTTCTGTCTTGGTTAGTTAGAATTCTGCAAAACTTATCAGTTTTGCTTGACACCTGAGAATTTTTTTGACTTTCTATTTTATTGGTACATTTCAATATAAAGTGATAACATTCATCATAGGGACTTTGCTCCTGTACATGACAGCCACCTGAGAGCTCTTCGTTTTGGTTTTCACTAGAGTGTCCTATTGTACTCTGTTAATCTAACTTGTTCATGCATCAGGGTGAATACCTGAAGACGAGGTTTGACCAGGTTCCATTTATGTAGTAAACTGAAATCATAGATTTGTCTAGTAGATATCTGAGAAGCTTCTAGAAGCAGTACAGGTTCTTAGATCATTGTTTTCTTTGAAAGGGAAGATGGTGGAAACCCCATGTTTCTTGCTAAAGGGTATCCTTTGTCATGTCCATTCTTTCATTCTTTCCTTGAAATGAGGCATTTTGTCCATATTTATTTGGTTGAAGTACTGGGTGGAGGAAGTGGTGTGCAGGCTTCTCCAGATGGACCTGTCTTCCTGAGAACCCCTAGCCATGACATTGCTGGAGGCACTGGCACTTGAACTCCTTAAGCCAGTGTCCTTTCCACTGGTAACTGTGGCCACAGGTATAATTTCAATATGGCATGTCATGCACACACTTAGACCCTTGATGAGTTTCACAAGCACAGCCTAATTGATAACTGGGTAACTTTGCTTTGGAAAGGAGGGTTTATTTTCTGTTAGAATGGAACAGATTAGGTAGATGTCTATCTGAATCTGTCTCTGGGTGAGAGAACACAGCAGGCCTGCAGCCACAGCAACTTTCCCCAATTGTTGTTGATTGGTTTGATATCAGGGAAAAAACACTGAAGAGAAGAATTTTTTTAAAAAGGAAAGAGAGGAGTCTCAGACTATGACATGATCCATTTTTGACAGAGCAAACCAAGGCCCATAAGTGAAATTTCTTTCAAAAAGAATAGCAGGCTTCCCTACTTACTCTTAGTTGGTTTCTTTTTCATAGTTTCTTTGCATGGGTTTGTGTCTGAGACCCTCTTACCTGCAGCTCCACCTCTCCCACCTCTCCCTGTCTCACTTCGCACCTTCCTGCTCAGACTTACTGACTTACTCACACTTGTCATAAATGCAACAGTTACTCCTCAGCCCTCATTTCCAAGGATCAGAAAAATCTCCAGAAATTTCTAGTATGAAGTTCTCCACCTTTCTTGTACTTTAGATCTCACAGACCCAGTGGGGAAAGTAGGATCAAGGCTAGGGGTAGGATTAAAGTGGAATTACATCTAACAGATCTGGCTACAATTCTTCCAGGTTGGGTTCTTTTGGACAAAATGTGAAGTTTTTCCATGAAGGCCTCTGTCGTATTTCCAAGTGTCATCTCAAAGGGACTACTAAGAAGTCTAGTGAAATTTAGTACTTAAGTTGTCTTGCCAAGTACTAACAGGGATCCTTTTCCAGTGGTACCTCTAGGGCAGGTGGTTACGCTAATTCTGAGAAATCCCTAAGATCTGGGAGTGGGTGGTGTCACCCTCTGGGCAGAGCAAGATGCTGCCTTCTGTGGGAGAAACCCTTTGCTGTTGTGAAATAATTGAATCTGTAGGTTGAGGAGGCACATGGGTGCTATCTTTGCTTCTCACTGTATTAATTACCCAAGAGGCGTTCCACTACATGTGATGTCTGCTCAGGTAACTGTGAGGGCAGTGGGGGTAGGCCCTGATGCCATTGGGAGTACTGTCCATATCTCCACCACCTTTACCCCTGAGACTACCTGCATCACTCTGGGTGGTGTCATAGCCACAGGGCCTTTTGATAAATGGTCTGTCCAGAGCTTGTACAGAGAGAAATGAAAGTCAAAATTGTTGATTTGTATTGCTTCTGTGAAGGGATCACTTAAAACTTTAGTGCATGCTAGGAAGCTGTGTCTAAAAGAAAAAGCCTGATCTGGTAGAAGTGAGTGCTATCATTGTAAGAGGAAGAATTGAAAAGGGCAATAGTGTTGTTCTGTCTGCAGGACTCAGAGGGTAATCTAATGGATATTACTGCCCATGTACTGGTACAAAGATTACTCTCTTTGGAAGAGTTTGCTACTAAGACTTGTGCACTTGGGGGTGGGCCTCATGGCTGGCTAGTTATTGACCTAGTGCCCCTTGAACACAAGCTAGTTTGTGGATCCTGCCTTGAGTTCCTCCAGTGCTGTCATCAACGCAGTATTTGGTTTTTCTGGTGTCTACCTCACATGCTTCTTTCTGACCCTGCCCCATGCCTTTTGGATCATTCCATCATGGGTTCTTCTTCCATTGGCCACCTTGTAAAGGATACAGGTCCCAAAGAGCTGTCCTCAGTTCTCTTCTCAGGTTATGCAATCTGTTTTGAAAATTTCACCTATATCCAGTAGAGTGGGTAAGACTATGTGCTCTAGAGCTGGCTTTTCACTCAAGTAGTTCTTTCTTTGTGACTTACCAGTTATATCAACTTGGACAAGTTAATCAACCTCTTTGTGCAAAACTGAAAAGTGGAGTTAGTAATGCCTCCTGTTAGCACATGGTAAGACTTCGTGAGTAATTCAGTTCATATGGAGTGCTGAAGACAGCACCTGCTTGGAGAACGCATTTAATGCAGACAAACTGCAGTCACTGCTACTGTTAAGTGTTAGTGGACAGCAAGTGGTTTTGGCTTCAGAGTGACCATTATCTAAACCCTATCCCTGTTTCTTGCTAGCTATGTGAACTTGGGAAAACTCCCTTAATTTGATTGGGTTCTAGTTTCCAGCTGCCTGTGGCATGTTGTTTCATTTATCTGTTGCTGCATAAAAATACACCTCAAAACATGATGGAGTCAGCCAGCACTGGTTATTTCTTACAATCTCCCACAATTCTGGAGCTTGAGGGACTCAGTAGGTTTAGTATCTTTCAGGTGGTAGATGGTAGCTGGTCAGTCGCTGAGCCGGACCAAGCAAAGTTTCCAAGTTTTCTTCTCTGGCACATCCAGCAGATGCTGTCGTCTGGCTTTCATCTGGGAATTTAGCTGGGGCTGAGGGCCAAGGACTTTGCCTGGGTTGCCGTGCTGCAGAGTGAGCATCCCCACAGAGGGCCAGGCAAGAGCTATATTGTCTACTGTGACCTGGCCTCTGAAGCCACATAGCATCCCTTTACAATATTCAGTTTGTTTGAAGAAAGATACTAAATCCTGACCATATTTAAGAGAAGATATATACTCTGCTCCTAGATAGAAGAAGTGTCAGAGAATTTATAAATGTAAGTTTTGTTCTCTGGCAAAAATTACAAACTTTCCTCATGCATCAAAAGTACATTCATCCCCACCTTGAACACTGCCCACTTCAAAAGAAGGTCTCATTTATTATGGAGTCAGGCGCAGGCTCAGAGGTCAGGTCCCGTCACGTATATAAGGGATAGGTGTAGATGAGGTGCTGCTAGTATGGTTGCTTGAGTACAGCAAATTTAGCACTGGCGCTCTTGTTCTGATGACTGAGACTAATGCGAGAAGTTATCTGCCCCTCACCCTGAAAATAGTACTGAGACAGATATAAAAGAACTACCATAGATGGCTCCTTTTTAAAAAATACATGGCAATAGTTACATTTTAAAATGATTTTTGGTAGGGGGAGGGGGCAGGGATATGGCTCAGTGGCCCAGCATCTGCCTGGCAAGCGTGAGGTTCTGGGCGGGGGAGTGTTGAGACAGCGTCTTGTTTTGTAGTTCAGGCTGGTCTTGAATTCACTGGGTAGCCAAACGGGCCTCCAATTTTTGGTGATCCTCCTCCTTGTACCTCCCAAGTGTTGGGATTACAGGTGTGCGTTACTGTGCCTGGCAATTTTTAAATTTTAAAATTTGAAATAACTACATATATACAAGAAGTTTGCAAAAATAACACAGTATTTCCAAATACCCTTTGCCCAGCTTTCCCAAATTATACAATGTACAAAATTATTAAAACCAAAAAGTTAATTCTATTCCTGCAATTCTATTAATTAATCTATAGGAGTTATTCTGATTTTGTCAATTGTTTTACTAATGGCCCTGTTCTGGTCCAGGATTTAATCTAGGATCCCACATCATCCATACTGGTCGTGTCTCTTTAGTCTTCCCTCTGGGGTAGATGTTTCCATTGAGAAGGAGGGGGAAATCGTCACCAGTTCTTAGAAGATGTGAAATTTAACCAGGTGTATAAGTTGGGCTACTGCCTGTGAATGATGCTCTACTGTTCTTGCTTCTGTTCTATGGACTCTTGGTTCTTCCTTCTGAGATAACCTTTCTTTTATATAAAATTTAAACTATGTTTGCAGCTAAGTAGTTTCTGCAATCTGCTTCCTCTTGTAGTTGTAGTTTTGAGTCCTAGCTGGTTGTGTTCCTGCTAGTACAATTCTTTCTTAAAATGTGTGGTTTTTCAGTGAAACTTCTTGGCATCCATTACACTAGGCAAAAGCCACATCTGCAACTCTCTTCAAGATAAACTCTTCCCTACACTGAGTGCCCTGTGAGGCTGCTGCTGGACAATACACTTAAGATTAGCAGCAGGATCTGCAAGATACATCCTTAAGATCCATGGATGGTCTTTTGTTGGTCAAGATTCTTTGTGACACTGTATTTGATCTTTCAAATCAAATATCTTATAAACCAAAATACCTTAAACTGAGCACAGTGTCTTTTTACCATATCCTATTCTATTTAGGACATTCCCATCTATTTAATCTCCCAAGCTGTTACACATGTCAGAATCATCTCCAGCTCTTTTGTCACCCTATCCCTTACACATAGTAAATTGACAAATCATGACAGTTTTTTACTACTGCAAAGTCTTTTCAATCTGGTTCTTTTCATTCAAAATGTTCTTCTTGAGTGCTGTATCTCACCTACACTACCACAGTAGCCATACATGAAATTCCTTACCTTCAGAGACTGTTCTCTTCCACCCCCCCAGGAATCTGACATCACACTGTCAATGGAATAAAGTGAAACTCCTTATAGGACACCCGAGGCTTTCCATGATTTGGCCGCTGTCTGCTTGTAAGCCTTTAGCCTACTCTTCTACACATGCTTTCTGTTATAGCCAAATCATACTGCTTGAAAATTCCAAACAAATTGTACATTTTTCTTCTTTGTGCTTTTGCTCATTCTGTGTCCTTTTCTTGGCAGGCCTCTCCTTTCCTTCTCAATTTCCAGCCTCCTCATTTTCCAGGCTCATCTCAGATCCCACTTCTCCTCACAGCGTTTTCTGATCCTCTGTCAGAATGAATTGTGGCACCTGTTTGTCTCCGTAGCCGTTCAGAGCTCCTCTAAGCCTGGGGGAGGAGAACAGCGTGTGGATGGTCCTCCACACTGTGGGTGTCTTCAGTGCAAGAGAGAGCTGGGCCAGAAGATGTATCTTATTTATCTTTTTGTGTCTTGCATAGGTTAGAAGGCTGATAACTGCTTGGTGATTTGAAGAGAATCACTTTAGGATTTTACTTAGGATTAAAACTGGCCACTAATAAACCTCTGCCTCATGGAAGGAGATCGGGCTGTAACATATTGGTAGGTATATGAAACTAGTTAAGACAGTTACTATAGATGATGGTTGGGGAGTGGTTATAAAGTGCTATGTTGGCTTCTTTTGTTTTCTTTTTTTCTTTTTTCTTTTTTTGGTACCAGGAATCAAACTCAGGACCTTGTGCTTGCCAGGGAGGCACTTATGCCACTGAACTATATCCCTGGCCTGTTGTTTGTTTTTTCAGACAAAATCTCACTATGTAGTTCAGGCTGGACTTGAACTCACTGTGTAGCCCACATTGGCCTCAAACTCAGGAATCCTCCTGCCTCAGCCTCTAGAGTGCCGCACATTTGGCTCAAAGTCTTTACTATCATTGTGTTTTTTTTTAAACTATCATTGTTGCTGCTGTTTATATTTATAAACATCAAATCCCTGATATCTAGGTTAAAGCCTATGTTTTCTTAGCTTCAAGATGGAAATCATCTTGAAAATTCTGTTCAGAAATGGGAGAACTTAGTGAGTTTATATACCACTATTTCCCTATGTCCTTCATGGTGAAGACGTCAGTAGATGCTCAGTAAATGTGAGTGGAGGGGGAAATGAGCAGAGAACTAATTTTTTCTGATTTCTTCTGTAGGATACCTATGTGTGCCCAAGGCAGCTATTGAAAATTAGCCCAGCTGAGTGCAGTGGTGGATACCTGCTGTTGCAGGACAATGAGGAGGTCCACAGATTGGAGTACAGAGACAGGAAGATAAGATTAGGAAAGCAGGAACTGGGCCAGATTAAAGATGGTCTCTAGAGCAGATAAAGGAATATTTAGAACTGGTTCAGGAGGTGATAGGGTGCCATTGTAGGTACTGGAGCGGAGATATGACATAGAGAGGAATGTTTACAAATACTTCGTACACACAATTCAGCGTGGACTGGAGTTAGAGAGCAATTATTGCAGCTATTTAGAGAATCACTTAAGCCCAGGAGTTTAAGTTTAAGACCAACCTGTACAAGACAGCAAGATGACTCAAAAAAATTTTATATATATATATATATATATGAAAAATTGGTAAGTTAAGGCTTATTCAGCACAAGTGATTTATCCAGGGTCCTCCTACTACTCAGAATTTCCTATTTGGCTGAGCAAATGTGTAGACAGTGTGACCGGTGGCAAGTAGATGACTGATTTGCAGTCTGAATTGAGCAGTCAGATGTTACAGCACCTTCTTTAAGGTCCCTTTGGCTAGCAGAAGAATTCAGCTCATCCTTAGGTGAGAAAGAAGAGGGCCCTGTCAATTGTTTTGTTCTGAAATGATGAGAAACTTTCCTGGAAATCTGCCTCCCCAGCTCCAGTCTCAGTGACTGCTTTCTGTATGACCCAGTGTAGGTTGAACTCACATTCAAGGATTTGTTTTCAGCAAATTTTGTTTTTTTCTTCTGCTTTGAAGACCAATGGAGAGTTGAAAGCCAATTGGGTGAGTGATGTGGCATTGAAGTAGAAACTGCACAGGTTTATAGTTTTTCTTTGAAAATTTTAGCCAAATTCTAGGCTGAGAGACACAAGATACGTGGAGTCCTAAAGCTAGACTTCCCCTGTATTCCATTCTGAATATCAGACCAAGCTGCTTCTGCGAGTCTGTGATTATGATTATTGGATGGGATGGGTTGGGGCAATTTAGGAAGATGATGGGGGCCTAACCTCCTCCAGACTTTGAAATCCACAAAGGAGGGAGAATGGGGACATGATGAATAGTTGATCAAAAAATGGGCAGTGTCCCTCCTAAATTAAGACAGCTGGCTCAATGATAAAATTGTTTTACTCTGTTCCTAACCCTCTGGACCAGATGCTGAAATTAACCTCTGGCACTGTCCAGCTCTCTTATATGAGACGGAGAGCTACCTCCTCTCTTTGCCCTCGAACAGCTATGAATTCCTCCAGGAAAGACATGAGACTATTAAAAGAGGGGGCTTATTGGTCCCATGCACTGAATTCTAAGAAAGGGGAAGATTCCATTAGCAGTTGTCTTGGAGGATGTCAGTCTGGTTGGATTTTTGCTTATCCTGGAGGTTCTGTACCTTGGTGGTTTTCGTAGGGCCAGTTCAAGCTGACCTCCCTGAATTTCACAGATAGGAGAGTTAGCCTGCCTGATCTCTGATATTTCTGAGGAACTGATTCTGCTACAGATCTGGGTGAACCATATGGCAGCCCAGATAACAGAGATTGTTGGCGTTTGTCAACAGAAAGAGCAGGCTTTTTGGCTATAGCAAATTCCCTAGGTAGAGTTGCCACACCATCTGTGATCATAGCATATAGGATCAGCTGGGTGATACAGTTCTGTTCTCATCTACTTCCTGCCTCCAAAATAAAGGGAGAGACAGGTTCAAAAATCAAATATTGGTTAATACATTTTTAAAGGCTTTTTGATGGTGTTTTCTTTGAAGTATGCTAAGGAGGTCTAATAGTTGCATATCTTGGTCCTGAGGGATTTATGATTGAGATGAGAATATAAGATTAACAAGTAACATAAAGCAAAAGGTATATCATAATCGCACAAAGGTAAAATAGACCATAGAATTCAGAAAAAAGAAAGATGAATTAGGCCTGGAAAGTCTTAAGGAGAGTGTTAGGACTAGAGGTTACCTTTAAAGAATGAATAGATTGAGAGGCTTTAGGAGGCTGGGGAAAGGCTGCTAGGCAAAACAAAAACAAAAATGAAAACACAACAACAACAACAAAAACCCAACATGAACAGAGGTGAAACAAACAAGATGTAGGACAATGAGGAGGTAAGAGGTCCACAGGTTGGAGTAGAGGTATAGGGAGACAAGATTAGGAAAGCAGGTCAGGACCAGATTAAAGAGGGTCTTTAGAGCAGACAAAGGAATATTTAGACCTGCTTCAGGAGGTGACAAAGTGCCATTGTAGGTACTGGAGTGTAGATATGACAGAGAGAAGAATGTTTACAAATCCTTCATACAGACAATTCAGAGTGGACTGGAATTATGGAGGGATCCCTGTTCTACAGATTAAGGAGGCAGTTAGAAAGTGCTAGAAGCCACAGAAGCTGTGGGAGTAGTCAGGTCAACCTGCAGTTTTCTTTCCAGAATCTGTGAGACTTGGGATGAGCTCATGAGCTGAGTAACAGGCATGAAGGAGAAAAAAGGGTCAAGGCTTTGATCTTGGAAAGCTGGGAATAATAGTGCCACTAATGAAAACAGAAACATTATATATAAAAATAATTTTAAGGGGGAAAATGATGAGTTTGGCAAAGATTTTATTTAACAAATACTTATGTCATATTTGTTATGTGTTTGGCACTGTTCTAATCACTTTCTAAATGTTAACTCATTTAGTTTCCACAATAACCATGTGAAATAAATATTATCCCCATTTTATTACAAAGGGGAAAACTCAAGCAGAGAGAGGTTAACAATTTGCCCAAGATCATAAATCTATAAATAGCAGAGCTGGGATTCAGAACCCAGGTCATCTATGCTGAGCTCCCTCTTGTTGATGGGAGACTCATGTAGAGAAACAGTGGATAGGGGAGATCAAACACTGTTGAGTGCTTCTCTGCTCAGAAGGCTTTGCAGAAAATATAGAAATGAATATGACATGGGCATAGCATCAAGGCATTTGTGAAGATTTAGAGTCAGAATGACATTTGCTACTAAGGATGAATACTAAATTATATGCTACAAAAGAAGGTAGCAGTGAAGAAGAAAGGGAGAGCCATGCAGACAGGTGCAAGCTGTAAACCCACTTACTCAGGAGGTTGAGGCAGGTAGATCACAAGTCTGATTTCAACCTGAGCAACTGAGTGAAATTCTTTTTTGTGTGTGTGTGTGTTTTTGAGACACGGTCTCGCTATGCAGTTCAGGCTGGCCTTGAGCTCACTTTGTAGCCCAGGCTGGTCTCGAACTCACAACAATCCTCCTGCCTCAGCCTCCTGAGTGCTGGGATTACAGGCGTGAGTCACCATGCCCGGCCTGAGTGAAATTCTATATCAAAACAGAAAAGGGCTGGGGCATAGCTCTCAGTGGTAGTATGTACCTAACATTTGTGAGACCCTGGTTTGATCCCTGGTGTCCCCAAACCAATGGGGAAGAGAGTCTGACAGACCAATCAAGTTGTATTTTGGTAGTTGATAGTAGGGCAGGTCATTCCTGGTAGAGATGAAAGTTTAAATGAAAACATGGGAGAAATAAAGTTCCAAACCTGTTTTGAGACTAGCACACTGCACTGTGCCTATCTCAGCACCTAGCTCTGCATACCTGAGCTGGAATGGAAGGTGGTTTTAGTTAGCCTGCAGCAGGAAGCCTGAGTTGGACCAGCAGAAAGACGGAAGGCTGGGGCTCCCTTGATGAAGAGCAGGCGCCTGAGTTAGAGAATGAGACTGGATACAGAGACTTAGAAGTCAGTGACAGAGAGATAAAGAGGGGTGGTTATTGCTATAAGAGCAGAAGACTCCTGGATAGGTGGCTAGAGGAAGGAAAGGGCTAGGGGCTGAGGAAAGAGTCTTCTTGTTTTATGCATGCAGATATCCAGGCTACTCTTACTTCAAGAAGGGCTTAATATTCCCTAAGGGAAGGCCTGTTAGCTCTTGGACTGTAGTTTGTTCTTTTCCCAAGCTCTCCACCTTTGCCTTCAAGTTTTCCAATATCCTGTGGTGGATGGAGTTCTCCTTGTTCTTGCTGCCAGTATATTCAGGAATCCCAGGTGCTTCTGCCTGGACTCAAGAAGGAATTAGCATGGTACTAGGCTGCACTCATGCAGTTGGTGCAGAGGTGATATTTCAGGGCATCATGAGTTTCTTGTAAAGTATGGAGCAAAAGTAAGAATGTTAGGTCATAGGCAGTGGCTTCTTGGGGGCCACTCCAGTATTCCATACCCACCCCATTTCTTAAAGGATCTTTTTTAGGAAAACAATGATGAGTGTAGAGAGAAGTTAAAAACACAGAGGTCAGAGATTGCCTGTGGAATTATTTGTTGATAGCCATAACCTCAGACTTAGGAGAGAGATGTCAGTTTAAACTCCAATTTGCTGCTTCCTAGTTCTATGGGTTTAGGATGACTGACCTTTTCAAGCCTGATTTGTTAACTGTAAAAAAAGCTAAGAATATTTGCTTTTCTTACTTAACAGGAATATTGAGAGGATCAAAGGAGATAATGTCCGTAAAAGAGCTTTGAGATTGCACAGTGCATGCTGTGATTATTCTAGATACTAACTAGTGTGCTTATTCTTAAAGATTAGTGCTCAAAAAGTGCCTTTCGTATAGCCTAGTCATAGTTCTACAAAGACTTTCAGAGCAACATCACAGAGTGAGTGTGTGAGGCATAGGATAGAATTTCCCCAGGCAGAGGCAGACATAGCCTGATTCATTGACTCCAAAATGCACTTCTCACTGCTCCCCACTGCTACTGTCATACATTTGACATCTTGAAAGTTTGTGCCTAACAATAGATGCCATAGTATATAAGATGGAATAAACTAACTCTTTGAAGGCAGGTGGACGACATATGCAAACTTTCTTTTTTCTACCCTGAAAAGCTATTAATCTCAACCTTTGTGAGCAGAACTCTTGCTGAATGCCTCAGACCCTTTTGCTGCCTCAGGAAGTGTGGAGCATCTTTCAATGCTCAGTCTTGAGCATCTTGCAGTGTGTCATGATCACTCTTTCTTACTGCACAGATCCCTCAAGTAGAATACTGACTTAAGCATATGTATCCTGATCTTAGGACATAGCCTGTGTATTGACTTTTTTTAAAAAAATGCCCTTAATGACAATTTTGTCATCATTTTCTACTGTCTCCTAAAAGTGGAAGGAAAGATGCATTTGAGGGAAGAGACAGTTTATACTGTCTGGGATTTGACTGTTTGGAACTATGAGTATTAGTGAAGAGCTGAATCCCCTACCACTGACCAGTAAATCCCTAAATTTAACTCCATAAATGGCAGAACAACCAAACAGCACCCCACTACTCTTCTCTTCAGGATAAATTCTGTTCTTGTTTGTTTGTTTGTTGTTATTTCACTTTGTAGTGAAGGATGGTTTTGAATTCACTAAATAACCAACAATGCCTTTGAATTCAAAATGACCCTCCTGCCTCAGACTTCCAAAGTGCTGGGATTACAGGTATGGACCACCACACCCAGTGCCAATTTGATTCTTTTTTTCTTTCTCTAGTGGTACTGAGGATTAAACTCAAGACCTTCACATTGAGCTACATCCTCTGCTCTTTAAAAAAAATTTAAAAAAAAAATTTGAAACAGGGTTTTGCCAAGTGTCCAAGATGGGTCTGAGCTAGTTCTCCTGCCTCAGCCTCTCAAAGTTCTGGAATCACAGCACTTTTATCTTTTGAAAACTTTAGATCCCACTACAAATTCAGAATTTTCTGCTTGTTACCACTGCAGTGGTTTCAATCTCCCATTGATTGTCTGGGTGGGAACTTACCACCTTTTGAGTTGATTAGCAAGCAGGTTTCCAAGCTCAGGGAGTACAGATAAATTTATAATTAAGAATATAAATCCTCAGGTAGAGAGGGGAATAATAGTGCCACTAATATAAATATTGTGCCTGGGCTTTTATAGGTGTTACTTTGTCTGATTCTTACAACAGCTGAGGGATGGTCCTTCCTTTCCCAGTTTTACATGTAGGAACTTCAGCCTCAAAACAGGTGAATTCCTAGCTAGTCATGCTAGTTGTAAGTGATGGGGTTAATCTGAACTCATATTTTCTAGGAAGACCAACCATGAAGATAAAGAGAAGTGATAGGGCATTGGCTCTTACCCATCTGTCAGTCATTTCCCCCTGTAACAGTGGAGGCTCAGGAGACAACTGGACTTGATTCCTTAAAAGGTTCTGTAGGTTTTTCTCCTGCGCAGCTCGGGAGGTGGGTTAGTGACCTAGGCCCTCAGGTCTGAACTGTGCTGTGTTTTTCAACTTCTGATTGGGTCTTCTCTGGCCCCTGCTTCCTGTGGCTCCTGATTCAGGTCAGATGGTGCCTGGTGCCCTAGAAATAACCGGGTTTCTAGCCCAGCATGAGTCCCGGGAGCCCCTGGGCCAGCTAGGGCAGCACAGCCAGCGTCTCTCCCTTGAGCTGTGTTTGTTTCTATTATGTCATTTGCTTATTATAGGGAGCCTGCAAAGTGTTAGTTGTCACTTCCCCTTGATTCCATCTTCTCTTCTTCTGTCTTCCCCTATGCTTTGGGAACTTTGGGTGACAGGGACCTGGGAGGTAGCATTCCAGATGGGCTGCTTCTCCTTTTGGAATCCAACTTTTCTGCTTATTATCCCTTGAGGATGAGCTTTTGTTAGAAACTCTGGCACTGTGAATGAGACAGTAGCTCCCTGTGGTCTGAGAAAGAAGTGCCTCAAAGGGTTGAAAAGGGAGCAAACTGGGGAGCAGGGCCCAAATTAGGGGGTGGTGGGATCTGTAGAGGTCAAGTGCAGGATTTGGCAGCCTCTGCATTTTGGTGTTCTGCTTTTTGTCACCTTGGCATGCACTTGTCCTCTTTAATATTTATGCATGAGCTCTGTTTTTGCAGGTTGAGCTGAGAAGATGCTGATGAGGCCTGGTCAGAGCCATGCCTAAGAGAGTAGATTGGAGAAACTGCCACAGATTTCAGGGTCTGGGGAGCTGTCAGTTAGGTGGCTGGGCAATGATACAGGCGACACTTCACTGTACTCTGGTACTCGGGTGAGATCTCAGTGTATTAGGCAGCTGGGCTCTGTCCTCTGCTCTCTCCTAACGTTACCATGTAAAGGGTTGGGGCTTATTATAGGGAGCCTGCAAAGTGTTAGTTATCACTTCATCTTTCCCCACTAACATACTCACCCCTCATCTGCATGTTAGTGCTTTGTGACTTTTTCTTCTACTTTGGTGCCCTTTTCAACCACTTTCTGACATGTGAGCTGGTCATACTGGACCATCGCCTGAAGATCTTCACGTATCTTCCAAGGATTGCTTCCAAACAAGGCTTTGATTGGCTTTGCCTTGGTCTGAAGCAGTTTCCATTTTACATTATTTCCACTCAGGGACAATGGGGAGAAGGGAATGTTGTTTTGTGACAGGTTTCAAGAAAGGACCCTTTGTGACCTTTTGTCTCCAGGGTTGTATGTTGCTCACCAAGAATACTTGGGCCTATAGATTTTGAGGTTTTCTCTGGTAAACATTGGAAGAGTCAACCTTACAAGAGTTTGCGCATTCCAAGGGATGAATACAAATTGGGGTTCACACTCACCTACCCTGTCTTCCTCCTCTCTCATGCAACAGATGTCCTTGTTGTCTGAGGCCAGTCCTCCTGCTTTTTTCTGTTGTCCACACTGATTGTCCTCTCTCCTTCTTCATCCCTACCAGTACTTTTACATTTTTCAATATACATGAGATTTTTCTTAAATTGTCATCTTTTTTTTTTCTCTTCTTCACAACTAAACTTCTTGAAAGAGCAGTCTCCATCTTGTTTCTATTTCCCCTCTGCCCATTGGTCCTCTTCCTCAATTCCCTTTTCCTCAAAACTGCTATAAGTCTCATCTCTATCTTATTTCACCTCTCAGCAGGGTTGCTATTGACCAATCCTGGTTCTTTGAAATATGTTGTTCCTTTGGTTTTTCATTTTGTCACAGCCTCAGTTTGCCTCCTACAGGTTGAGTGTCTCTTATTCAAAATTCTTAGGACCAGAAGTATTTCAGATTTTAGACTTTTCCAGATTTTGAAATATTTGTGTGTACATAGTGAAATATCTTGGAGATGGAACCCATGTTCAAACACAAAATTCATTTGTGTTTCATGTGTACCTTATACATATAACCTGAAAGCAATTTTATACTGGGAATTAAAAAATGTATTTTGTGTATCTGCATATTTTTAATGTGTCCAGTCATACGAGGTCAGCTGTGGAATTTTCCATTTGCAGCATTTTACTGATACTCAAAAAGTTTTGGACTTTGGAACATTTCATGTTCTGGATTTTTGGATTAAAGATAATACAGTCTTTATCTCTCTGGTCACTCTTCCATGCGCTCTGTTTCTTGTTTTTTTGTTTCTCTCTACCCAGTTTTTAAATGTGGGTTTTCTTCAAGTGTCTGTCCTAGACTCTGTGTTTCTCCTATGTTCTCTCCATATGGGGTTTTCATGATTTCAGTTACTGGCTCTATGGAGACTTTCAAATTCAAATATCCAGTGCTTTAGTTGGAAATCTTTAGGCTCTGGATTCTTTTTTTTCTTTTTTTTTTTTTTTTTTTTTTTGGTTTTGGGGATCGAACTCACGACTTCATGATTGCCAGGCACTTATGCCACTAAGCTAAACCCCTGGCCCTAGGCTCTAGATTTTTATACTCACCTGTTTATCTTCTTCACTTGGTGGCTCACAGATGTCGCAAACTGGACATGTCCTAAAATAATTAACTTCACCCTCTCTCCAAATTTGATCCTCTAACATGCCCTCTGATTTGGCATGAACTTTCTTACCCATCCACTACATGTTATCATTTTTACCTCCCAAATCTCTCGAGTCTATCTATTCATCTACTAACACTGTCTGTGTCAGAGAGTGATCATCTCTCACTCGTTCCACTGTCATTGCCTCATCATTTCCTCTTAGAATTCACTTTCCACATCAGGACTTCTTTTTACATTTTTTTTATCAGTACGTTTGCAGTGCATAGTTTACATTCTTTGTGTAGAGTTGATACATGTACATAACACATCTTAATTTTTTTCTTCTATCCTTTTCCCTTTCCTCCCTCTATCTCTTGATACCCTTCCCCCTTAAGATTTACCTCTCTGTCCTGTTGGTTACCTTTTATTTTGCTCTTTATTTATACTTTGGGTTTCTTGTATAAAAGAAACCACATGATATTTAAGCTTGCCCACATCATGATTCTTTATTTATTTATTTATTTATTTACTTACTTACTTACTTACTTATTTATGGAGGCAGGGTCTCGCTATGTAGTTTGGGTTGTTTTTGAACTCATTATGTAGCCCAGGCTGGCCTCGAACTCACAGTGATCCTCCTGCCTCAGCCTCCTAAGATTACAGATATGTGCCACCACACCCAGCATGATCTTTTAAAAACACAAGCCCGACCATATTGTACTGTGTTACTCCTGCTGTGCTTCAGTCTCCTCAATAAATTTTAAGAGCAAACGCCTCATGTGGTCTACAAGGCCTGTGTGACCTCACCAACGTTGTCTGTCATCTCACTTCCTCCCTCTGCACTTGGCCATATGGGCCTTGACATGATATGATTCCTGCCTCAGGGCATTTGTATGTGCTCCTTCCCTTCTCTTAATTGCCCTTCCTTCTCCTCCCTTAGTTCATCCCTGTCTGTCCTTCTCATTTAAGCACAGAAGCTACTTTCTTAAAGAGGTGTTTTTGGAATTCCGGGCCATAAATGCACCATGTCGTGTACACGGAATCACTATCACTTCCATGTCACCACTTATTCATGGTAGTAACTAAAGCCCCTCTGATTCTGAGTATCTATTCTCTCTATAGCATAAGATCCTGAGGGCAGAAACTGCATCTGTCATAGTCACTGCTGTGTGCCTGGCTACAGCACAATCCCTGGCATGCAGTTGACACTAGGATATATTTCATTTCATGAATGAATCACAGCTGAGCTGTGGAGGACAGAGTCAAGATGAATTTGCCTGGAGTTGCATGTAGACACTGCTGTCCTCCTAATGTCAGTTTAGAGAAGTCAGTAATAGTTCAGATGTACGAGGCCCAGGGTTTAATCTCTAGCACTGCAAAACAGATAGATAAATAGAAAAAGAAACAAAAGTTCACTTTTATGTGAATCATAGAGTATCTGGTCCAGAATTTTAAATATGAGAAAACTGAGGCCTGGAGAGGGAAGTCACTTGCCCAAGGTCATAGACTGCAGTAATAGCAGTCAGAACTCCTGTCTCCCACACTAGCTCTCCTGCACCACCCACTACTTCCTGCCTCTCCTACAGGTGACAGCTCTGTGCTCCCTGTTAAAAAGAAGGCTCTGGACTCAGAAAAGCTGGCAGTTTCCTCCCTGACTTCAGAGTGTGGCAAGTAGACGCCAGCCTGTCCTGCAGCTGCAGCTTCACAGCCGTGTCCTTCTCTCCTTGGTGTGGATGTGGATGTGAATGTCGGACTGCAGAAGTCCTGGGCCAGTGCCGGGCTCACCTGTTGAGATGTGGAGCCCTCTGAAGGGAGAAGCACAAGGAGTGTGTTTGTTGAAGCAACTTGATTTTCCAGTTTCTGGGTTATCACAGTTTGGGGCCAAGAAATCTGACAGAGGAGCTGAAGCTTATAGCATCTGTTACTTACAAGATCAGAGTCCCTACCTAACTCTACCTCTGTGGTCTGACAGTAGAGCTCTGGATAAGGGATGAAGGGAAACCTTTCTTCAGTAAGCTGTCCCTTCCTGACTGCTTCACTCTAGTAACTGTGAATTTCTGAAAGACCCAGAAATGGAAAGCTACCAGCTAAGAGTGGCCACACAGGAAACAATACTAAGAATGTGAGCCCCAGAATCCTGGCACCTCTCATTTCCATTCCCACCTCACTCCTCTCCAATTAAAAAAAAAATTAACCTGCATTTACTTATTAATGTCTTGGGTACAGAGGACATAAAGGTGTATAAGTCACCTTCCTGACTATGAGATGCTTGAAGTCTGAGTGGTAGGTAGAAAATTCATTTATTCATTCATTTATTTATAAAGTATTTGGTGTGCATCTATTATGTGGTTGGCATTGTACTGGGATTATGCAGCATTTGAGTTTCTCTTCAAATATGCTTTCAAGTACCTAGAATACTGAACAGACAATAATCTGTGCTCTCATGGAATTTATTTTCTGGTGATGAGAGACTAATAATATAGACTAAGCCTAGTAAAAAAATAAATAGTATTTACAAGGTTTTAAGTATTAAGAGGGGGAAAAAGGAATGAAAGGAGGTAATGGGAGTGCAGATAAGTGGGTTTCGGTTTTTAAGAGTGCCCTCAGTAGACTGTTTCCAAAGTGACATTAGAGCAGAAAGCTGAAGGAGGTGAGGAAGCTAGATACATGATACTCTGATGAAAGGAATTTCTGGAGCGGGAGCTCTCCTAAGGGGAAGCATGCTTGGCATGTGTGGGAACAGCACAGAGGCCCCTATGGTCGGTGTGGAATAAGCTGAGGTTAGTGAAGCAATGGGGCCCGGATCAAATAGGAACACGCAGACCCTTGTGAAAATTTAGCCATTTTTTATAGTGAGAAGAGGTTCTGCTAGAGGATTTTGCGTGGAGGAGTAATTTTTTTGAAAGGGACCAAAAAGTCTTGGTTGAAAACTGACTTTCTGGAGAGCCAGTGAAAACAGAGAAACTAGTTTGGAAGCCACTGCAGAAATCTAGGTGAGAGCTACTGCTGGCTTGTTGTACTCTGGTTGCAAAGGGGAAAATGAGCAGAGGCTGGATTCTGGATAATTTTTTTCAATGCTGGGGATCAAATGTGATACTTTATGCATGCTAGGCAAGGTTCTAGATATCTGTAAAAGACAGAGCCCAGAGGAATTCCTGATAGATAAAATGTGGAGTGAGAGAGAAAAAAATAATTTTTTATAACTTAGTGCCTATTAATTTTATAAAATACTGAATTTCAATGAGGTATTTTCAAGCATTTGTATTTTTTATAATATCTACCCCTCCTTTCTATGAACTCCTCCCTGCTCCTTATTCCTTTCCTCTTGTCTAATAATAGTCTTGTTTATACTTCCCTGTCATCTCTTAGATTTTACACATTAGATTATTACATTCTGAGTCTGGCATATTTCCCTTAACACAGTGGTCTCCAATTCCATCTATTTTCTTGCAAATTACATCACTGCCTTCTTCTTTTTGGGTAAATAATACTCTATTATGCATATATTCCACATTTTCTTTGTCCATTCACCTGTTGATGGGCAACTAGGCTGGTTCCACCTCTTGGATATTGTGAATTTTGTCTCAATTAAAAAGGGTATGTGGATATCCCTAGACTATGCTGACTTCCATTCTTTTGGGAATGCAAGTTTTTGACCTGAATGATTGGAACCATGATTACTGTCTTTGAGAAGGGGAAGAATGGGATTGGATCAAATTTTGAGGATAGTAAAGGGGTTTGAGTTTGGATGTGTTAAGGGAAAAGTAAAACATGGATTACAGATATAAATATGGGAATCATCAGCATATAGTAGTAGGGAAACTGTAAAAGTAGTTGAGATTATCAAAGGAGTGAGTGTAGGTAGGTAGTGCAGAAAAGAAGTGCAAGGCTTGAGCCCTGGGCGCTAGAATGTTAAGAAGCTGGGGGGGGGGGGTGGACCAATGATGATTAGAGTGGTGAGGTAGGAAGAAAACCAAGAGTGTAGTGATCTGGAAGCCAAATGAAGAATGTGTCCGGGTGGGAGGGAGAGACGGACTGGTTCAGTGCTGCTGAGGGACTGACTCGGGTGAGCACCAGCCTCATAACCACTGAACTGGCAAATGTGGGTGCCACTGGCAAAGGCAGCTTCAGTGTAGTGGTGGGGGCTAAAACCTTATTTAATGGATAATCGAAGGGAAAAGAAAAATTTATTGTTAAGTTTGCTGCAAAGGGGAGTAAAGTAGAGTAGTAACTTTTAGGGGAAGTGGAGTCAGGAGAGTCTATTGTATCTTTTTATTATGGTAAAATAAAAACACATGTAATACACAAGCTGTCATTTTAACCACTTCAATGGTACAGTCCAGTGGCATGAAGCACATTTTCCCTGTGGTGCAACCACCACCATTCATCTCCAGAACCTTTTCATCTTTCTAAACTGAAACTCCATTAATTTTTTTAATATGAGAAGAGGAACAGCATGTTTATATGCTGATGTGTCTGTGCACATGCTTGTGTGAGTGTGTGCATGTGTATAGATTACTGATGTAGGACAGCGAGGGAAGATTCTTGAGATGCTTTCCTGGAGTAGGGAGGAGTGAGATCTGACATACCAGTAAAGGGATTGGCTCTTGGACCAGGGATAGTTTATCTGCAGTAACAGGAGGGAGGGCAGAGTTCTGAGTATAGATGCTGACAGGTGCATAAATGTTGTAGTGGGAGTCTGTGGAATTTCTCTGTTTCAGTTTTCTCAGCAAAGTAGGAAACAAGGTCATCAGTGAGAGTGTGGGGGAGGAGTTGTTTAAAGTTTGAGGAGAAGGAGGGTGTGAAGTAGTCATCTTGGAGAGTAGGTGGGTGAATAGAATAAGCTAGGGAGGACAGTATGACTGTTAGGCACATTAAGGGCTCATCTTCAATTCGTGGTCATGAATTTTAAAACGAGACCAGTGTCTGTAGCTGTATTCTTTCTTGCAGTTACACTGAATTGCATGGGTGTAAGTACTGGGTTGGACTTGACCAAAATTGTGGTTTTGCCAACTAAAGAAAGGGAATTGTGATAAAATGGGTCATGAATATAAGCTGGGAGAGTAGGAACGAAAGGACATCATGTTCGCTGTGAGAACCAGTGAAAAGGTGATGGTAGCAAAGGACTGGTGATCCTGTTAGAAAGGAAGAATTTCTGGAGTCCAAATACAAGAAAGAGTAAGCTGGGAGGTAGGATGTGTTTGTTGGAAGGGGGATGCATGAATATGAGATTACAAAAGGTGTTGCAGTTTTTAGGGACAACTAAGACAACAGTTTTAAGAATCATTGAGTAGAGGAAGGTGGGTCTCAAGACGAGAAGAGAGGTTTGAGGAACTGAGAAGTCAAGGTACTGGAACGACCATTTATGAGTAAAAGTTAAGATGGGACTAACAGATATGTGTCCTGCCGTCAAGTCCAGACCATGAGACAAAGTCAAATGATTTTATGGTATATTATGAAAAGTGCAAGGTAAGGGGGATACAAATGAAGAACACCTAAATCCAGCCTTGTGAGTTAGAAAATATTCCCAAAGCAAAGTGATTTAAGTCAGGGTTTCACAGAACAAATCCAATTATTGAGGTAAACAGAGAGAAGCACTCCAAGAAGTAAGAACAGTACGTGCAGAAGGATATAAGACAGACAGGGAACATACCTGGAGAAAATCAGTTACCCCAATCAGCATGGCCAACCCCAGTTGCCATGGGAAGGGAAGCTGAACTGAACCGTCGTTTAGGGCTCCCATAGCATGGCTCAACTTGGAGCCATGCTATGGGAGCAGTGCAGCAGTATAGATGGGGTGGAGAAGAGAAATACTTAATAGATGTGGCATTTGAGCTGGATCCTCTTGTCAGTTATCTATGGCTGTGTACACAATTGCCCCAGAACTTAGTGAGTTAAAATGGCATATATTTATTTTCTCATAGTTTTGAGGGCCAAGAGACCAGACATAACTGAGTTCTCCAATCTAGAGTCTTTTACAAGGTCACAAATAAAGTGTTGACCAGTGCTGCAGTCATCCCAGTCTTAACAGGATGCTAGAAGGCTCATTTACATGACCATCAGCAGGCTTCATGTTGTTGATGGCCTTTGACCAGAGACGTCAGTTAGTTTCCTGTGACATGGATTTTACAAGAGAGTACTTTATGACATGCCAACTGACTTTCCTCATTGTTTCATAACTCAACTAACTCAACCACAGAAGTAATGTCCCATCACTTTTGCCATATTGTACTTACTGGAAGCAGCAAATCATTAGATCCAGCCACACTCCAAAGGAAAGCATTGCACCAGGCCAGAAATACCAGGAGGAAGGGACACTAGGGACCACTCCAGGGACTGCCTCACGTTGTCCTAAGGAAGGATTCAGGAGTCTCTCAGAGTTGATGGCACAAAACTTTAAGGAAGCAGAAATAACCCAGATGATAACGATATGAAGGTATGAAATGACCCATGTGTTCCAAGTGGTACAAGATACTGCTGCTAAGGTAGGCTGTGAGTGGAGCTCTTTCATGCTATGCGGAGAAGTTTGGTCTTTTCTCTTGGTATCAGGAGATTCTTTGAGAGCTTGTATATAGGATATACTAGTTTTTGATGATTGTGTGGGGGACAAGTGGGACAAGGTACAGTGATATCCCCTATCCTCTCTTCTTACACATGCGTGCATAGCCTTCCAATTACGCCTGCCCAATGGAGGGAGAGCACTCCAGAGATAGGATCTGAAAAAGAACAGTGAAGGGATGAGGAGACCAGAACCAAGACAGTGGCAGTGAGCATGGCAAAAGGGTCCAGGTCCAGAGAATGTTTGAACAGTAACTAACAGCTCACAGAGAGCCTTCTGGGAGAGCATGGGGGTCCCAGGTGACCCAGAAGTCCTCCACCAAGGTTGCTGAGGGTTTCAGCTTATTCAGCTAATACAGCGTGAATAAGACACTGCTCTTTGTCAGTGGATGAGAGTCAATCCTGGCATCCACGGCCTTCGCTTATGAATTTAAAGCACACATTTGTAGTTCTGGTTGCTGACAGTAAAGAGGTATTTAGATCAAAGATTATTTTCTTCTACAAAATAAAATGCTTTTTCCAGAGCAATTTTGGAGTTACAGAAAAATTGAGAGGAGGAACAGAAATATCCCGTGTCTCTTCTTCCACACATATGTAGCCTTCCAATTAGCAGCACCTGCCCACACAAGTTGTAGATTTGTTGCAATTGATAAATCTACATCAACACATCATTTTTACCCAAAGTTCGTATTTTACATTAGGGGTCACTCTTGGTGTTGCATATTCTATGCATTTGGTCAAGTGCATAAGGACATGTATTTAAGTTTCTTCCTTGCCTGTTAGATCATTTTTCATTATGCAATGAAAGATCTGAGTCAAGGTAGTTTACAGACAAAAGATATTTATTTTGGTTACTAGTTCTGGAAGTGCAGGGTGTATTGGCCACAGCTGGTGATGGCCCTCTTGTTGGCAGAGTCCCAAGAAGGTGAAGAGCATCACATAGCAAGCAATAGGGAGTGTGTATATGCAGGTGTGTGTATTTGGTCTCTTTCCCTCTTCTCATAAAACCACCAGGATTCAATCATGAGGGCTGCACTGTAAGTAAAATTCTCTAACCCTAATCACTTCCCGAACGCCCCACTTCCAAGACTGACCACAGTCATATTGTTTTCATCCTCTAGAGTACCTGACAGTGAAAATTCAATTCTAACACTTGAAATATTGGGACACATTCAGATCGGATCCAAACTACAGTAAAGTTTCCATGGCTTGAAACTCATCTCTTTTTAGTGCTGAAGAATGTTCATTATCTGGACGTACCAGTTTATTTATCTATTTACCTACTTTTGGGTGCTTCGCCGTGTTGGCAGTTATGAGCAAACACTGACAACACCAGATGCTGGTGGGGATGTGAAGCCACAGGATTTCTCACTCTTTGCTGGTGGGAATGGAAAATGGCACAGCTACTTTGGAAGACAGTTTGATGGTTTCTTACAAAATTAACTTACTCCTGCTGTACAGTCCCACAGCTGAGTTCTTTGGTATTTACCCAAAGGAATTTATAACTTAGGTTCACACAAAAACCTGGACATGGATATTTATAGAAACTATTTAAAGCATCCCCTCTGTGAAGAATCCCATTCAGAGTGTGATGGGGAACACAGAATACAAGGTTTACTCCTTGAAGAGCTCTCAGTTTAGTTCCAGGTAAGAAGTGACATGATGAGATGTAGGACACTGACTCTGAGGGCCTTTTTACTCAGTGGCGAGATGGGGTTAGAGAGAGAGACTCCATGTGCTCCAGTTCTGTGGTAGCAGCAATCTGACTTCACCATGGGACTTTGAAGAATAGCGAATCTTCCCAGGATGCTCTGCATCTGCTTCTATTGGGTAAGCAAGGTCTTTTGCCTTTCCTGTACACTTCAGAGCAGCCTCCCAGAATTGCTGGGTCTCCCCTCAAAGGAGATCTGGGCCTCAGGTTGCCACATGGATAAGGCAGGGTTTCCTGTGCAGAGACCCAGTAATGTTTATCCACAGTGTCTCACTGTGCAGTCCAGGGAAGTTTGTGGTACCATTTTTCTAGAATGTCTGGCGAAAAGTAGAATTAGATTGCAGGATGAGTGCAAAGTGGCTTCTCTGCCAGAAATAATGGGTACTGAATACCTACCAGTGCCATGCAATTGCTTTGCACAGCTACCTCATTCAGTACTTGTAATGAATCTGGGAAGTTGGTGCTATTGCTATTTTCCCATTTTTCATGTGGGAAACTGAGACTCAGAGAAGTTAAGTAACTTGCTCAATGCTGTACAGTAAAAGGCAGATGTAGACCTGTCTGACTTCAGAGCTCACATTCTAATCACTATACTATACCTCCCTGTTTCATGCTCTTACTATCGGTTTTCTTTTTTAATCTATCAGCCTTGTCTCCGATTATATCATTTGTCAAAAGGTCATTTTCCCTCTCTTTCTCTGGTAAATAGGCCAGTCTCATTCCTTCTGGGCTTTAAGTTTGCATTTAATGCTGACCCATCTGGAAATCATTGTAGTGTGCACACATTTTGTTTGATTTTAGGTTTGCTCTTAGGTTTGCTCTTTTGGTCACAAGCCAAAGTTAGAGTATCCTTAGCCTGCTCAGGTATAGATGAGCTCAGTGTAGAAAAACTTGGAGTAGAGCAGAGAAAGGGATCTCTAAGCAGTCCAAGGAAAGGATCTGTAAAGGGTGGACCTTAGGGAGACTACATCAGATCCCAGTGGCCTTTGCTCAGTAAAATGTGCTCAATAAAGCAGTTGTATTGTCAGCTATCCCTGAAAGAGACTAGCAGCAACCCCCAGCTGGGCTTCAGTAGGGTTTGCTGGGCCACTCAAGGGTTGTAGCAATAGCAACCACTAGGCTCCATACTTGAGGGGGTCAATTTCTGACTCTCCTGTGTGTCTTCTGCTTAGACTGAGCTTGTCCTCAGTGGCTGCAGTCAAATGCGACATAAAAGTGTCAGTGCCCATGAGCACACATTTCCTGTGTGGTGCCCCCACATCTGTTCCCATGAAAGGCCACCAGAGAGCGACAGCCACCTCCAGCAGACCTGGTATTTGGGTCTCAAGACATTGGATTTCCTAGAAATTGAGATGCTGTTAGTGAACAGAGAATGGAAGATCTGGTTTCAAGTATTGACCCTGCCCCAGAGGGTGACTTGGGACTGATTCTTTTTTTTTTTTTAAGGCTTAAAATATACTTTATTAAGTTGATGCTTTATTATTGCTCCATTTCTCAGAAAAACTCCAAATTTAGGGTATCAGGGATAAATGAAACATGGTACACCAATAAAAAATGCACAGCATAACTATGTAAGATAGACAAGGCTAAGAACTACTGTTAGACCTTCAGCATACAGCAACTCTGATCCTAAGATTGTACTAAGCCTATCAAGAAAAGCTGTGAAGAGCAACATCATGAACACAAAAGAGTCATTCCTGGCATGTTCTTACCGAAGGAAAAGATGGAGGCAAGTTAGTTAACACAAGAATTTTTTTAAAGATAGACAAAAATGAAAATCTTTAGGAGAAAATGTTTTTAGTACATGAAAGGGTAATATATGGGATACAACAAAACTACACATAAGCTGTTTGTGACCCCTGTGGACATTTACCTGAATCCTCACCTGGGATTGGGACTGAGTCTTATCTTTTCTAGGACTTGGTCCAAAGGTCTATAAAGCAAGCGGGTATGAGCCAAGGTTCTTTCTAGCCCTTGAGTCCTATGAGTTGCTAAGATGGTCCTAAGGCCCCAAAGAAAGGGAAATGCTGGCATCAAATCTGCCTCTTGGAGTTCCTGATAAATCTAAGTAGGTGATTCTTTAATGGGGAGTTTCTAAGAGGGAACAGAGTCTTTCTCAGGGTTTGAGTGGGGTTCTTCTCTCTTTGCTTACTCTGAAGACACTTAGTATCTAGCATGGCCACCTGGACCTTGAGGTGTGGGGAGTGAAGATGCCCAGGAAGAAGGAGCAGCAGGACTCCTGCTCTGTCCAGCCTGTTGCCTGGCCACGCACCAGCTCTCCACTCACCTCCACTCACCTCCTCTACTTGAGCTCTTGATCCTAAGCTGTATTCTGTTTATGTCCACTATGGCTCTGAAATGAAATAAGAGATTTATCTTTCTCTGGTCGGATGCAGAAGGTTGCTTAACATAAGTAACAAAGTCCTCGGTGTTCTACACCCCGGAGCCCATTAACTTCCAAGTCAGATCCTATATGAAGCAAAAGGCACCATGGCTCGAAAAGCAGACAAGATGGGCTGCAGGTTCCTGATACACCTTCAAGCCACTCAAGCTCCAGAAGTGGGGCACAGATTCATGGTTACCTTCTTTAAAGCAGAGATTTTCAACAGTGGCGCTGTTTGCATTTTGAGCTGAGTAATTCTTTGTTGAGTGTGTGCTAGTTGAATGTCTCTAGATGTGGCAACTGTCTCTGGGGACACCGTGGCCCCAGGAGCCACTGCCCTGGATCTCCCACTGCAGATGCAGGCAGTTTGAGACTCAAGCTAGGCTTTTTGAACCAGTCTTTGTTTTTGGTTTCACTTTTTAATTTTTTTTTTTTTTTGAGACAGGTTCTTACTGTGTAGTCCAGGATGACCTTAAACTTGCTATATAGCTTGAACCGGTCTTGAACTAGCAGTCCTCCTGCCTCAGTCTCCTAAGGGCTGGGATTTCCCAGCTTAGTTTTAGTTCTGACTCATCAAAGATTCTAGGACAGTTAATGAGACTCTCTGTAATGACAGTCTCATATTTTCCTGATTATAAAATTAGCATATGTTTGCTGGAGAACATTTTAGAATTAACAGAAAGGTATAAAGAAGAAAAATTAAGAGATTTGTCAACATCTCAATCACCTAGAAATAACCACCACTAAGGTGTATTTTCTTTCTGCATCTTTTCTTTCCATGCCCCTCTCCCAAATATATACCCAGTCTAGACCCTGTCTTACTTTATGGCAGATTATCCTTAGAAAGTATGATTTTTAATGGATATGTATTAGGCTATCTAAGGATTGTCTCTTAGGATATTTCATCAACTTTTGGTTGTGGGACATCATTGTAACACATACTCTTTTTTTTCAAATCTATTTTATTACAAAGAGAAAAAAATGAAACAAAATTTCAGTGCACATCAATAGAGGCAATGATGGTGCATGCATTGCACATTATCATCCCCAAGTCATTCACATAGAGCACAAGACATCTGCATTTAGTTGTTTAAACAATACCAGCATAAGTCTTTCTCTTCAGTGAACTCAGAGAAATCAACAGTGTAACTATCTTAAATGTCTTTTTATATACATATACATATACATATGTTGTTTCTTTCAGCTTCTCACACTAGTGAGACAGTATATGTGTGTCTTATTTATTTCACTTGTGAGTGTGCAAGTGAAATAAATTTACCTATAAAAATCTCCAGTTTATCCTTCTTTATGGCTGAGTAGCACTCCATTGCATAAAAATACAATATCATTTTTATCCATTTCTCAGTCAAAGGGCATTTAGGTTGTTTCCAAGATCTACTATTACAAATTGTGCTGCCATAAATATGGGTGCACATACATCTCTGTGGTATGATGTTTTTAATTCTTTTGTGAAGATAGCCAGAAGAGGAATAGCTGGGTCGAATGGACCTCAAGTCCTAGTTTTTTGAGAAATCTCCACACTGATTTCCACAGTGGTTGCAGCAATCTACACTCCCACCAAGAGTATAGAAGGGTTCCTTCTATACTCATGGCCCCACCAAGGGTGAGGTGAAATCTCAGTGTTGTTTTAATTTGCATCTCTCAAATGACCAGTGATGTTGAACATTTTTTCACATATTTATTTGCTGTTTGTATTTCTTCATCTAAGAAGTGTGTATTCATCAATTGCCCATTTTTGGATTGTCTCTTTAAATCTGGGAAGACTGATTTTTTTTTTTTTTTAGTTCTTTGTATGTTCTCAATAATAATCATTTGAGGTACAACTGGCAAATATTTTCTCCCATATTGTGGATTGTCTCTTCACTCTGTTGGTTTCTCTTGCTGTGCGAAAGCTTTTCAATAGGGTAAGATCCCAGTTGTTTATTCTTTATGATAGTTCCTGTACAGAGTTTTGTTCATAAAGTCTTTGCCTGCACCAGTGTCTTCAAGAGTTTTACCTACTTTATCTCCCAGAAAATTTAATGTTTCTGTTTTAATATTAAGATCAAAGATCTTATTCTGATTTTAGCTTAGTACATGGTGAAAGATACAGGTCCAGTTTTAATCTTCAGCATGTGTAGAGCCAGTTTTTCCAGCACCATTTATTAAAGAGGCTGTCTTTCTTCCAGTGAATGTGTGACTCCTTTGTCAAAGATAAAGTGGCTTAGTGTGTCTGGAGTTGTTTCTGCATCTTCTAATGTGTTCCATTGATCTTTGGGTCTGGTTGTTTTTGTTGTTGTTGTTTGTTGCCAGTAACACACTGTTCTTATCACTTCATAGTATAATGTCAAATCAGGGACTGTGATACTCCCTGTCTTGTCTTTATTGACCAGGATTGCTTTTTCTGTTCTAGGTCTCTTCTGGTTCCAGATGAATTTTAGGATTGTTTTCTCTACTTCTCTGAGATATGCTATTGGAATTTTTATTGGAATTGCATTGAATCTGTATAACAGTTTTAGAAGTATGGCCATTTTCACTATATTGGTTCTTTCTGTCCAAGAGCATGGGATATCTTCCCATTTTCTAATATTTTCTAAAATCCTCTTTAATCTCCTTTTTCAGAGTACTGTAGTTTTCAGTGCAGAGGTCTTTTACATCCTTCATTAGATTGATTCCTAGGTATTTCATTTTTTTTGGATGCTATTGTGAAAGCTGTTTTTTCCCTGATTTCTTTCACAGTGAGTTTATTATTTGTGTACAAGAAGGCTATTGATTTTTGAGTGTTGGTTTTGTATCCAGTTACACTAATGAATTTGCTTATTAAATCTACCGGTTTTTTAGTAGAGTTTTGGGGATCTTCTAAGTAGAGTATCATGTCATCTGCAAATAACCATAGTTTAACTTCTTCCTTTCCTATCTTTATTCCTGTTGTTTTTTTCTCATGTCTAATTGCTCCTGCTAATGTTTCCAGGATATGTTGAATAAAAGTGGAGACAGTGTTCATCCTTGTCTTGTTCCTGATTTTAGAATGAAAGTTTTCAGGTTTTGTCCACTTAGTATGTTGATTTATTATAAATGTTGAATTGAGAAAGTTTTCTGTAGGGGTTTTATCATGAATGGGCACTGGATTTTGTCAAAAGGTTTATTTGCATCTATTGAGATGATCATATGATTTTTGTCCTTGGCTCTGTTAATACAGTGTATTACATTTATGGATTTATGTATGTTAAACCATCCCTATATCCAATGAATGAATCCCACTTGATCATGGTGTGTAATCTTCTTGATTATTTGCTGTATTCTGTTTATCAATATCTTATTGAGGATTTTTGCCTCTACATTCATTAGGGAAATTGACCTATAATTTTCTTTCTTTGTTGGGTCTTTCTCTGGTTTTGATATCAGGTTAATTCTTGCTTCCAGGAATGAATTTGGGAATATGGCTTCTCTTTCAATTTCATTAAAAAGTTGAGAAGTAGTGTTATATCGTCTCTAAATTTCTTGTAGAATCCAGCAGTGAATCTGTCAGGGCCTGGGCTTTTCTTTGTTGATAGGTTTTTAATTATTTTTAATTACACTTTTGATTTCATTTATTGATATTGGGTTATTTAGGATTTTTATATCTTTTTGATTCAGCTTTGGTAATTCATATGTATCTAGGAATCTGTCTATTTCTTCTGTATTTGTAACTCATATTCTTACTACTAGAGATAATCCTGGGATGACAACTGTGTACATTAACCTTTGTGTGAGCCTGATTTCTTTGGCTTACTTCCTAGGAGGAGGGTAGTGGTAGATGTCAAAAGATGGAAACATTTTCAAGGAATTTGATACATGCCATCAAATTTCCTCTGCAATGGAGATGCCATTCCACATCAGCAGTGTGTAAAAAATCCATTGGAGTAATCAGTACTTAAAATCTCTTTTGGATAGTTCAGCTTCTGCTGAAGCCTGTAATACTTCATGGGCATCCTATAAAGCACAGTGGTGGTCTGTTTTCATGTACTGACTGGGATCAGTGACTAATAGGATATTTTAGTATTGTTGACAGAGGTAGGACCCAAGACTGAAAACCCTGAGCAGGTCATGCCAAATGATAATCTTTTCTTTTTGACTTAGCCCCAGAATTGGAGCAATGTGTGTTAATGGCCTTCCTCTAACTGATGTTCTAAAGGTGCTACTGACTTTCAGACCCTTTAACCCAGACATCTTTGGTATCTGTATTTCTGGAGTAAGAATCTAGTGGCCTTTATGGAATACATAGTGGGTCACATGTGAGGTGGAGTCAGCTAGGAGTCATTGCCACTGTCCGTGAATCCCTCCATGCTCCTGCATACCTGAGCCCTTCCCAGATTCCTGAGCGTATTCCAAGCACTCTTGGAAGGAACTATGCTCAAAGTGTAATTTGTCACTTCAGCATGAACCTAGACAAGAACCTAGATACTGGTGGAGTTGTGGCTAGCTTGGGCAGCAAAGTGGCCCATGTCACCTGCGATGCTGACCTTGTGCAGTTGTGGACACACATGACTTTGATGGCTCTGCAGAGATTTTGGTGACCAGGAGCATTCTTACCATGCTATCTCCATCAAGAATGTAGTCAGCATGGTCACTGGAAGGTAAACAGAAGCAGGCAGTGATACAGTCAGAAAGAGGCTTTGAAACCAGGACCTTATTGTCAGATAGAACCTTAGCTTTATGAGTAGAAGCAAAAATCAGCTGATGCTCAATGCTGGGAAGAAGATCTGGGTTGGCCCTGCAACAGTAGTGACAGAGTGACAGCATCAAGAGGAGCACCAGCTTCTTCCTCCTAACTGCCTTTCTCTGGCCAGTGTAATGGAGGGTATAGGTCTTAGGGTAACTATCTCATATCATTAGTGGTAACTTCAGACCCATAATTGGGCACTTTGATGTTCTGAGGGCATGAAAGTATTTAACGCTTTGGGGCCTACCCTTTCAAATCCCTGTCTTAGGCCCCAAAAGCTCGAGACCTAATACACATTGTTTTTAGGGGATATGCCCAATTCTACATCTCCTAAAAGGGTATCAATTCTTCTTATTTTTCTTCTTCTCCTTTTTATTTTAGTACTGGGGTGTTGTAGTCAGGGTTGCAAGGAAATAGATTTTTACTATAGGACACAGAATTTATAGAATTATTTTATAATATTCACCCAAAGCGTTAAATGCAGACAAGTGCAGAAGATTGATGTACATGCACTAGAGACTCAAAGACTCCAGCTGAAACCTTGAGCCGTGGCAGTGTCCTCTATGAGTCCATCTGGACATCTAAAGCCCATGACAATGCCTCATGCAAGTCTGTATCAAGGATCTGCACTACGAAGGCCCAAAGGCCAGTGGCAGAAGCCAGAAAGTCTGCACCAGTGGGATGAAGGATCTGTGCCAGTGGGCTGAGGGATCTGCACTGGATCCAGAAAGTGGCATTCGAAGTAAGGATCAGAGCTCCACGGAAGAGAACTGCAGTCATCCTCAGTGACAGTCAGGTCCCGAGCTTTTCCAACAATGAGGATAGTTAAATTCTTACCAGGAAAGCCATGGTGACAACCTTCTCCAGGAGAATCAACAATACAACATCTTCCCTTCCAGTTCTTTTATGTTGCTGGCCACAATCCTCAGATGGGCCTTCCACACTCAGTTGATTCAGTTCATCTGAGTGTCACAAATTGACCATTAGTTAATCTACTATATGGGGATTCAGCCTCAGCCCATTTTCAGTGGTCTACATCCCAATCCTTTCCAAATTTTTCTTTTGAAACAAGGTCTCACTAAGTTGCCTAGTTAGGGTTTGAACTTGAGATCCTTTTGCCTCAGCCTCCTAGAGTCCTGGGATTACAGGTATGTATCACTACACCTGACTGGGTTCCTTCTGTTTTACAGGTAAAAGAGGAAGACTGCAGGGTAGTATTTAATTAATAGTAGATTTGGAGACATAATCTTTTTAGAATTTTTTGTTTTAATTTTTTTTTGGTCTTTCTGAGACAGGACCTTTTTTAAAATTTTATTTTAAAGAGGGTAAAACTAAACATAACAAAACAGAACAAAGCCAATTAGAAGAAAACAATGTAAATAGCACAGATTTCAAAACAAGACAATAGGAGATCATCACTGGCTACCATATTGTCTCTTGTTTTCTTCTAAATAGTTGTCTATATTTTCACACAATAAATTCATACAAAACAAAATAGTATTAAACTGATCAGAACAGAGTGATGAAGGCATTATAGGCCTTCAAAACCAGATGACAGGGAAATCAACATGAGACAGGATCTTACTGTACACTTTAGGGAGGCCTTGAGCTCACTTTGTATCCCAGGTTGGTCTCGAACTTGCACCTCTCTTCCTGCCTCAGCCCCTCGAGTATTGGGATTACAGGCCTGCACTACCATGCCCAGTATATGAACTAACTTTATACTGACAGAAAAGTTGCAAAAATAGTTCAGAGAGTTCCTGTGTGACCCTCACCCAACTTCCCTAATATTAACACCTTATCTAACCATGGTACAGTGATCAAAGCTAGGGCATTAGTGTGGATACAGTATTATTAACTGGAAGCCTTATTTAAATTTCACCAGGTTTGAGCTCATGTTCTTTCTGTTCCATGAGCCTCCCTGAAGCCCCACACTGCATTTAGCCATTAGTTCTCTTTAGTCTCCTCTTACATTTTAAGTTTCTCAGTCTTTCCTTTTCTTCTACAGTCGTGACACTTTTGAAGAAAATTGATCAGTTATTTTGAATATACCTTAATTTCGTTTGTCTAGTGGTCTCTAATTATTGAGCCAAGGTTATGTTTTTTGACAAGATTAGCAGAAAGGATTTGTCTGTCTCAGAACAGCTTAATGGTAATGATGACCTTGTTCAGATGGTTCACTGGTATCTGTGGAATTTCTCTACAGTAAAGTTACTATCTTTCCCTTTATAGTTAAAAATACTTTGGAGGATGTACTTTAAAATCACAAAAGTAAAACAAAAACAAAAATAAAACCAGGAAACTTCCTTTTCTGTTTGAATTGACCACTAATTTTAGCATCCATTGCTGAACTGTGTCTGAAGCAGTTATTTGTGATGTTTGCCTAATGGCTATTTTCTGTCTTCTGTGTAGCTTCTACATGTATTAGTTGGAGAATGCTGTATTATACCTACTACAAGGTAGCGCTAAAGTCATAACCTATGTAAGGGATATTATTCCTTAATCAAATCTTTATGCAAGAGTCATAACTCCTTCCAAAATGTGGTATATTTATCTCCTAGTCTGTATATTGCTTTCCTCTACCTGCCCACAGAAAATTTGCAAAAATTGCAAAGGGTTACTGCATTTCTCCTACCCCAATTTTCCCTAATATTAAGATATTACATAGCCATTCTATAATAATCAAAACTAGGAAATTATCTAGTTTATTTGAATGCTATTAAAACAACTGGGCAAGAGATCAATTGATTTACCAAGCAAATATGTAGAAAAGCTGATAAGTAGTTGATGCAGGTGAAACTTTCAGGATTTGTAAGAGGATTGTATGTGAACAATCCTCTTGTGAACAATTGTATGTGAAACAATTGTATGTGAACAATTGTATGTGAAAGGAGTCCAGGATACCTGCAAGATTTTATTTTATTTTATTTTATTTTAAGAGAGAAAGAAAAGAAAATTTAAAAAACACAAAATAGAAAAAACAAGAAAAGTAGCATACAGAATTCAAAAAAATTAACATCATAAAATTGCTAGTTGATATATTACATATTGTCATCTTAACTGTAGTTGTTAAAGTTACAAAATCAAAGCATAGAAAGTGGTTAGACACTCAAACAATTGACAGTACAAACTCTTCTGTTCAGTGATCTCACAAAAGCTCAGTAATATGGTCATCTGTCTTACAACACTATACATACCGTTATATCCTTTAGAGCACTTTCCTTCCATTTCACTTTTACAATATCTATTATACTTTTATATCTATTGTACTTTTATATCTATTATACTTTTTGGATACCATTATTCTGTCAGTTCCTATTATTTTTTACACTAGAGAGACAATGTGATATTTACTAATGTGAGTCTTGTTTATTTCATTAATGAGGATATTCTCTTTTTTTTTTTATCGGTGCCAGGGATCAAACTCACAACCGTGTGCTTGCAAGGCAGTTACTTATGCCACTGAGCTAAATCCCCATCCCTAAGGATATTCTCAAGTTGCTTCCATTTACCAATAAAGGCCTCAAGATCATCCTTTTTATAGCTGAGTAGTATTCCATTGTATAAAAATACATTTTTTTTCATCCACTCTGCAGTCGGTGGGCATTTTGGTTGTTTCCAAGATTTAGCTATCATAAATTGTGCTGCTATGAACATGGGGGCACATATATCACTTTGACATGACCTTTTCAATTTTTCTGGGAAAACACCCAGGATGGGAATAGCTGGATTGAATGGAACTTCCAATCCTAGTTTTTTGAGGAATCTCCATACTGATTTTCACAGTGGTTGCACCAGTCTGCATTCCCACCAACAGTGAAGTGTTCCTTTTTCCCCACATCCTCGCCAACATTTGTTATCAGTTGTTTTCTTGATGGCAGCCATTCTTTCAGGGGTGCGATGAAATTTCAATACTGTTTTAATTTGCATTTCTCGAATGACCAGTGATGGTGAACATTTATTCATATATTTATTTGCCATTTGTATACCTTCATCTGAGAACTGTGTGTTCATCTCTGATGCCCATTTTTGGAGAGGGTCTTTGAATTTGGGGGGCTTGATGTTTTTCAATTCTTTATATGTTCTGGATATAAGTCCTTTGACTGAGGGATTGTTGGCTAAAATTCTTTCCCATGCTGTGGGTTTTCTTTTCACTTTGTTGGTGATTTCTTTTGAAGTGCAAAAACTTTTTGGTAATATGAGATCCCAGTTGTTGATTCTTTGAGGTATTTCCTGTGTAGTTTGCATTTTATTCATGAATTCTCTCCCTACCCCTATGTCTCCAAGAACCTGCAAATTTTTAATCATACCTGAAATCCTTCTTTTCCCTGTAAAGTAAAAAGTAGAGCCATTTTTCTGCTCTGTATCCAAGTCTCTCACAAATCCTGCAGATTCCACCCTCAAACTACATATAGAACCCAAGTACTTCTCATCACTTCCCCAATTATCCACTTGATCCAAGCCACCAGGATTTCTAGCCTTGTTGTTTAAATAGATTTCAAGTTGACCTCTCTGCTCCTACCCTTGCCCCTCTCTTTTGATCACAGCTAACCAATCAGAACTAAATCAACTTATGTGACTCTTTTGCTCCAAGCCTCACAGAGCTTTCTTTCCCATTTAAATGAATAAAAACCTCACTAACTGTTCTGGTCCATTCCATTCCAAATTCAACTTGACTTCTTGTTTCTCCTACTTTTCTATATGGCCATTCTGAACTGAACCAGTCAGACATGTTCCTGTCTCTGGGCCTTTATATTTTATGTTTCCTCTGCCTTTATATTTTATGTTTCCTCTGCTTGTAATATGGTTCACATAAAAATTGACACAGCCTTTTTCCTTGCTTCCTTTACCTCTTCCACTGCTACCTTCTTAGTGAAGATCCTTCTGACACCCTGTCTAAAATTGCAATCCCATATCATGCCCTTGCCTTCTGTTTTATTTTTCACTTTGGCTCTTATCATGTTCAAACAACTATCTGTTTTGTCTTATAAATGTTTATTTCCTTTTCTTAGAATGATAGACTCCAAGAAGACAAAGATTTTTCTCCTGCTTTTTCCCCTTGCCACATTTGTACAATGCATGGAAAAGAGCTGGTGCTCAATAAATGTTTATGGAGAGAATGAGCATCTTCTGTCCTTATAATTGGGCTATATATTTTTCAGTTATTTTCTGGGGTATACTCACATACTTAGGTGCCACATGCTATGTGTTTAGGTATAGTAAAAATAAATTCAATACATGACCTGTATCTTCAAGTTGCTTATAATTTTGTTGTGATAATGGGATGCCTGTGTGTGTAAAGATAACTAATGGTATCACCCTAAGCTATAAGTTTACCTTAAATACTGTAAAGTTTAGGGCACATTGGTAGGTACCAGGGACAAACAATATGTCAGACCCAGTTTCCTCTTTCTTGCTCTTTTAGGCTAGTTATGATGACACAGAGGAAAATAAACTCTACCCAACCAAATGAGTCAAGAGCCAGACAGATAGTGTGGATGCTGGTGGGAGGCAACCAGGGTAGAGGAGCTCATTAGCAGGGCCTACTGCATTAGGCTCTCTGACCAAAGTTAAATCTACACCGAGGCTAGAAAACCCAGGGAAGTCTAAGGGATCTGATGCAACTAGAACTTGGGGTGTGAGCATGTAGAAAAGGCAGATGAGGCGAGCAAAGGAGCAGAAGAGGTCCCAGAGATGGGAAAGGACTTTGGGTGTCATGTTAGAGTTTGACTTCTGCAGGTGATGAGAAGCCTCTGAAAAGTACTTAAGGAGGGAATTTAAGTGACTGCATTTGATTTGGTGGAGATGGCTTAGGAAGGATTAAAGGAGGGAAAGAAGTTAAAAATGTCAGTAGGGGAGAGAGAAGTCAAGATGGCTGACCAGTGAGCAACAAAATACAAAGCCTCCCAGGAGAAACAACTCATTTGCCAGAATAAAACACTCTGGAGAGACCCAGACAGAGGGAAATGGATCCTCTTGACACAGGAAGAAATTAAAATGTAAAAAAGCTCATCAAATACATTGGGACTACAACTGGAACAGCTAAAAATTATGGGACACAGTGTTTTCACAGCAACCCACCAAGTTTGTGCCAGCCTGAATTTGCACCAGCTTGAATACGCACTGGCCGGCAAAGCCACCCAAACTCATTCCTGCTGCCACTCACAGAAAGCACAGCAGCGCTGAAGTCAGGGGTTGGTGAGCCCAACAGAGAGCAGAGCCGGCGAAGGGACCTTCATTAATCCATGGTCAGTGCTGGGAATGAGACCCCCCCCCCCAGGAAGGGTGCGACCAAATGGGTGACATGATGGAATCGGGGAGGAGGGGCCTGAACTGGGAGTGACAGTGACTTCAGTTGGTTGCTTCCTCACCAGAGCAGATTCGTGTGATTTGATTGGACTGGGCCACGCCCCTGGCCAGGACCCAATGAACTGTCCCAAATTGATTCCCTGTGCCTAGCACGCACTAACCGGGTGAAGGCCCCTGAAGTTTGGCTGGCTGGGTGGGGAGGGGCAGGCATATGCAGCCCCTCCTGACAAGAGCAGTCAGGAGAGGGCAGAGGTCCCTCTCCAGAGTGCTTTGGAGGAAACACGGCCAACAGGGAAGGGGCTGGGACCTGCACTGTAACCTGTGTGGAGGAAGCCAGGGCAAGACAGGAGAGAGAAGCAGGAGGAGGCCCCCCAGCCCAGAACCCTGAGAGCCCTGATCCAGGAGAGGGAAAAACAAGGGAGACTGAGGGCCACAAACACACAACATCAGACATGGCTTCAATGGACATTAAAAGATATCTTCGGGACCTTGTAGACAAGCTCACAACTGAAATATTAAATCAGGTAAAGCAAAATATGAGTAGAGTAATAAAAGAAATGCTCTCAGGAAGTATCTCTCAGGAAGATACAGATGGAAGAAGGGAGGAATACAAAAAAAGGAGAGAAACCTTCAATAAAGAATATAAAGAAAATATAGAATACATGAAGCAGATTCAAAGAGACTACCAGGAAATTAAAAACTCCATTGAAAGCTGGCAAAACTCCTTAAAAGAAACTAAGGATAGACTATCAAAACTTGAAGACAAGTTTGCAATGTGTGATCATGAAAGGAAAGATCTCTTAAAAATAACAAGGAAACAGGCAGTAA
>PVLA01000424.1:0-299501 GCA_004027455.1 Hydrochoerus hydrochaeris | reverse complement strand
GGGAAGAGAAAATGACATTCAGTTATGTGAGGCATACAGAACTCCAGCCACCTGTAACCAAAACAGAGATACACCCAGACATATAATAATCAAAATGCCAGAAATTCAATATAAAAACAGAATATTAAAAGCCATCAGAGAAAAGAAACAGATTACCTATAAAGGTAAGCCCATCAGGATCACAGCTGACTTCTCGACACAGACTATCAGATCAAGAAGAGCTTGGAGCAAAGTATTCCAAGCCCTGAAAGAAAATAACCTACAGCCCAGATTGATGTATCCTGCAAAACTGTCACTAGAAATTAATGGAGAAACAAGATGCTCCCATGACAAAGAAGAACTGGGGGAGTTTGTGACCACCAATCTAACCCTACAGAGAATACTGAAGGACATTATAGAGAGAGAGAAAAAAAATACCAGGATTGCAGGAACAGTGGCATAAAAGGCCTCAATGAGTGGAGCAGACAGTAGAATGAAGGAGAAAAGTAGACAAACAGGCAGAAAAATAGCATAGCAGAAATGAGGCAGAGAAGGATGACTAGAATCTCTAACATAGATGGCCTTGATACACTATATTGTTAATAATGCACCATGATTTAAAACCCACATTACTCACACTACTCTGCTTAGAAATACTATATTCTGTTCCAGTCATTCTACCTGTACTAGATTTGAGGGCACAGACAGTAATCCCAAAAATAACAGGATATAGTATGGTAATCATCCTTAATTTCCTATTAAGTTAATCTAAAGCTCTGTAAAACCTACACTGTTTTACCATGACTGATGGTAATTGAATCTGGTCTGTTAGATCGCTGTTTTGTATTGATAGATTTTATTCAAAGCTGTTATGATTGATAGTATCAAGTCTGAGAGTATAGGCAACTGCACTGAAGATGACAAGATTCACTAGAATATCCATTTTGGTTTGATTATTACCTGCCTTTGAAGTTTTATACTGTCTACAATATTTTATTTTTACTAATATTGTTATGTACTGATATATTCAATTATACTGCTATATTCAATTATGCCTGATAAAATAGACAATTCTATAATAATAATAATAAACAACATAGTAATCATTGTAGATCACCTTGTACTGTGGTTGTATACAACTTTTTGGTTTCATGTTTTTATAGGAATTTGTTTTGTTTTGTCTTGCTATGTTTTGTTTTTCCCTCTAATACAGAAAGGATAGAAATACATGTAGATATTCATGCATGCGTAGCTGTTTACACTCTCACTGTTTGAATATCTACTTTGTATGCTTTAATTTTGTAACTTGAACAACTATTTCTAAGAGGACAATATGTAATTTATCAACTAGTGATTTATTATTGTTTATCTTTTTTTTTGAAATTCTGTATTATCTCTACCCTTTACATGCTTTTGTTTCTCTTTAAATAGAAAATTTTTTTTAAAAAAGTAAAAGGAGGAACAGAAAGTGCTCTAAACGATATAACTGCATTTATGTTTAAGTGTGTAAGATTGATAACCATGTTGCTAAGTTGTTATTGGATCATTGAACTTCTTTGCAGCCTCACTGTTTGAATGTCCACTCTATATGCTTTAATTTTGTAACTTGAACAACTTTGTCTAAGAAGACAATATGTAATTTATCAACTAGTGATTTTTTACTGTTTATTTTTTTTTCTGAAATTCTGTATTGTTTCTACCCCTTTTTCTGTTTTGCTTTTTTCCTCTTTAAATAAAAATTTTTTAAAAAGTCAGTAGGAGTTCAGGGGTATTGGAGAAGGCCTGAAGAATGACAGAAGCTATAAGAAAAGGATGAAGATGATAAACTGAAGTGAGTGTGGTGGGATAATGAATAGTCATCTGTGGAGTGAAGAGAGAATGACTTATTGCAGATAATGCTGAGGTTTCTGACTTAGGTGATGGGATAGTTCATGCACAATAGAAACAAGGGTAGGATGGGGCTTAGGACAGCAGGAGCACCGTGGCTGGAGGTAAAGAAGTCCATATGAGCACTCATCAAGCTGGCCTTGACCTCTTTGAGTCCCTTGACATCTGGCTGGTGTTCTTTGGATGGCTACTGGGCTGGGAAGGACTGTGCCTGTCCTAACTCCTGCTCCTCTGGAACAAAATTGCTCCTCTGCCCCTGCCCCAGCATCCAGAGGAGCAGACAAAGCCAATCCTGGCAGCAGTAGGAGGAGGTGTGGTGCCTGGGAGCCTCCAGAGGGTTCAGAAGGGGGCCAGCGGGGAGCAGGAACGAAGCTTTCAGTGCCTGGGAGCCAAGTTCAGCTTAGTTCTATTTTGGGTGACAACATTTACAATGTTCCTTCACCCAGAATCATTCCGCCTGCCCGCCTGCCTTCGGTGTTTCCAGCTGATGGGTTCTCACGCCTACTTAACAGCTGGCTCAGTTCAGGAGCTCCCTAGGCTCACTGACTGCTGCCCTTCAGTCCCCTCACTCTTTAGCATGATACCTGAGTTCCTAGTGCCTAGGATGCTAAGATTGGATCCCCCAAAGCTCTTAGACAGGAGAGGCTCAGGAATATTGCAGAGGCAGAGAGGGCGGGGTGATGAATGTCAGGGTTCAAGTGCAGGGGTGTGTGAGCAATTGACTTGTATTTCTGTGCTTCACTTCCTCTGAAAGACCAAGTTACTGAGGGAGAAAATGCATGATATTGATAATATTTTGTGTTTTCACATCTCATGTCTAAGAACTTCCAGGCACAAGATCTAGAGTATGCCATTGTCTCACATTGTCTCACTAACTGGATCTGTGGGCATTTATAGGTCATATGTAGGGCTCTGCAGATATAGTATGGAAGGGACCAGTGTCATTCTTTCATAATTAAAAATTAGGACCATTAAACATTCATTGTAGAAAATACCTGGGAATACAAAGAGACAAATAAAAATGACCCATAATCCTTGTATTCAGAATTCTGACTAAAAGTCTAGTGTCTCTTCCTGCTTTTTTTGTTCCTGGGTATGCGTATGTTCCTGGATATATGTGTGTTTGTGTGTGGCTCACATGCATATTATCTCTTCCCAGATTCCCTCAAGATAGGTTGGGGCACACACCCTCAATGCTGAAATATTCTCAGCGTGGGACAGTGGACGGGGGAAGACAATACAGAGGTTGTATAGCAATCTTCCCTCCTGAATGATTACCAAGAGCTACAGAGCACTGGTGAAGAATTTCTAGTACCTTCCTTCTTTCTGAAAGATTGCTAGATGGGTCAATGTGAGCCAGGTTTGCTGCTGAGCTGGGTAGCTAGCCAGCTGGATGAATGGAGAGCCAAGGGCGTTATGGAGAAAGTTTTTCAAAGCAACTTTATATCTTTGAAAAAATATGCCAAATCACCATCAAATTCTCCATCCAGTTTGTAAGCACCAGATTTTTCTACTGATTCTTTGGTTTGTGTTCAACTGAAAGCAGAATCTGATACAAGCATTGGGTGCAGATAGTGGATTTGGGGGTGATCCCAGGAAGCAAGGATAAGCAAACAGCATGAGTGAGAAAGAGACATAGAAAGCAGGGGTGGGGGGAGACCAATATGAAAGCTACCCTTAAGACTCTTACTAGTGCAATGGGGACTCAGTCTGGAAGTCCTGCAGAATGGAATGTTTGCTTCCAGGATGAGAGCCTGTTAGTTCCACCCATCCTCTGACTGAGGGCTTTCCATGAATGTCAAAAAAATCTCGGGGAGGTGTGCTTGAGGTATGACCCTTGAGTAAGACAACTGTGTTCCCAATGGGTGGCCAATGGGATGTGGGGCAGAGATCAAAGACTTCTGTTTTAACTTGGAAAATTTAGAGCCCTTGTTGATTGAGCAAGTTCCTTCCCCTATGTTAACTGCTCTTCCTGTCTTCCCTTCCTGAAAGTCTCTGGTCTCACCCCATATTTCAAGTGACAGTATATTTCTTTTAACTCTGGATGGTGGATGGTGTTTGTTTTCAGCCAGCTCCAAAATTCTGACTCACAATTCTTAGCTCATAAATCTCCTCTTAGCTTTGCCAGGATCAAGTGCTGGGCCTCTTGGGAATTGAAAGTCTCCTTCAGGTGATGCTGAATCCTGCACTTCTTTCTGCATCAGCACTAAAGACCAGACTCAGAATTAAAGAGGATGAGGAGAACAGAGGGAGTGAGGCAGGTTATCTTGGGTCCCCTGGCTGGATTAGGAGACACTTAGGAGACAAAGCAGATGCTGGGTGGCTCCAAACTGGTTTTGTTGACCCGGATACAGGCTTCCTGAGTACATAAGGTAATCAGATGAGTGGCCCTTTGGGGCTTTCTTGGCTTCAGGTTCAGATGAGATATACAAGTGTTGACCACGATATCGGGATTTGTGTAGTTCTCTGGGGGTTATCAGAACCATGCTTGGACTGGGCAGCTCTTCTGCAGGCAGTTTATTGAGGTTGGTCTTTCATTTTTCTAAGATAGAAACCACAAACTCAAGGCTATGTGCTTCTTCACTGGTTACAAAGAAAACTAGACTTAGGCTTCCTGACTTCCAACCCAAATTTCTTGACTTTTGACTCCCTTCCTCACCCTCCCTCACAACCCTACTTACCAGCTTGGGAATAGGACACTCATGTTCCTTGTTGTCTCAAATGGAAACCTCCTGCAAGATAAGAACTGTGTTTAGAGAGAACCCATGCTTCCTTTCCCACAGGTCTAGGAGAGGAAGTGTTTAGCAAAAGTTTCTGGTTTACATGGAAGGACAACCCTTAGGACAACTGAGACCAGCAAAAAGAATTAAGTTTGACCTCTCTCCAAGAGGAACCGTGGTCCATGGCACTTTCTCAGTGCCAGGCTCCATTTAGAAGATAGGCTGTAACAGTTGGGCAGCCTTGGAAGTTCTGCCCTAATCTGCAGTATTTACATGCTCACTTATCTTAGCAATTCCTTGCATCTTGGGGCCTGCTGAGGGTATCTTTGCTAATTACTGGGCACTTGCTCTGAGGGCTGTTTCCATCTATTTATGCACTTTGGCAGATTTCTCCCATATGGAAGAATCAGCTCTGCCATATCTGCCCTCAGCCTAGAATGAGACAGATCTTCCCTTAACCCTTAAGGGCAGGTCTGTTTTACTGACCTTTGTTCTACTTTGTTCCCCTTTCACTAAGGAGCATTTGAAATGCTATTAACAGCTTACTGTTAACCCTTAGAGTCCATTGGTGGACAAGTATCAGATGGTCTTTATAAGATTAGCCCATTTATTCCTGCTGCTCTGAGTATTAGTCTGAACTTTAATGGCTTATAGCCAAGGAGATGAGGCCAGATTAAAAGCAGAGTCAGACAGGAGTAGTACCTTGAGATGGGAAAAGGAAGATACAAATTATCTATCATCAAGGAAAAAAAGGGGGGAGTACATATGACAGAGACCAGGCCAGGCAGGTTTAAATGCCAGAGGAAGGGCACAGTGGCTGAGCAGATCATCAGACTAGTTGGGTTTGAGAAAGAACTTTAGATTGATCTGGTCTGGAAAAACCTTCCTGGAAGCAATGGCATGTGAGCCAGGTCCCTAAAGCTTTCCTGATGATACGTGTTGCGGGTCTTCTCCTTTGGGGTGGGAATTGATTGCACGTTTGCCAACAACAACAATGTAAAGATAAAGGAGATGTAGTTATTTGGCTCCTAGATGTTCATCATGCTAAATATTGGGAACAATTTAAACAGCCAACGATGGGGTATCAGTCAGCTAGACTTGCTCTCCTGTATTCCTGACATTGTGGGATACCATGCAGCCACCACACACTATTTTTGTAGATGTTTGTTACTGACATCAAAAAGTGTTCATAATGGGTTACTCATTTAAAAACATCAGGTTTAGCAGAAGTCCAAAGAGGTTAAGTACAATATGAGCCATTTATATTTGTTAACATGGACTAAATATAAACATGGCTTTAAAAAATCTTTTTGCCTTTCCATTTCTTGATTATTTTATACTGATGCAGTGACTTGCAAATAAAATGAATTCTGATGTTTTCCTTTTTTCGCAGCAAACACTTGGAATACCCCCTAATACTTGTAAGAGGACAGCTCCAGCAGAGCCATGGGTCTCTTATTTAGTGGGGACTGTTGTTTGTGTCCTGCTCTTATCTTTGATGTCTGGAAAGATAAGTAAGCTGGCTAGAGACAGAAATAAAGGGGAGCCTGCTCATCTGACTCAAGGGCAGGGCTGGGGAGAGCCCTCTAAGTGCTCCCTTTTAGTAGCAAGAGCCTGAGTACTTCCCAGGCCCACTGCAGCTGTGGCCGAACGACCCATCTGCACAAGTGAGTGAGAGCTCTGCTTCTGAAACGCAGCCTGTCTGTACATTGCATTTTAGGCAAGAAGTCACTGCTGCCCACCATCTACCTAATTACAGAGCCAGGAAGCAAAAGGCAGTTTTGTGGGTCTGTGTCTCTCTGGGAAAGGTTAGGAGACAAGAGTGATGGAATCCATCCTTCCGCATTAGTGTGGGGGCAGGTTCTCTATTCCCCGAAAAGCTTCTTCAGATGACCTCTTGGTCTAGACTCTGTGTCTGTCTCAGTAATCGCTGTCATCTGAATGTCACATTAGGACATTTGGGTGCTTCCTTTTCTGTTCTTTTCAGCAGGGTTGAGATTAATGTGTATTATATCCTAATTTGAATGCTTGTTAGTATTTTTAGAATACTCCTTTTATCACACATTTCCAAAATCTAAAACCTTTGTCTCTCCTCATTGCCTCTAGGCTCATGTCCAAACCCAGGCTGCTTCCAGGGCCTTTCACTCTGATTCATCTTCTTAAGTCCTCTGCAGCTCATTACAACCATCTCCCTGGCACACACGCCCCAAACACATCTGCCTGCTGGCTCCTGTGCCCCACTGAATTGCCCCCTTGCCTGTGTGGAACCTGGCTGTGCTGTCATTTCCTAGGTCAGCTTGAGTCTTTCCTGACCTCCTTTATCACAGTGATCTTTCAGGGACTGCACCAAACAGTCTATACCTCCTTGTTATTTTAAAATTATGATAAAAAGCATACAATATTTACCATTTAACCATTTTGTATCCACAGTTCAATACTATTAAATGTATTGACATGGCTGTACAACAGATCTCCAGAACTTTTTCACCTTACAAAGCTCTATATCCATTAAATGACAATTCCTCATTTTACTTTATTTGGAATTTTATCGAGAACCATGGTGTGATATTGCACACACTAAACTGTTTAATTCAGCTATCATTCATTGATCACCAGAGTTCTTCCTAAGGCATTGGTAAGTTCTAGGAGAATATGAAGCCATTTGAGACACATGTACCAAAAGGGAAAAAAAATCATAATTGTTACTGAACAAGAGGTTGCCTTTTCATTTGTGTATGTCTTCTGTCCCCAAATAGATAATATTAAAAGTGACCTTATCACGAGCCATAATCTTTCTTTCTTTTCTTCTTTCTTTCTTGCTTTCTTGCTTTCTTTCTTTCTTTTTTGGCAAAATAAAGCCACTAAATAAAGCCAAATTTTAGTTGCTGAGTTACTCTGTGACACCTAGGATAGGGAGGACTATATCTTTACTTGATGTTTACATATGCTGATATAAATGAGTCCTTAGGCCATTTGAAGAATCTTTAGATTCTCTAAACTAGATAATATTTTTCCTTTTAAAGAAAGATTTTTTCCTTTCATCATAATAAGGTTACTTTTATTGTTTTACTTATAAATATAATATGTGCCTGTCAGAGAAGTAAAATGAAATAAAACAGAAAGGACATACAAGCATAAATACTAGTAAGAGATGTTATACTCTCCCAGAGATAACTGCTCTTTACTCTGTGCTTCTGTCCTTTCAGATATTTAAGTGATCTGGGGCTATTTTACACATTTTATTTGAGGAAGGAAATTTTGAGCTGAGATATGGAGGATACTATGAAGCGTCCATGTACAGATCAGGGGGAAAACATTCTAGGAAAGAGAACTGCATGCAGTGACCAAATCTGGGAATAACTTGGCATGTTTGAAAAACTATAAGAAAATTGCTGACACTAAGACATACGAAAAAAGGGGAAATTAGATAGTGAGAGAGACAGATGTAGATGGGACTATTTGTAGGGCTTTTCTGGAACTCATGTAGGTCATGGTTGAAGCTTTGTATTTTATCCTAAAGTCTGAGAGAAACCGTTGGAGGAAAGTGACATGATCTGATCTATTTTAGGAAAATTTCTATCAATAAATGGAATTTTCTCCATTAGAAAATTAAAAGTAAGACCCCCCCACACACAAGTAATAGTCATCTCATTAAATTACAAAAATCAATAACCTACAAAAGAAAACATCACACAACAAGTGATTTAGTGTCTTCACTAAAATGGATTGCAAGAAGGGAAAAAAGAAAGAGAGGGACAGCTTGTCACTCAAGAGATCCAGAAGACATAAAAAAATTATTAGGCTATATCAAGCCAGAGTATTTAGTTATTCATGTTTGGGTGATAAAACTACCAGAGCAAAGTAAGAGATATGTACCAAATAGGTGGGAGAAAAGTTACTCATGGTTGGGAGAGCTTGTAACAGGGAAGGGACACATAGGGCTTCTGGGTTGGTTAATTTTGCTTCTTTCAGGGCTGCTGTTTGTCTTACAGTTATTAAGTCTATTTTTACGCTGTTTACTATAGTTATTTTAGATACTACAAAGCTCTTAAAAATCGACAACTGTTTACGATAAAATAGAATGAAAGAGAATGTCCTAATCAGATAAAAATGAATACCATATAAAAATACTAGAGAAAACATCTTTGTGAATGAGGAAATGTCAGATGTATGTACGTTGAAACTAAGAATGAAACAAGATATCCATTACCACCAGTGCAGAAAGACCAAAAGAGAATGTGTGTATGTGTTAGGGGGAGGGTGCATAAGAAACAGAAAAGAGGAAATAAAATGGACATTTTTTTGGTATTGTCATTACAGTAGCCCCACTCCCACCCCATCTAGCTCCACTTCCTGTAGTTTCAGTTTATATGGTCAACTATGACCCGAAAATACTAAGTGTGAAAATTCTATCAATAAACAACTTAGGTTTAAATGGTATGCTGTTCTGAGTAGCATGATGACATCTCTTTTACTACATTATACTGTCATAATCTATTTTGTTACTTTAATTATTTACCCTAATTAATCTATAAATTAAACTTTATCCTGGGTGTGTAAGTATGAACAGTATGGGGAAAATCATAGTATACAGTGTTTGGTACTATCTGTGGTTTCAGACATATGCTTGAGGTATACTGTATTTTCATAGAAACCCCCAAACATCATGCAAATTTTAAAAATAATAATTTGCTATTATTATTAATAGCTAGTTATAACTAGCATTTAGCTACTTATCTTGGAATAAGATGGATATATTAAAGTATTTTGCATTCTATATATCAATACATTAGAAAATATAATAAAGATGTATTTTAAAAACTTTAGGAGAATATCAAATACTTAAGAATAAATCCTACAAAAAGTACACAAATATTCTACATAAAAATGTGTAATTTTATTAAAAGATATAGGAAATTAAATAAATGGAGGGAGATATCACATTAATAGAGAAAGTTAGTATCATAAAGATGTCAATTTTTTGGTTCTCCACTATTTGATCTACAGATTCTAATACCCTAACAAAGATTTTTCATGTTCTAAAATTCTGAAAAAAGTGAAAAAAGTCTTGCACTATCCAATAAAAGAATATAGTATGAAGTCAGATAATTAACACAGTGTGTAGCCACACAAGGACAAACTGACCAATAAAACAGATTATAAGGTTCAGAAATAGACTCATGTAAATATGGAACCTCAATATATGACATAAGTAGCATACCACACCAATAGGGGAATAAAAAACTATCATAAGTGGAACTGGAAAAGTTATATGTAAGAGGTGCAATTGGATCTCTGTTTATATCCTGTATAAAACATCAACCCCAAGAAATTTAAACATTGAAACACAAAAATTACCATAACTTTAAAACTCAATAGAAAATATAGATTTTTATCTTTTAAATTTGAAAAGGAAAGTATTTTAAATAAGTCACAAAGAGTATTTACTACAAAAGAAAAGCTGATAAATTTGGCTACATTAATATTAAGAATTTTAGGTATCAAAAGGCATATTAAAGAAAGTGAAAAAGACAGTTTATAGACTGAGAAAAGATCTTTAAAACACACAACCAGCAAAAGATTAGTATTAAGAAAAGAAAAACTTCAAAACAACTACAAACTAATAAGAAAAACATGATAGAAAAAAGATAAGCAGTTGACAAAAAGCATTTCAAAGACCAGGATAAATTTGAAATCAATAAAAATATGAAGAGATGTTCAACATCATTAGTGATCAGGGAGATGGAAATTAAGAACATATTTAGATAACTTTTGGTATCTGTTAGATTAGCAAAATTTTAAAAGTTTGGTATTTCTAAGTGTTGGAAACAATGTGGGTCCACAGGATCTTTTCAAAATTTCTGGTGAGAGTAAAAATTGACAACTAGTTTGGAAAACAAATTTAACATCTACATGTCTTAAAAGGCAGAAATTTCATTATCCTATGTATTTATTTTTCCAGGAGAAACTCTTGCACCTATATCACGTTACGGCTTGTGTCTAGGTGATTCCCCAAAACATAATCAGGTCATAGGTGGGGCTTTTTCAGAGATGGCTGATCTAGAATGTGTGATGTTGGAATAAATTCATGGGGCAATGGTATCAAGGACACTATGGTTAAGGGTATGAGTGAGTAGCCTGGAGAAGATATAAGGGATAGAAAGAGCTGCAAAGGTCCCATTTTGTTTTGATATCTTCTGCCCATCATGAACTGTTTCTCTGTTGGAGCCAATTGTGGAAATCTCTACAAACTGTGAGCTAAATAAACCTTCCTATTTGGAAGCGTTGTTTGTTTTTTGAGTCAGGGTCTTGCTATGTAATTCAAGTTTGTCTTGAACTTACTATGTATCCCAGGCTGGCCTTGAATTCTTGGCAATCCTCCTGCCTCAGCCTTCTGAGTGCTGGGATTATAGATATGCACCACTACACCCAGCTAAACCTTTCCTCTTTTAATTTTGGGTGTCAAGTACTTTGTCTTAGCAATGAGAAAAGTAAATAAGGCAGAATTTTGTACTAGGAGGGTCACTGCTGTGACTGCCTGACCATGTGGTTTAGGAGCCTTTGGAGCTGGCTTGTGAGAAGGGGAAGAGTCAGGAAAGATTTGCAGGTGCAGGCTGAAAAAGTAGAGCTGGCTGAAAAAGCCTGACACTGCACTTGATGGAGATTCTGGTCAGAGCACAGATCAGAAGGCTGATAGAAATGCTTCCAGTAAAGGCTAGGTTCAGGAGGTTTCTGCTGGGAGGAAGGATTGCATTCACTATTGAATGCCAGGAAATGTGAGTTATAGCTTGGCAGAAAGTTTGTCTGCATTTTACTCTGGTCCAGAGACTTTGCCTGAGACTGAAATTAAGGGTGGTGGACTAACTAATCTTGAAGAAATTTCACGGCAGTCTAATGTTGAGTCAATGACATGGGCTACTGTTGGCAGCTTTTAGTCAGATTTATATTGAGAATTAAGAGCAGAGAGCCCAGCAGGATGCTTTAAATTATTTTGAGTTTGGCCAGAAAGGAGGCTGCAGTAAAACTGTGAGCTGCAAAGAGGAGGTCTTGATTGCTGAGAAGGAACAAGAAAATAGAAAAGATGACCTGAGGCATCATAACGCTGCACCCTTTGCAGTCTCAAAATTGCAAAAGTGAAAGACTGTTTTGAGAGGAAAGCCCTAGAGAACTATGTTCCAGAATGGCAGCAGGCTTGGGATTTGGTTCATAGGCACTGGACCTCCTACAGCCAAGAGAGAAGGAAGCCTAACTACTGCTCCAACTGGCAGCAGATGCTGGTGTCATTCACATGGTGCTGGTTTTAGAGGCATGCAGAATGGAAGAGTTGTGGGATCTGGAAGTCTTCCATCCAGATTTCAGAAGAAGGCCTGGGAGGTCAGGCAGTGTGTCTCTGAGAGATCAGTGTATGAAGTTGTGAGTGTGAAGCCAGAGGTTCAGTGGGGACCTCAGAAAGTTGGAGAAGCCAGGAATGTGGATCATCCAGGGAAAATTGTCAGGAATGAGCAAAGTCAACCAAAGAAAGAAACCATGGGAGCTACAACCACAGACAATGTCATCCTAGGGGAAGCATCCAAGCCCTTTGGAGTTTACACTTGGCACAGATTGCTGGAGATGTTGAAAGTAGAACTGTGTGATTTAATATTTGCCCTGCTGGATTTTGGTCTTACATTGTTCCCATTTCTTGCTATCCCCCTATTTGTAACTTTTGGAATAGAAATTTCTATTTTGTGATATTGAGTGTTGGAAGTTTTTAACTTTCTTTCTTTCTTTTTTTTTTTTGTACAACGGCTTATAGCCAAGAGTTTGCCTTAAATCTCAGAGGAGACTTTGGTAGTTTTGTGTTGTGTTGTTTTGATTTTTTTTGCTGAGATAGGGTCTCACTATGTAGTTCAGTCTGGCCTTGAGCTCACTATGCAGTCCAAACTGGCCAGAGGAGTCCTTTGGACTTGGACTTTTCAGCAATGCTGAAACTGTTAGTACTTCAGCAACTCAGAGATGAACTAAATCCCTTTTGCATAACAGATGTGCATGAGGTGTAATGTTATGGCTTGTGTCTACATGTCTCCTCAAAGCCTAGTATGTTGATAGGTGGGACTTTTTCAGAGATGGCTTGATCTAGAATCCATGACACTAAATAGACTAGTGGTACAATGCTAGGATCAAGAGCGCTAGGATGAAGGGTGTGAGTGCTACCCACCCTAAGTAGCCTGGAGAAGATTTAAGGGATAGAAACAGCTCTGGTGGTCCCTTTGATGGCTTCTGCCTGCCATGAATTATTTCTCCTGTATAATGCCACCTTATATTGGTTTATGAACTGAAACCTCTACAGAATGTAAGCTAAATAAACCCTTCCTCCTTTAACCTTGAGTATCAGATATTTCATCTCGGCAATGAGAAAAGAAACTAAGATATACCATAAGGGATATAAACCACCACAGTCTTCATGGAAGCATCATTTACAATAAGAAAAATCTAGAGGATAAGTCCTAGATGCCCATCAATCTAATACTGGATGAACTAGGTCTATAAATACGTGGAATAGTACAAGGAAGTTTGAATTAACTATGATGACATGTAATAATACACACGAGTCTTTTCACAACTACAATGTGCAAAAAATTATTGCATACCATATACTTTTTATAAAATTAAAAATAACTTTAATAAAAATATGAATGTTTATGAATTGTTATAGATACAATAATACTATGTAAAAAAGGAAAAACAATGGAGTAAGGGCTCAGGACAGTGGCTACCTGACATGACATGAGAGAAGGAAATGGCACAGATATGGTCAAGTGGCTTGTTATGGTTGATACATTGTATCAACTTGAGAAGTTTAGAAGTTTAACTGGCAGGGAGCCAGGGTTCTTACTTTGTAAATATCCTCATCCTGTGCAAAGGAAAGCAAGGAGATTTTGTGAGTGCTGTACCCTGCAAGGGTGGCCTGTGTACCATATAAGCCAGGAGAGGAGGTTTGTTTCCTTCCCTTTTACTCTGGCTGCTGCCTTGAAGTGTTGCCCCAGTGCCATGCCACCCTACCTTGGAGCCAGCTGATTACGGACTGAAACCTCTACAACAGTGAGCTTATAAACCTTTCCTTCCTTCATTTGGGTGTTGGATATTTTGTCCCAGTAATGAGAAAAAGTAACCAAGACATGGTAGATATAAATAATGGTCAAGATCCTAGCCTTAGTGGGTGTGGTGGTGATACCTGTAATCTCAGCATTCTGGGAAGCTGAGGCAAAAGGGTTGAAAGTTCAAGCCCAGTCTGGGCAGTTTAGCATTTAGCAAGATCCTGTCTTAAAACAAAAAAATCAAAGTATGTTGGAGAAGGAGCTTATTTTAAAGGTCCTTGTTTCAAACCCCAAGACTGGGGAGGAAAAAGATTCTAATCTTTACAAGTAGTGATGGGTTTGTGGGTATTTATTACAGCTAAAAACAGCCAGGCATCAAGCCAATCAAAAATAGACTGTTCTGGTTGCTATGTCGACAATGGGTCAAAGATTGATTGTTCAGGGGCTCTTTACTAATCCAGGTGAAAGTGGGTGGCACTTTGTTCTCTGGTGGTGGCCACTAAGATGAAGCATAATGGACAGAATCATAATGTATGTTGGAGGTAGCAGGGAACTTTTTCTGATAGCTTACATGTGGGAGGTAAGAAATATTCTATTTTATGAAACTACATAATTTATTTAACAATCTGCTCTTATTGTATATCTGGATTGCGTACAATATTTTTTGCTCCCTGAAAAAGGTCTAAAATGAGCATCCTTGTAGCTTAATCTTCATACAACTTGAATTAATTTCTTTCTTTTTTTATGATGTGAGATAAGGTTCTCTTTTATTTTGTTTTATTAGACTTAACTTTTTAAAAAGCATTTTAAGTATAAAATTGAGAGGAAGGAACAGAGATTTGCCATATTCCCCTTACCCTTCCGTACATGCACAGTCCACTCCTATTTTTAACAACCCCCACCAGAGCCAATTGCTGAAACTGTTGTGGTCCTGCACCAACACATCTTCACCCCCCCAGGCTCCAGAGTTCACATCAGGCTTGCTCTCAGTTCCTCAGGTTTGGACAAATGTACAGTGATATGTATCCAGCTCTCTAGAATCCTATAGTGTATTTTTACTGCCCTAAAAATTCTCTGTTTTGCCTTTTTGTTGTTCCCTTTCTCCACTCCCTGGCAACCACTGATCTTTTTACTGTCTCTGTAGTTTTGCCTTTTCTAGAATGTCATGTAGTTGGAATCATATTGTACATAGCCTTTTCAGATTGGTTCACATGTGCATTTAAGGTTCCTGTGTCTTTTAATGGCTTGAAGTTTGATTTCTTTTTATCACTGAGTAATATTGCATTGTTCAAAGGTACCATAGTTATACAATTTTGTGCTGACACCATCTTGGTTGTTTTCAGGTTTTTGTAACTATGAGAAAACAGCTATAAATATCCATGTGCAGGCTTTTGTGTACAGGTAAATTGTCAGCCCTGTGAGTAAATACCAAAGAGTATAATTGCTAGATCGTATGGTAAGAGTATGCTTAGTTTTGTCAGAAACTGCCAAGCTATCTTCTGAAGTGGCTGTACCAGCAATGAGTGGGCATTCCTGTTACTCCAAATTCTTGCTAGCTTTTGGCATTGCCAGTGTTCAGAATTTTGACAGTTCTAATAGTTGTACATCTTGAATTAATTTCTTAAAAGTCAATTTATAGAAATGAATTGTTAAACATACCAAAGGAGGTACACATTTTATAAGTCTTTAACAAATATTTCCATCTTTCCTTCTGATAATGTTTTTTATGCTTCCTGCAGTGGGCACTTTCACAACACTAGACCCCTGTAATGGGTCATTTCCCAGAATATGCAGTCCAGGATGTGAGATAGGGTGATCTCCTTTTTTTTAGAGAAAAAAAAAAAAGTCTCCTTGACACGTGGATCAGAGAGCTCCTCCCTTTCCTGACTAGTCTTCCACACAGATTCAGCCAACCCCTAAACTCCAAAGAGCCCTAGGTATTTCTAACAAATCCAGGATTTTTTTTTCTGAGTCAGTCGGGTAAAGACTAAACAAGCTTATAAGTAATTTAATAATAAGTTTATGATTTTACCGTAGATCCTCCAGAGCCACTCTGTCATTCTATACAGTAGACACTAGCCACAAGTGGCAAATGAATTGGAATTTAAATTAATTTAAAAAATAAGTAAAATTGAGCCAGTTGTGATGGTGCATACCATAATTCCAGCACTTAGGTGGGAAGATCACCTTGAGTTCAAGGTCAGCCTGAACTACATTATGAGTTCAAGGCCAGCCTAAACTGCACAGTGAGACTCTGTTGCAAAAAAATTTTGAAAAATTCAGTTCTTCAGTTACATTAGTCACATTTAAAATAGTCCCATGTGACTAGTGGCTACAATATTGGACAATCCAGATATAGAATATTTCCATCATCCCAGCAAGTTCTACTGGACAGCACTGTAGAAGTTGGCTTAGTCAAGAAACATTCCCAGGTGTGGGACTGAGAAAGCTAGTGAGAGTGGGTTATTGGCATTAGTCAGTGTTACTTGTTAGATTTCTCCTTGCTAATGCTGAAATCAGTTCTCATCATATCTAATTTATTTTTACCTCTTCTGTTCTAATGTAGAGCAAGGGACTCTGGTTCAATGACAGGTCTCAAGGACTGTGTGTGTGTGTGTGTGTGTGTGTGTGTGTGTGTGTGTGTGTATTAAGTCTCTTCACCCATTTGTGTCATGCCTTGACCAAGGCCAAAGCACTTAACCTGCAGTACGGTGTCCTAGGGTGAGGTATAGTATCTTAGAGGCTGCCCCAAAATGCAGGTAGAGTGTCTTTTCCAGGGTTGCAGTGGTCATAAGGAACAAGTTAGCCTGAATCCAGAAAATCAGAATTCTTCATTCCTTCCTATTGCCTCAGTTTATTCTTGTGCAGTATGAGGATAGAATTGTTCCTCTGTGTTTTGGAGATGCAAGAGGAGAGTGATTGATTCCAGATTCTGTATTCTCTCTGCTCACCCTAGAGCTGGGGTCAGTTTCTGCTTGTGTTTATACCCTGCTGGTGTCCAGATCCTGCTATGAGAAACAGCTCTTGCCAGTGGCTTAAATATAGCCCTGGGAGCCCCAAATGCCACATTCTAGTCTTGGCTTGTACACTGACTCATGGTATGACTCTATGAAAGTCACTTCCCCTCTCCTCCAAATGGGTCATCGGGAGTAGGGGGAAGATAATGGTCCTGAGTCACCTCCAGAGAGGAGCTAATTATAATGGGCTTACTGAGCCAAAGAGGTACAAATTGAAAGGGCAGTGGAGGAAGCAACTCTGAAAAGGGACCTGGCGTTCCCCGACCTAACCAAGCTGTCCACTGCAATCTAAGCCTGCTGAAGGCCTCTTAAACCTCTCTGCATGATGAACAGGGAGACGTGAGCATACACCTGTGTGCATTTTTCTGGGGAGAGACCATAGCTTTCATCAGAGTCTCAGAAGTTTAACCCCTCAAAGTTTCTGAATCATTGCCTTGGAGATAAGATTTCTTGGATCCCTTGGGCTCAGAGGAGAAGGAAAGTTGTTTCTTCTGGGAAAGGAGTGAAAGTCTGGCTTCTCCAGCAAGCCAGAGAGCACTGCTCTAAAGAAAGTATGCAGAGTAACCCTGGCATAAGGGTTTGGCTGATAGCAAACTGTCTGAATCAGGCCTTTGAGGTAGAAATGAAATGTTCTGGACTCACCTACATCTCTCATCCCCTACCTGTGGAGTGTGCTCCGCTAGATGTTTGGCCTTAAGTAGAGCTCCATATCCGTGTAGACACACCTCAGAAGACAAAGTAGGGGAGAGCAAGCACCTAGTGTAGTGTGCTATGTGAGTCCCCAGATAGAAGGGACGTCATGACTGAGGAACAGGAAGACAGTCGTCTGTGGAAGCCACATAAGCAGGCAAAAGGGGCAGCTGGATCTGATACTGATGTCTTTAACCCTAAATCATTTTGTGACCTTGCTAATCATTTAGCTTTTCTGTGCTTATTATCTATCTGTAAAGTAGACTAACTTTCCTTGCCCTAAATACTGACAGTAGCTATTGTGACAAAAAGTACTTTAATGAAAACTAGCATGTGTCGAGTTTTCTTTTTTCTTTCTTTATTTTTTTTAGTAGTACATGTTTGCATACGCACTCTGCATCTGAGATAGATATTTCCATGATGCTGGCATGGGAGGTGGAATTCTGAATTCTACTATTGCAATAGAATTAGTGTCTATCTTTTTTTTTTTTTTTTTTGAATCATCAGAAAACCAATCACTTATGGTAAGAAAGTTTCAGGAAGAGTGGACAGGGAATTTAGGCATGCTTTCATTTAAAAACAAGGGGCCAGAGGTGTTGCTTAATGGTAGAGCATGTGCTCAGTGTGCTGAAGGCCCTGGGTTCAATCCTCAGCACCAAAAGGGGGAAGAAAGGACAAACAAGCTTTTGCCCAAGTGTTTGAAATTCTGGATTCCAGTCAGAACCCTACATAACTTGTTCATAAAAATAAGCAAATCATAACATTTCTCAGATTTTAGTAGCTTCATGTGTAAAGTGAGAAAGCTAACTTTTAACCTATGTCATGAAGGAATATTGTGACGATACAGTGAGATTCTACATATGTAAAGGCTGCAGTGTAAGTAAAGATTGTTCTTTAATAATGAGAGTGATGGCTGATGACAGTAGAAGATAACAACAGACCCAGAGTGAAGTGTCTAGGGGGCTGAGCAAAAAGCAAAGCTAGGACATGTCACAAGAAGTTTGTCAGAGGTCTGGCGTGAGACACCTATATCCGCAGCTCAGACCATCTCCATTCTGGAGACCACTCCTACTCCCTAGCTACTGATGTCTTGACTCCTGAGAGGCCAAGACCTTTCTTAAATGTCACTGGACACTTTAGAATCATCTCTCTGGAAGTCTGGTCAAACTCATAGTCACTTTTCCTTCCAAAACCGAACTGGGGAATCCTCTCTGAGCCATCCACTTACCAGTAGGGGTGTAACCATGAGAATCAAGAAGGAATATCCCCATGAACAGCTCTGCTGTCCACAGGAATGTACATCACACCTTAGTCCCCATCGGCCAGAAACCTAGTGTCATAAACAGAGGTCACGGTGCTGAGCAGCAAGGGAGCTAATCCACCAGACACCAGAGCTTAGCCTGGCAGTTATGGGAGCCAGGCTGACGTTGCCTGATAAAAGGGAGCAGTGAGAGGAGAAGAACTGTAGAGAGGGAGACCAGCACCCTGTTAGGGCAGTGCCTGGTGGAGGTGTATCATAAAGGTCACCTATAAACCATAAAGATCACCTCATTCATTTCTTGGCCCTAGGGTAAGACCCCTTCCTGGTCAACCAACTAAGACCACTACATAGAAGGTGTGGTTTCAGAGCCTGTCTCTTGCTCACTGGACCAAAGGGCAAAAAAGCACTTTGTAGAGGAACAGAAGAAGGATACTACCTGAAAGCTGTAACTAATGACAGTAATATTAAGGGCAGCTTTGGGGCAATAATAATAACAATTATTATTATTATATTACTGTGATATTTGTTGTTGGGTATTTTTGTTTGGGTTTGGTTTTTTTTGTTTGTTTGTTTCTTTGGTACCAGGGATTGAACTCAGTACCTCACACTTGCCAGGCAGGCACTTATGCCACTGAGCTAAATCCCCAGCCCAAATATTTGTTGTTATTATTATTATTATTATTGCCACTTTCTGCACCAGCTCCAATACAGGAGAATGCAGAATAATTCCAACTTGGTCTAGTTCTTAAAACTCTAATGTGGTACTCTGCTACTGTCTCACAGGTCTTCTGTTCTAGTTGACAAGGACTTGAAGAATAGCACCTAATGAGTAGTATGAAATGTTCAACATGTGCTAGGTCATGTGGCCAGGGTGCTGCAGGAACTCAGAAGGGGAGGGGCTGGTGTGGGCTGGAGAGGTTAGAACAGGCTGCACACAGAATGGACGGGGACTCACCCCATGAAAGCTTGCATGCATGGTAAGGAAGTAGGGAAGTGGAATAGAACAGCTTTCATAAATATGGGAAATTGCTGGGACATAGGAGGTGACTCAGCACTGTGCAGGACAGCTTTGGGGCGAGTGGCTGATGTAGAGAGGCAGGCAACCAGAGTGGTGATGGCTTTGCACTCCAGGAAGAGGCATGAAGGCTTGATTTTGGAGTTAATAGGGAGTAGAAGGAACCCCTAGTGTGAGAAAGTGTGGAAAGCTAGGCTTTGTTGATGACTTTCACTGCATTATTTCCTCTGTGCTCTCAATGAAGCTTCCCAACCTCCTGAACCATGTCAGGTCTGCTGAGAGCTGAGCTGTGCATCCCCAAGCCTGTTCTGTGGCTCACACAGCCATGAGGTTTGCAGTTGAGCCCCTTAGAAGCCTCTTTCCTTCTTCACCTCCACTTCATGTTCCCTCTAGTTTAGCAGGCTAGGACTGGGGACAAGCTCTTCTGTCGTGGGGCACAGATGAACAAGACCCAGCCTCTGTCTTTAGAGCTTACAGTGAGGTTAAATGGCACATGCAAAGTATGACAAGCATACTCTTCCTGGCAGCCTGGAGCCTCAACTCTAATCTGAATCTTCCTCACAACCCCCTGGAACCACAGAACTGTAGGTGGCATTCTGGGAGTCCGGGAACCTGTGCTTTCCTTGACTTCTTCCTTGTTTCTGAGGGAACCCATGGTAGATTAGTGTCTGAGATAGAAGCAGAACTTCAGTCAGTTCTCCACAGCCACCAGGAGTCTCCAGAAATAGCAGCTCTGTGTTAACAGAGTGGAAGGTAGGTGGTTAAGGCTCTCTAGGAGATCCACTAGAGAGAGACCCAGGGAAAGCAGGCAGTGTTGGGAAGACTAGGCCTGCCCTGGGCTGTGGAGGGTGAGTGGGCTACACATTTCTACCTGTGAACTCCAGCCCTTGGAGTCCAAGCCACCTTTGTGAGAGGAGGATCTTGGGGAACATGACGGCAAGGGCAGTGCCCCATGCTGGATAAGCAGCCCCCACTGGCTGTGCCCAATGTGAGCAGTGCTCTGTGCTCAGCAGCAGTTCTGTCTGTCCAGCTTGAATTATGCTGACTCTATTCTGGGTCCTCATTTCGGCATCAGTCACACCACAGGAAGCTCTTCCTGGGGAGCTACTGCTGCCACCGATGCTTTTGCTAACTCTTCACAGCCATGCTGCTCCCTAGGAGCTAAGGCCTGGTAACTCCATCTCTACTAGGAGCACTTAACAGAAACTTTTCTGTACAACTAGGTTCCTTGTAGGGGGTAATCAAGTCAAGAGATGCATAGATTTTAGCCATTAGGACAGAGAAGGAGGAGGGAGATTCCCCAAGGAAAAGAAGCTACTTGGTGAGCTCAGAAGAGTATTAGTGGAGTATTGTAATGGCAAGGGGAAGAGAAGAGACAGGGAAAGAAAAATTCTGTGTTGAATCCAAATGATGTTAGAGCTTAGCCTTGGCTTTCAGGTGGAGTCCATCCTGTCTGAATGGACATTCTCTCTATGTGTCCCTTTCCCCTGAAGTGAGTGTGGTTAAAAGTGCCTGAATGGCAGAGATTTTGGCTCTCTTAGAAGAATTCTATCTTCCTGCCACCTAATTTTTTTTTTTTTTTTTGAGACAGGGTCTTATATGCAGTTCAGGCTGGCTTGGGCTCACTTTGTAGCCCAGGTTAGTCTCGAACTTACAACAGTCTTACTGCCTCAGCCTCCGGAGTGCTGGGATTACAAGAGTGCACCACCACGCCCAGCCCTGCCACCTACTCTTTTAAACATATTTGCCCAGGAATTAGTGGGCATGGCAGTAGAGTGTCTATCCTGAGAGGATAGTTGAAACCAAGACTTGGGTTAAAGCAAAGCTTATTTGCCTATGTATTCCTATGAGTTAAGGTTTAAACTAATTTCAGCAAGTTCTCCATGTTCTGGGGACAGCCTCAGAAGGAACAAAACAAGGTACAAGGCAGATGTAATTTTCTGTTGATGCAGTGAACATCATGTGAATTAGAAAGACAAATCTCTTCAAAAAACTGGGGCAGAATATATCTCAGGGCAACTGTTTGCCTTGATTTGATGCTGAAACCCCCTACTTTTGCAAAAACAAAATAAAACATAGATAGATACTAGGAAACAGGGGGAAGGGGATCTAGAGTTGAGGGAGAAGGAAGGGTGAAAGTGAAAAGGGAAGTAATGAGGATTAATATGTATATATGCATGTATCAACTCCCCATGAGTAATGTATTCATTATGTATTGCAAACATGCACTTTAAAAAAAGGGTCAAGAGGGAGCTGGGCTCTCACCTAAATGTCCCAGCCCCCAAGAACTGCTAACTTCTTCCCAGTATGGAGAGAGAATTTCATGGGCCGTCACCACCAAACCCATCTGCCTGCAGATGTTCAGGGAGTAAGGGGAAAGCAGAGGCAGTCATAAACAGAATGGCATGAGACATGACAATATAGTAGGCTTTTTATGGAATCTGATGGGCCTTAGAGTTTTGGGGAGTTTTCATTTGTTTGCTTGTTTCTGCATTTACCAAATCTCTTAAGTTTCGAAAAGAGCCCATTGTACAATTATATATTGCATTAAAAATTATCTTAAAACTTTGTGGAAAACTGATAAACATTTGTTATCTCCCAGTTTCTGTGTATCAGGAATCCAGGTGTAACTTAGCTGGGTGCTTCTGGCTCAAGATCTCTACTGCGGTTGCAGTCAAGCTGTCATCCAGCACTGCAGTCATCTCGACTGGGGCTGTTGGCAGCCTCAGAAGATCTGCTTCCAGTTTTGCTCACATGAGCCTCTCCACAGGGCTCCCTTCTACCCTGGTGGCTAGCTTCCCCGTGACAGGCAATCCGAGAAGGATAGTGGTCCCTGACATCCTAATCTCTGATGTAATATCACTCCCGTATTTCTCTTTGTTAGAGTTTCTGAGTCAGTAAGTCCAAATCACACTCAAGGGGGGACAATTACCCAAGGACATTAGTACATATTCAATCAATTCAATAAAGAAGCTGAAGCTGGGCACTGTATTTTTAAAAAAATGAGGTTTATTTAGCTCACAGTTTAGGATGCTGAAAGTCTCAACCTCATAGTGCCAACTCTGATGAGGGCCCTATGATGAATCTCACCGTGGTGGTTGCGTCTTGGCAGGGACATATGTGAGGGAGAGAACACAAGGTGACAGGAAGGCAGGAAGAAGGGAGGGTTGGTAATGACCTTCCACTAGGTCTGTCTTCTTAAAGATCCACCAATTTCTTTTCTTTTTTTTCTTTTTCTTTCTCCTCTTCTTCCATGTCTCCCTCCTTCTCTCTCTCTCTCTCTCTCTCTCTCTCTCTCTCTCTCTCTCTCTCTCTCTCCTCCCTACCCCTCTCCCCATGGTGCTAGGGATTGAACCCATGATTTTTGCACTGAGCTGTAGCTACATCCTCAGCCCTTTTCATGTTTTATTTTGATATAATCTTGTTGTTGCTAAGTCACTAAGTTGCCCTGACTGGGCTTAAATTTATAATCTTCCTGCCTCAACTTCCCAGAGTGCTACAATTATGGGAATGAGACACCATACCTTGCCCCATAGCTTTTTTTTTTTAATACCAGGGGGTGGAACCACATCACACTTGCCAGGCAAGTGCTTGTGCCACTGAGCTAAATCCCCAGCCCGTTGCCCCATAACTTCTTTACATAGCCATCTTGTAGTCTAAGCTTTCAATATATAAACCCTTGGAGGAACAAACCACACCCAAATCATAGCAATAGGAAGGGAGGAAAAGGTGTTATAGAGTGGTGAGGGGCACTGCTCTAGATCACAGAGATATTAATGTGTAGATTTAGCATTTGCATCTAGGCATCGGTCCAACTTCACATTTAACAGTCTTTTTCTGATCCCTTGATGCCTGTGAGACCCAGTGCCTACTAAGATTCATTGCTGGGATCTGCAGCTAACTCGAGTTGACCGAACCTTAATGGGTTTTGATGCTGGCTGACTTGCTCCTTGTTTATTTGCAGCTGTTTCCAGATTCTCAGGGACATAGCCCATGAACATTCTCTCTTAACAGGACATCTTCTGCTACACTCTTCACTTATTTTTAAATAAACTATATTTTAGAAAGTTTCAGATTAACAGGAAAATTGCAAAGATAATCTAGAGAGTCCTCGTCTATCCCAGTTTTGTCTATCATGAACATCTTACATTATTGTGCTGTTTATTGCAATTGATGAACTAATACTGATATATTATTATAAAGTAAAGCCTGTGCTATATTCAGATGTTCTTACTAGGCCTTTGTTTCATGCATTATTTTGATTCATTCCTAGGCCAGTCTTTCAAGGTTGGCACTATTATCTCTGTTTTGCAGAATAAGAAAGTAAAGAGGTTCAGTAACTTGGCATGAATCACAGAGCTGTGCAGAAGCACAGTGAGTGTTTGAAAGATTGTCTCTCTCTCTCTTGCATGCAGTTCTCTTCCCCCCTCTCATCCAAGGGAAGTATACACATAAGCACTAATCTGACATCTGGTCCTACCCCCCTGTCTAAGCTTAGGGAAAAGATAAGAACCTGCCAGAAACTGACAGTGTTTTAGTACCTCCTTCTTCAGCTTCAGGCCTCTCATCTGTGAAACCATAGGATTAGATTAATAAACCTAAGTATCTTCTGGCTTTGATTTTCTTAGCCCCAGGACTTTCTGAAATCCTGTCCAGAAGACTTAGGGGCTGCTGGTGGGGAAACTGGGGATAAGCTTAGTTCTGGTTCCCCAAGTGTAGAAAGTCACAGGCCCTGTGGGAATGAGCCTGCCTGTTTTGTTTTGCTAGCTTTTTTTGCAGATCAGTGTAATAGATCAGGACTGTATAGGATTGAATTAGTTGGCTGCCATATCAAGTTAAGACTCCAAGACTGCTGGGTCTGCATCTGAGGTTATTGCCCTTCACTGGTTCAAAAGAGCTCAAGAACAAAGCCTCTGGAAAAGACGCTCCAAGCAATATTTTTTTAATGGAACATAAAAGAAAACCTCTCTTTCAGGATCCTTAGCCACTAACATAAGAATATGACTGACAAGACTATGTTTCCTGAGTGGTGGGAAGGTTCTGACGATCCTGACTTGTCAGAGTGTCCAGTGGGTCCTGCAGTGGCAGGGAAATGGACTTGAGAATCAGATAGATCTGATCTGCTTCTTATGGAGTAATGGCCTCAGTCAAGTCTCTCAGCCTCTCTGTGTCTCCATTTCCACATGCATAACATAAGGAAACTGTAAGGACACTTCATGCAGGTGTTCTTAGGATTAGGGTAGTAATCTAAGTAGGATGCTTAACTGAGCCCATAATAAATGCTCAATAAATGGTAAGTATTTTTAGGATTTCTTTGAATAATATACTAGAGAGTTTCTGTCTTCCACAAATAAAGTTGTTCTTTCTTTGACTGTGAGGTTTCTTTCCCTTTTGGCATACAGGCACCCGTCTTTGAGAAGTATATTCAACCTTAGGATACACAGGCATTTTGCTCATGGACTGCAGTGGGTAGCCTGGGAATCTTTGGAAATCACCAGCAGTTTCCTTTTCTCATAGTAGCAGAGGAGGCCTAGAGCCTTGGGAGGACAGTCCCAGTCCAGCCCTGCCTGTCTGCTTATCAACCTGCCTTTGTGCTGTCTGGTTTTTCTCAGAAGACCCTTGAACTTGAGGGGGCTGCACCTGCCTCATGAGGTGAGCTGGACTGTCTAGGAGTCTCTGGCAGGGTGCCTCCCAGACTGGGCACCTGGCTTTGTGTCTGCACTCTGGCTTGGGTGCTGTACTGGATGTCAGGTTCAGAGATGGGTGGTGAAACCACCCCTCCCTGCCCCCATGAAAGGCAGATAGGGCAAAGAGAGGTCTAGACCAGGCTGGGCCACACAGCTGGACCAATTTTTCTAGCAGGAGGCTCCCATTTCTGCCTGTGAGGCTTTGGGGACTAACACAGTAGGGACAGAGGGTCTAACTGGGTGTCTTTGGGAAGGTGTTTGGACCAGGCCTTTTGTTCATTTTGTTTTATTCTCTCCTTTTCACCATAAGGTACAGCATTAGAGAGGCTGGACTAGATTTCTGTTCCACATCCATTGCTGCCTAGAGTTAGAATTGGTTGAGAAATTCCAAGCAACAAGAATGAAGAACTACAAGAATATCACTGTATGGCTGGGGGTGACCTGGACATTCATGCTCTTGTAGTGCATATGACAAGAGTAACGTAACACCCACGAGGCTCTTGTGTATCAATATTTAAGAAACCTCTTTTCCAGAGGCAGATTGACTGTCCACATAGGGCTCTTGGCCACATACAGACCAGGAAATGGGTTTTTCCTATCCAGGGTACATTTACTGCGTCTAGGGAGTCATTCCACTGGCCTGTCCCTCTGGGTTTAGGAAGAAGCTGCTCAAGTATATGAACTGGAAGGGGCTCTTCCTGAAAGGGGGAAGCACCCTGCAAACACCAGTGTAGGGAGCTGTTGTCCTCAGCTTTGGTACTGAGAAGAGTTGGTCCTAAGGTCAAGGATTAGGTAATTTTTGAGGCCTATATCCCACATGGAGAACAGAAGTAGAAGAAGGTAACATCAGAAGAAAGTTAGAGCTTAAAATTTTTAAAGATTTAGGCTTTGACTGGCAGAAGAAAAAAAAATGGTAAGCAATTATATAGTCAACATGACTCTAGCTGGGTATGCAGTTGTTTTGTTTCTACTCCCAGACCTGCAAGGAGCCCTAATTTCTCTTACCTGCCACTTACCATTCTTTGATCTGGATGACAATTCATGATACATTTATGAGTTACCGACTTTAAGTCACTTTGTCCATTCCTCTGGCTCAAAGTGATGAGTTGTGGGTGCCTTCTGGAGTACTGTTAATCTGTTTTCCATTGCCATAACAAAGTGCAAGGAGGCCGAATACTTTATAATAAAACAGGTTTATGTAACTTACAGTTTTGGAGGCCCAAGGGCATGCTACTAGCATCCTCTGAGCTCTGGTGAGGGCCCCTGGCTCCATCACTGCATGGCAGATGGCATTGTGGTGGGAGCATGTACACAAAAGGGACATCACATGGTGAGACAGGAAGCCAAAGAATGAAAAGCCAGTCTTTCTGTTTTGTAACAACCCACTGTTGCAGTAGCTGACAAGGCTCACTTGAGAACTACATTAATTTCTTTCTAGGGCAGAAGGCTGTGTCCTAATCACCTTTCATTAAACCTCATATCTTAAAGGTTCCACCATTTCATCAGAAGATCACATTGGGGACCAAGCTTCCAGTGTTTGAGCACTGGGGGAGGGATCACCCTTGAGCTACCTCTAGACCATGGCAAGTAACCTGCCCTCCAAGACACAGTCCTTCCCCATCTTGCTAGGGGCAGATGCCCTCTCCTTTCGGACGTAAGAAGGAAAAGAAGAAAAGAGGGAAATTTCAAATTGTTGTCATGTTATATCTTTTGTGGCTATTTTCTGGGCAAATAGGAAAAAATAAAGAATTGAAATTTGCTTGGAGTTAGGGGTATACACATTTCTAAACCATGGAATTATTTCTCCTTAATTGAAGTCTTTTTACACACACATACACACACACACACACACACATCAGCAGATAGAACTGGGTATCTAGGTATTGCAAGTGGCTTCTTGTTTTTCTTTTTTAGAATTTTTAAAAGTTGTATAGTAAGTACTTAGTGCAGTATAGACAGTGTGGAAAATATGTATGATCAAAAAGAAGAAAATTAAGAACATTCACAGTCTCACCCAGCAACAAAACTATGAACATTTTGAAGTAAATTCTTCCAAACCTTTTGTATAGTTTAAAAAAAATTTTTAAATGGGATTACATACTTGAGATGTAGCTCAATGGTAAAGCACTTGACTAACATGCATGAGGTTCTGGGTTCAATCCCCAGAACAAACAAACAAACAAACAAACAAAAAGAAGCACCACCAAACAAAAAAAAATTAGAGGGATGGAGAGTGATACCATGTCTACTGTCTTTCAGCCTACTCCTTTTTCCACATAAGTGTCTGAGGACCATCTCTGTGATGGTGGCTGTATTTTTATGCCATCATTTAAAAAATCACATAATATGCTATTGTATGAGACAACTGTAACTTATTTTATCACTTATTTATTATGAAAACCTTGGTTTATCTTTATTAGTTGTTGTTGTTATGCTGATTGTGCTTTTAGAAAAGACTTTTTGCATATTCTTATTTCTCTAAGATGAATCCTTAGATGGAACTGCAGGGACTAAAGACATGCACATTTTAAGGCTTTTGATACCTACTGCTAAATTACATTTCAGAAAGCTTGTACCAATTTATGCTTCACTACCAGTCTGTGAGTACTAATTTCTGCACACTCTACCAATGTTCTTTTTCATTTTTACAAGTCTAACATGCAAAGTGTTATTTTGTTTTAATTTACTTTGATTACTATTTAGGTTGAACATTTTATTATACTTGCTTATTAACATTCTATGTTTCTTTTATGTCTTTGTTCATTTTTCTTTTGAGGTATTTGTCTTTTATTATTCTGCAAGTTTCTTAATATATCAAAGCTGTTAACTTTTATTTTGATAAATGTTGTGTATAGTTTTTCCAGCTTGTTGTTTGTCTTTTGATGTGACATTCTTTGGCATGGAAGATTTACTTTTTTAAAATGCAATAAACATATGAATATTGTTTGGTCTTCCTTTTGATCTATGTTTAGAAACATTTTTGAATTCCTATGCTACATAGGCATCCAACTAAATGTTGTAGTGTTTTATTTAACATCTAAATCATTTAACCAGCTCTACTTATTTCTTTACCTTGAAGTACTGAAGATAGAACCCAAGAGTGCCTTACCCCCAAGCTGAGGATGTATCCTCAGCCCTTTTTATTTTTTATTTTGAGATAGAATCCCACCAAGATGTCCAGGGAAGACTTGGACCTGCAGTTTGCCCACTTCAGCCTCCCTCGGTTCTGGGATTGCAGGCTACCACACCAGCTTCATAATTTTTTTATTATTATTATAGGCATGGTATTTCAAAAGTTGACTTGTTATTCCAGTACCATTATTAGATTCCATGTTTTTTTTATTAATATGAAATGTCACTTAACATCCTATGTGTAATCTATTATATTACATTTTATATAAGCACTAGCACTCTAAATGAAGTCTTTGTTAAATACTACAATTGTTTCTTGGTTTTGTAATATGTTCCACTGATTGATCTATTGTGGTGTCTGAACCACAGATTTTTCTTTAAGACAAAGTCTCACTATGTTGTTCAAACTGGTCTCTAGCCCCAGGAGGCTCAAGTGAACTTTCTGCCTCATCCTCCCAGTAATTGGGGTTACAGTGTGTCACCGAGCTAGAGAGACCCTCCCACCCTGCTATCACTGGGGATCTATCTCAGACATTTGAGTGCTAGGCCAGTGCTCTAATGCTGAGCTACAAACTCAGCCCCAAACTTTTCTTTATCAGTATTTTTCTTAGATATTTTCCTACATTTATTCTTCCAGATAAATTTGAGAATCAATCATGCCTTCTGGGTTTTTATTGGAATGGTCTTATAATAGTTACAGATTAACGGGAAGTTTTACATTATAAAGTACTCTATTTTTCTATCTATTCTTATCTTTTTATTCCCTTTAATAGAGCTGGAGCTTGGTTTTCTGTTGATGTATCCCACATATTTCTTACTAACTTTACTCCTATCATTTTATTTTTTTATTGAATTTGTGAATGGTTTGATATTTTCACCATATTTTCTAATTGTATTTTGCTCATGTACATGAAAGCTTCTGATTTTTTTACATTGATTTTGTAACTGGGAGGCTAACATGCTGTTTTCTTGCTTTTCCTTCTGTGAGTGTGCGCCAAAGCAATGTTTGACCTAATTTGAGGCCATTTCCTTCTGGGTTCTGGCCATAGCTCCTCCCTGTCATCCTTTGTCATTGTAACCTGGGGCTTGGGGAAAGAACAGCAGTTGCAGTCAACTCTTTGTCAGCTGCATCCTGAGGACAGACATACTGTGGGACAAATGCCCACTTGGGTTATTCCCCTCTTCAGGTCTTTGGATGCCAGGGCAGTGACTTACCATCTGGTGAAAAATAGGCACACAAACTACAGGTCAGGAGATTACAGAGGAGGTGGAATGCTGTGATGAAATGTGCCAATCCGGGGGCTCCAGGAGAACCCTTAAAGGCCTGTAAGTGTCACCAGCTTGGTCTCTGTGGTGGCTGAAGGCATGTAAGGTAGTGCTTACTATGGCCTACAGCCAGGGCTGGATGAACTTTTTTCCCTGTTGGAGAAACGGGCATTTAACAAATAGAATGAACTCCAGGATGGCATCCCTTTCTTTGTTAACTTTCAAAACTTCCAGGAAACAAAAGAAGCCTAGTATGGGGACTGGCTGAAGCTAGTGCGTGTTCGGCAGGGTTTTGTGGGTCGTGCTCGCTAGGAATTGCCATCAGGATTTAGGTGTTCTGCTTTGATCAGATATAAAGATTAGAACTGCTCTTCCTTTCTGAGGTTGAGCACTTAGGGACATCCTAGTAAGGAGCACCCTCTCAACCCTCTCCCCTCCCTGCTGTTCTCTGCGGTAGCCGCCTCCTCTTTCCATTCTCTCTGGTCTTCCATGCACAGGTTCTCCAGAAAGACAAAGGTACCCTAAGAAGATTTCCTGTCAGAGAGTCACAGGGATGGAATCATTAGGGAAAGTCATGGGGGGACAGAAGTCATGGACATGGGTTGAGTGTGGAGTTCAACTCAGAACCTTGTGATCATCCCAAAAAGAGCTTTGCCTGCATCTCCTGGTGCCTCCTCTGGGTGCCTCTTCTGCAGAGGTGGGGATGTGATCTGCTCCCATGACCCTTTGAAGGCCACTTCTTTTTATGGAGTTTTGTCCATCTAACCTTCAAAGTCCAGCCATGTGCCCAAATCTTATCCAGGGCCCAAAGCTGTTTATTCTGTATTCCCTTCCATTTATCACTAGAACCCAATGCAAATCTGTATTGCTTTTCAAGTCTCCCAAAGAAGAAAACACCACAGTGTTGGTGAGTATTTTGCTCCAGTATTTTAGACCCAGGACTTTGTTCCAGAATGTTTTATTCCCAGAATGTTCAATTTTATAGCTGTTGCAGTCTTTTTGCAATATAAAATCATTGTCTTGTGTCATGAATTAGACAATGAGGAGAACAGTTGGACACTTTTTCTTTTTTTTTTTCTTTTCCTTTTTTTTTTTTTGTATAGCCCTCTAGGGAGTTAAAAGAATATTAAGTTTGCCTTTGAACTTTTGCCAGCACAATTAGGCAAGGATAATACTTGTAAAGCAGGACACAATGCCTGACACAGAGCTAAATGAGGTTGGTTGTTTTTATGGCTATTATTTTTATTGTTATTCTTTGGTCATGATAGCACACTTAGTTTGCAATAATACTTAAGTTCATGTGAAAACTTAGAGGTATAGAATCTGTCCAAAAAGATAGGAAGAACACAAAATATTTCCTTTATGCTCCCTGTTTCAGAGGTGAGTATAGCATAAGCCAAAGTTCATCCACGATATCTGGGGTGGGGCTATAGACCAGAGGCTTGCTAGTAAACTGCAAAATCACTGAAGGCAAGAACTGTGTCTTATTCACCTCTGAAGTCTCTCTTGCCCAGCGTATATTTGACTTAATAAATGAAGATGAAGGTGGGGACAGAAGGCTAAACTGTTGTGGACTCTCAGCATTGGAAAGGACACTAAGATTCATGTATGGAAACCACCTCTCTAGCACCTCTGCCAGCCAGAAATGCTGCCTTGCTGGAAGGTATCTAGCAGCTCACTCCTTTTGAAGGTTGCTGATAGGGTTAACAAAGAAGAAACCTTCCATTCACTGATGGAGAGTTGGCCTCCCCTTAATGTTCATCTCCTCATCTTATGTCTGTTCCTCGGAGCTACACAGAATAAAATTAGCCCTTCTTCCAGTTGGAAGTTTAGTCCTTGATGCAACAGTGTTGAGAGGTGGGACCTTTGAGAGGTGATTAGGTCTCAAGGGCAGAGACCTCATCAGTGGATTACTGTCATTTTGGCAAGGATGTGTTTGTTATAAGAGCAAGTTCAAGCCAGGCTTGGTGGCACATTCTGGAATCCCAGCCCTTGAGAGGTTGAGGCAGGAAGAATGATGTGAGTTCGAAACCAGCCTAGACTACATAGCAAGAACCTATCTCAAAACAAACAGCAGCAAAAAAACAAGTTCAACATCCTCTCATTTCCCCACCCTCTGTCTTCTGCCATAAGCACTCTGTAGACCTTTTCCACAACCTTGAACTTGCCAGCCTCCAAAACTGTAAGAAATCATTATCCATCCCTCATAAATTACCAAACCTCAGGTATTCTCTTATAGGAGCACAAAACAGACTAAGACAGCAGCCCCACAGATATTTCAGGATAGTTATCATTCCTTACTTCCTTTGGCCAAATCTAGAATATGCCTCAGAAAAGCTGTAGTAAAAGCTGTGTCAAAGTCCTAATAGGTGGTTAAAAGCCAGATATGCTGGCATTAGTCTTAGAAGGTTAAGTTAGAATGATCCTTACTGTCTCTGGACCAAAGTCTGCTCTGTGGGTCAGCAGAACACAGAATGGGCTCTGAGCCTCTGACCTGTCTCTTCCTCTTCTTTTACCCAGGTCAATCTGGCAGGATCCCCTTCTAAGTCCTTTCATAGGTTATAGCACTTGCTAATCTTTTGCCAGTACCTTTTGGCAGTATAGTATAGTGGTCGAGGATGCAGGCTTTGCAGCTAGGCCCCCTGGATTTGCATCTTGGCCCTGCCAGTATCTATTTATTTGCAGTCTCTCATTTTGGTTTCCTTGCTTGCAAAATAAGATTAATACTTGTTACCTCATAGGGACTTTAATTAGTTGACTATGTAAACATAGTACCTTGCACATAGTACAGGTTGGCTATTATTATTATAAAATTGTAGCTGCTTGGGCCTGAGTTTAACTCAGTGGCATAGGTGACTGCCTGGCAAGAGTGAGCTCATGAGTTTGATTCCCTGTATCACCACAAAAAAAAAATTGTAGTTGCTCTTTCTTGTGCTTTAGAGATAATTTTATATAAAATTCTGCCTTCATCCTGCCAATATCTTGTGTGTGATTATTGGTGTTCTTGTTTGTCACTCAGCAGACTGTGAGGGCCTCTTGGGAAAGGATCATTTCTCATTCATTTTTGTTGCCACAGTGCCTGACATATATCATGCACTGGAGAAATGTTTGTTTAATGCATGAAAACCCATGGGTTTGGATCACCTCATAGTATGAGAGTGATTTAAGTTCTTGGAGTTTGAATGTTTTCATGTGCAGGGTGATAACAGTATGCATATTTCTCTGGACCTTGTAGAGATTAAGAGTAATGGGCATAGGTAAAAGTCTTTGCTACAGAGGAAAGCCAGAAAGAGAGAGAGGTTACCCAGGAAAGGATAGCCGAATTTGAGCTCCCTGAGGGCTGGGATCAAGTCTTGTTCCTTGTTTCTCTTTACGATAGCCACAGTACCTTATGTGTAGCACCTTTTGTAAGTATCTGGTTAGATGGGAGGGTAGGGATGGGATGGGCGAGTGAACTGAGTTGCACATTCTCAACACATACAATTATGTTGTCTCAGCTTTCCCCCAAATAAGCTTTGTTTGTCCCAGACAACTGTGAGTCCTTAAGGGCTAGGTTCATGCCCTGGAACAATGCATCCTTCATACTTTAGCCTGGGACAGAGGTTGCCTGGGCCTGGATCTAGATCATCACTGAGGCAGAATTAGCTGCCCCAAATTTCCACCGTGTGGCAAGGGCATTATCTGCCTGAGCTCCATCTCCAGCACCTTCACCCTCTCTCCACCAGGTGGCGAAGCAGGCTGTACTATATCAGATTCTGCTCCAGCTTCTGTAGCCAGGAGCCCCACCTCCTGGCTGAGACTGGGAAGAAAACTTCTACTGGGTATCTCCTTTCTCCCAGCTGAGAGCCAACTGAGGTCCTGCTGCCTCTGGCAGTGATGAAGGAGCCGCTTAGCAAGCCTACTGAGTCCCGTGTAGCCTGTCAGGGCCTTACCATGTGACTCTTCAGAGTGTGTCCAGATGCAGCTGGACAGGAGCACGCCCTCAGTGGACAGTAGTTGTGTGGAGGTGTCCCAGTGTGGATGCTGCACTGAGCAGCCCCCCTCACGTCCATCCATCTCCTTCCTCCTCCCATCTCGCTGCAGATCCCAGAGGGAACCGACTGCTGTCTCTCCGGCCCACCCCCTGTAGCATAGGTTTGCCAGTTCCTCCCTTCACCCCTGAGATCAGGCTGGTCCCAGGATTGGCTGGCAGAAAAGGATAACATTCTTGTTCTGGAGGCCTCTTTTCTATGGGGAGCCGTTCAAATCCTGCACTGCTCTTGAGCTGGCCCTCAAAGCCCAGAGCCCCACCCACAAGTCCCTATCTTTTCATATTCTCTTTCAGTAGATGCTTTTAGCTTTTTTTTTTTTTTTTTTTTTTTTACTCTTTCTGTCTTTTTTTCCCCCCTCTTGGAAGTTTTTTTATTTAAAGAGAAAAAAAAAAGCAAAACAAGAAAAGGGAAGAAACACTATAGAATTTCAAAGAAAAAAAACAGTAAGAAATCACTAGCTGATAAATTACATATTGTCTTCTAGGTATAGTTGTTCAAGTTACAAAATTACAGCATACAAGGTGGACATTCAAACAGTGAGGCTGTAAACAGTTCTGTTCAACGATCCAACAAAAACTTAGCAACATGGTGATCAAACCTACACACTTAAATATACATGCACTTATATCCTTTAGAGCACTTTCTTTTCCTCCTTTTGCTTTTCAAGTCCATTATCTGTTTAGTTATATCATGTTTCAGCTTACTCAGTACCTTACTGATCTGTTTTGTTGTTACTTACTTTTTATTTTTATTGATTTATTTATTTTAATTTTTTATTATTTTGAAGGTAGCAAAATACAACAGGACAACAGAACAAAACCAACTGAGACAGTGCAGTGAAATTGGTACAGAAACCATCAACAGGTTACTGGCATAACAGTAATAGGTGCCACAGTATATCCCATTATCTTCACAACAATTGTTCTTTCAATCAAGTATAGCCAAATCAAAGAAAATACAGGACATTCTAGAACTTATCATAACAGAACATTGAATAGAGCAGTACCATTAATCAGAACAAAGCAAAACAGTGATAACAATATTTGCCTTCAAAGAGATGGCTGAAGGAAATCCCCCCCTGTTTGCTACAGTGCATATGGTCAACCTCTCAAGAGGTGTCTAGATCTCTGGCTCCCACTTGCTAAGGCGGGGGAGGGGTTTGATTCTCAGCCTGCCGCTGAGTGATTCTTCTTCTGCCTCACGCAGGGCCACTTACCAAGAGAGCAGGCAAATTGCCTTTCTGTGCTGAGCCTTGAGTTCCTCCATGGTCGGAGCTCTGGGGCTACTGGTTCTCCTCCCAGCTCAGGCCTGGGCCGCTTACCGAGAGGGCGGGCAGATTGCCTTTGTGTGCTGCACCCTGAGTCCCTCCATGGTAGGAGCTCTGGGGCTGCTGGTTCTCTGCTTCTAGCTTTTTGCGTCCACATCCTTCCTCCCAACTCCTCCTCAGGCCAACTGATAAGCATGTGATTCTGGGCCCAGGCTTCTTATTCCGTTGGAACAGGATGGTAAGACAGGAGAAAGGCCTGGCATGCAACTGCTGCTTCTTTCTGGGAAAGCAGAAGCCATTCCCTCTGAGACTCCAGCCTCTGGAGTCCACATAGCCCCCTCTTCAGGACAAAGCCCTAGAAGGGCCATAGTCCTGTCCTATTATGCGGGGGGGCATCAAGGCCCAGATTGAAAGAATTCAAAACAGGCTGGCACACAGCTCTAGTAGAAGTTCAGGCCTTCTGTATCTCTGATGAGGCCTTATTTCTACAGGTTAAGTATCGCTCCCTTTCTTCCCCCTGGTTACCAAATGTTTTCATCTGGCCCCGTAGCAATGCACAGAAGCAGCATCCTTTTTTTTTTTTTGTCTGACTTCATGGGAGGGGACTGTGGCCACCTGTTCCTGTCTTTGGGCTGCAGGGATTGGAGGAAGGGTAAAGGGACTTGTTCTTTTAGGGATATTCTCTGAGGGGCAGGGATATGAACCCTGAGATTGCCTGCATGTCTTTCTTGTTCCTCTGCCCAGGAGGTATATTCCTTGAGAATCCAGCTCGTGCCCAGAGCTGAGAAGATGTAGGAGACAATGGAAATGGTCCCTGGCATAAAGGTGCTGGAACCTAGAGATAAGATTGACTCATCATAGCTTTTCTAGATGTCATGCTCCTGGGCCCCAGTGTTACCCTTCCGCCTCTTCCTCTCCAGGCACTCCCACGACCCTGACCCCTGTGGCTGCCCAGTGTGGAGACCCCTCACACATGCTGTCACAGGGCTCGCATCTCAGGTCTCCACTGCTCCCTGGTGTAATCTCTGGGGCAAGGGGCAAACAGGTGTCTACTGAGCTGGAGCTGGGGAAGGTAGGGACCCTGCACAATCTCTGTCTCCTCCCAGGCCTCCTTTGGAGCAGCACCCATGTTCTCCTCCCACTGCATTAGGGATGAAGAAGGAGCCACTCACCTTGTGCCCAACCTGGTGTGCTCTAGCTTCCTTTTCTAAGCACTTAGGGGATTTTCTGATTCACAAGCTTAGATCTCTCTTACTTTCCTGCTCACAGCTACACAGTGTTCCAGCTCTTGCTCCCTGACAGGTCCTCTGCCTGCCTCCCCAGGCCCCCAGCACCACTTCAGCAGTTCTGGCTACTCTGGACACTTCTTGCCTTCTTTGATTAAGCACATGTGCCCTTATTTCTAGTCTCCTGCTTTTTTATGAACTCTCTTTCCTTTCTCCTTGTCTCTCCCTACTTTTGCCAGTTAATTCATACCACTCATTAGAGCAGCTTTTAGATCTCTCTCCTCCAGAAAAGTTCCCCAGCCCCTAAGATGAGGCAGGTCCTCTGATCCTACCTCTCTGATGCTGCTGGTCAGACTGAGGCATAATTACTTGTTTTCTGATATGTCTTCCTTTCCAAAGGGCATCTCCTTGAAGGAAAGATTGGTTTGTCTGTCTGTCTGTTTGTTTCATAAACAAATCCTCAGTTCTCTGTCACCTAGTAGATGCTCAGCATAGATGTATGGGATATAGGGTGATCAGGTGGGTGAGCAAGAGAACCAGTGGGCCTTCCTTAAAGACCTTCCTACCATTTCTGGTCGGAATCTTGAGATCTTTCGGTATGTCACTCCCATGTTTCAAGGACAGTGAAGCACAATGGCCAGGGACCTTTCATTCATTCAGTAACTACCACAGGCTGACACTAAGGACCTATAGTAAATAAGCCAGACATGTTCCCTAAACTCATGGAACTTAGAGGCTAGAAGAGGAAACAAATAGGTATGGAAATCTGAAAACATCGTGATTATAACTTGTGAAAAGTCCTAGAAGGGAAGTGAGTAGGCTGATGCAGGATGAGTGCTAGAAGTCTCGCCTGCAGTCTCCTACACCTCCTTGTCCTACCCCTCACCAGCCTTGAGCCTCCACATTTACACCTGCTGGCTTTGCATCATTCACATCTTGACCTTGGCAAGAGGGGACCAGTGAGTGCTCCTGGTAGCCTTTTCTTTTAGCACTGTGTCTGGGGTGAAGGGTTGTACCAGGCTGGGTAGAGAACACAGCTCCTTGCTTTGCTGCTGCTGAAGAGGATTTCAGGATTCACGGGCAGAAGTAGCAAAGTCCTTCTGCTCAGGAGCTTGCCTGGTGAATGTTCAGCCCCTGGATACACCAGGGGTATCGGCAGCACTGGGGTAGAATGACCCGAAAGCCTAGCCTCCTGCTGGCATCTGGCATGGCTCTTTGGCCGGGTCTGGAGCTGGAGAATGCCAGCCTCCAGCTCCACTGGCAGCTCTGATTATATGAGCTGTTTTGTCCTCAGAGCAGCTGTTGCCTTCTTGGAAAACCTGTGACTTTGTTTTGGATGAACTCATGTTGGAGGAGTTGGCCTGGCCTCTAGGATATTCTTCCCTGACAGCCTGGGACATAAAGAGCCACCCAGCATCCCCACCTAGCTCCTTTCTGAACCACTTACACAGGCTCTCAGAGGTCTAAAAGGGGAGCATGTGCCAACTTGTTCCCAGAGCAGGGGCAGGGCTAGGAGGGTCAGCCTGACCATGTAGGGTTAAGAGGCTGGTGACCAGATTCCTACACTGGGGCAGTGCTGACGTGTCTGCTGTCACCAGTGATCCTTTCATTAAGACACCTTTGTTTCCCCTTCAGCTGGGAAAGTAAATGCCAGCCCCATGGTGCAGGCTCCTGATGGACTGAGTCCAGAATCTCTAATGTCTCCCAGGGAGACACAGTGTCTCCTAAAAGTTGGACACAAACCATCCATCCTGGCACAAGCATGGCTTCTGTTGACTCAGGGGTAGACAGACTGTGCTTTGGGGCTGGGGCCATGGGGCAAGGACTATTCACTTCCTTGAACTAAAGGTAACCCAACCAATTCATTAACTTCATAAATCGGGTGGAACAGGGGGGCCTAGAAAGAGAGGCCCCAGGGGCTTCTGAGTCTTCTGTGATTCAGAGGGCTAACTCCAGAACCCTCTGTGGTTGGACTTGTCCACAGATGCTTGTTTTGAGAGACCCAGGACACACTCCCTGAGCATGCATGTGACAATTTTTGTGCCCAGGAGAAAGGACATGTTTATGGCAAGGTTTGGAAACCTATGACTGTGAGTGCATGTGCTTCAGGGGCTTTGTGTCCTTGAGGCTCTTGGTGCCTCTGTGAATAAGACTGCACTAGCTGTGTGCTCGTGACTGTGTGATTCTAGTGCGGGCATCTAGGTGTGTGTACATAAATGTGTGTGTCTGTCCATCTGTGTTTCTGAGTGTGACTAGTCACACTTTCTCCCTAGAGCCATTGTATCTCTAGGCCAGGAAAGGGATACGTAGGGTCCCGAAAGAGGAGAGTACACACTGGAGGTCCAGTCTGGAAATGAGAATTGCTATTCTCCAGAGCCTCTCCTTGGTGTATGTTTCTTCTCACCCTTCCTTGTTCTTTCACTCCAACATTGACCTAGAGGTACACAGAGCAAGAGAAGACCCTAAAAAGGCTTTGGGACCAGTGGTCATGCCAAATTTGGGGGCCAGGCATGGCTGAGCTTGTTTAGAGAAGTAAAAAGCTGGGCAACACAGGGAGAGATGTGCCAGTTCCTGGAACAGAGCTCCCTTTTTTTTCCTTGTTCTTTTCTCCTGGCTTGGAAATAATAGGTCTTCATTCTGAGATTAGGAGACAAGGAAACAACTAGAAAAGGAGCCAGTTTGAACAAAGACAAGTTGCTGGATGTGAACTACCCCATCACCGCCACCCCTTTGCGATCAAGTGTCCTTACCTAGATGTAGTTAGGCATGCTGGGTGGGGGAAGGGAAGAGTGGGGCAGGGAGCAATGGGGACATTCAGGGGCACGAGACCTAGGGAGAGGTAGGACAGAGAGAGCAGATAAGAAGGTAGGCTCTAGAGTCATATAGAGCAGGGCCCAAGCCTGCCCAAGTTACTTACTAGCCACACTGAATGTCTCTTGAGGTTCACTTTCTTCTTCTGTCACCTACAGAACCAGATAAGGAAATGTGTATGCAGTGTTTGGCAAAGCACATGGTACATGGTATGCATAAATGCTGCCTGGATGTGTAGGAATTAGCTCTTTCATCACACTGGGACCGTAGGCAGAAAGGAGGAATTACTGGACAATACATCTTAGCTCTCTACAAAAGAAACCCTAGCACAGATGCCAGCCTGACTGGGAGGGGGCCGGGTTTTCCTACCAGGAGCTAGTAGGCTTGAGCACTTATGCATATGTCTGTGAATGGCTAGACGAGGAGGGAAGAACCCCATGTCTTTCAAGTAAGAATATGGCCTACAAATATCTCTAGACAGTGACTACACATGTAGCATGTCAAGTTGTTAAGTGGCATTGGGGATGTTGGAGGATTTCTAGTGGAGATCGACTTCCTGGAGGTCAAAGCATTGTGCTTGCCTGGAAATCATTTGTGGGTTCATTTATTCACCATCCATTCACCCATCTGATAGTTACAGAGCACAAATGCCAGGTCAACCAACTATCGGAGGCTGGGGGCTGTAGAAAAAGAAACCATTAGCAGTGAACATGGAGAAGAGAAAGCTGAGGGAAGAGCCACAGATGACCTCTAGGTCTAGGGAGGGCTTTTATGTGACTGCATCTTGCCTATGAACCTAGAAGTTGTATGTTTAAAGCAATAGAAGGAAAGACTCAGGCTGGATTTGAATTTTTTATGGAATGATTTGGCATAGGTATGGAGGAGAAGGGGAAGCTTCCTGATACAGCAGAGTCAGAAGCCCCTTTGTCGCGATCTGGTCTGCCTGGGGCAAGAGGTGGAGTCCCTGACCTCTTGAGGACCCCTCCACACCCTAGCGTCTAGCATACTCCAACTGGCTTGGTTGGTGACTTACTCTAAGACCTTTGGCAGATGACTAAACACTAATGAGCCTCAGTTTCCCTCTCTGTTAAATAATGATGAGAGTGTTTCCTTTCAGTTCCTCCCTGCCTTCCGAGGCTTGGGAAGAGCAAAGGTGCCCATCTCTGTAAGGCTATCTCAGTTGACTTCAAGGAGCCTTTGGGAAGAGTATAAATGACTGCCCAGGCTATACCTGCACTCCTGTCCTGGGTCTGTGTGCTTCCTCCACTGTGCGTGATCCCAAAGGACAGTCTAGGGACACTGCACTTGCTAGTAGCTTCATACACCCTACAGGAGTTGATTCTCCTGCAGATGCCAAGCTCCTTTCCACCTCCACTTTGTGCCTGTACCACCACCTTGCCTGGGACACACTACCCAGGCTCCTCCAAGCAAATCCCACTCTGGCCTCTGGGTTTCTCGCCAACCCTTCACCCATTGGAGGTTTGCTTTTATTCAGCGGAACTTTCCTCCTTCTATGCTTCCCTTCACCACTCCCAATCCTGGCACTCTGTCTGTCAGAGCAGTGGTGTGGAAGGAAGTACTACTGGGGACTGGACTTGGGAAAGGAGGAGCCTGAAAGAAAACAAAGGGGGAAAGGATGCTAAGAAGAGGGGAAGCCAAGAGCTAGCTTGGAGCCAGATGGATGGAAAGAGACCAGCATGGCTAGAGGTATATGGCTCAGCAGCAGAGCATCCGTGAGCCCCAGGGTTCAATCCACAACAAAGAAAGAAAAAAGAGGGGGGAAGGGACGGAAAGAGAAGGGAAGAGAAGGGGAAGGGAGAGGAGGGAAAGGAAGGGGAGGGAAGAGAAGGGAAGGGGCAAGTGGGTGAGCCTCATACAGTGCCTCTTCTGCCTGACCATCCATTTCCCACCCCGCTTCCCCCATAACATGTTGCTCTTTGTATTAATCAGGAAAGCAAGGGCCTTGGTGAAGAAGAGATACTTTGGAAAGCCAAGAAGCATTTTCTTGTGGTGATCTAGGTCCATTTCATACTGGGATCTAGGCTTGATGTGTCTGTCTGTCCCTAGGCCAGTGCTTATGACTGGCCAGAGGCTATTGAAGAGGCGTCCTGGTCAGGCCTGAGGTGCTAAGGCAAGAGCTCAGTGTTAGGGAGCTGTGCACAGCCTGTTATCAGCTGTGCTTTGGTTTGCCAGCTCCCTTCCACCTCGAGTTCTCAGGGGAACTAGGAGCTGACTGTGTCTGGAAACAGAACTAGTGATGCACAGCAGGGATGGCCCCACAATGGGCCTCCCTTTTGACACTCCTGAGGGAAAAGAGGGACCTGGGGCATTGAGCCAGATGTGGAGGTCACAGAAGAGTCTAGTCCCATGCCGGTCAGCCCCTTCTGGGTCACTGTCCTGGCCTGGTGAGAAAGGGAGGGCTGGCCTTGAGAAATGTTTTATTCTCCTGGCTGCAGCAGCCTCAGGCCATGGCTTCCACATGTTTCTAAATGGGCTTGATTGTCCTCTGGAGTGATGTGTCACACACAGGCAGAGCCTGAGTCCTGGCAGGAGGGGAGGTGGGGAGCAAAGAGGGGGCAGACATGGGGTGAGGGACACTGGGGGTGGGCAGCAGGGGTTCCACATGGGGAGAGGAAGCCCCACTGAAACCTGCTTTGTGCAGCTGCACTCACATGGAGTTGTAGGGCAGATGAGGGCACCACAGGACTCCGCATTCTCCCTCAACCATAAATCCACTCATCTCCTCCACTCCTTCATGATCAGGGCCTAGAACTGTAAACAGCCTGAGTCAGAGCTGGGCAGCAGCTTATGAGCGTGTCAGTTCTGTCATTAGCTGTAATAGCAGCATCTCACCCTGCTGCTGGTGCCTTTCATCCGGGACCCTCAAAGAGCTTGACAGACCAGCAAGGGTTCTATTATCTTCCTATTACTAATAGAGAAACCAAGGCCCAGACGGGCCTGGCAACTTGTGCAGGGCTCATGGAAGAGTAGGCAGGAGGCTGACAAGGAGCAGACTGCAGGGTATTGGGCTCGCTGGCCTCTCTCTTGCATCTCTGCTTCCCTGAAGATGCTGATAGGTGCCAGAAGGCTGTGGGGATGCACTTGCACCCTAAACTTAGGTGGCAGGTCCTGGGTTTTTAAGTATCCATTTGTTTATTCTTTCTCTCATACATTGCCAATGGTAAGCAAATAACAGCAGTAACAATTGCTATAACTTACACGGCACTTACTGTGAACCAAAGGATGCAGGCAGGCACTAGTGCTGTTTCATTTACAGATGGAGAAACTAAGTCAGTGAGAATGAGGATTCAAACCTACATCTGGCACCACAGTTTTAACTACAATATTGTATTACTATTCCTAGACCATACCTAAGCCAGACTTTTCGTGTCAGAACAGAACTTCCCTCAGCTATGAAGAGAGGAGAACTCTAGCCCTTTCTCTTCCTCATTTGGGGAAAATGGATCTGGGGAAGATCTGAAAAGCTTTGGCCCTGATGTTGGTTGTAGAAACGTTGTAGAGGAAATTCCTGATTTGACATAGTTTCTGATGCATCAGAGCCTGGGACCCAGGAACCGTTGTAGCATCCAACCCCTACTCATCTTTTGCTTAACACCAGCTGTCTAAGACCTAAGGGGAGGGGGACTACCTAGGGCCCTGGCCAGCACTGTGTGTATGCTCCTTGACAGGAACTTGCTCCCCTTGCCATCTAAGCCTGTCTCCAAACCCATTCCCTCTCTTCCACAATGCTACCCTATTCTCAGTGATGGGCATGCCAAAATGCAGCCCAAAACAGCTCTTACTGGCTTCCTAGAGAGGCCCAGAGACCCTGCCCCCGTCCACCCTGAAGCATTTCTTGGGATGGAGCTCACAGTCTGGTAAAAACCAGGCTGGGGATCTGGTTGTGCAAAAGCTTGCCTTGGAGCCTAGGACAAGTCACCCGTGCCATCAGAGGACCTCAGTTCCTTGCCTGTGAAATGAGGGTGTTAATCCACTGCACTCCATTCTGTGCTTGATTTCCTGGAGGCCTAGAAGCAAAATCTCTTGAGAGGTCCCTGGCCTGGGTATGTCACAGACTCAAATAGCGGGCAGGTGACAGGAAACTGGGAAATTGCCGAGCAAGGTCACTGACTATTTCTCTTTCATACTTCAGTTTCGGCTGTTTGTAGCTTTCTGAAAAGTTCATGGTTTGGAGATTATTATTTTTTGGTCATTTTTTCCATATTTGGTTGTGGCCTAGAGCAACGGTTTTTGGAAAGATAGAGAAAAAAAAGCCCTTCAGCTGTTTGTGAGCATTGCAAACACCCACAGAAAATATCCTTTTTCCAGTTAGAAGAAGTAACAACATAGTTATGTTTTCCTTTTCAGCTCAAATGACTCCCAAACAACTCCAAAGACTCCAAACTTGGCTAGTAATTAATCCTTAATGAAGGGGATTGGACAGTGTGTGCTCTGCAAAGTTTAGAAAAGAAGTTTCGAATTCAGAAAATTATTGATGCATGAAAAAGCACTAGGTTCTTTTCCTGCTTGCTGGCCCCAGCCTCTGTACAGCAGCCCCTTCTGAGGAAAGCCCTAGGAGATCCGCTAGTCTCAAACCGTAGCTCATGTGCAGCCATCGGAGGGCAAGGTGGCCACGCCTTCTGCTTGGGTGAAGCCCATGCTTTCCTTTCCTGCCATAATGGTTTTTTGCCTATTTCAAATTAGAAGGGAAGGGCTCAGGCTGGGCAAAGATGGCGTCCAACTTGACAATTCTTTGTAAGATTCATTAAACTGGGCTTTGGAAAGCTTATTTTTGGATCTTTGTCCCAGGAAATCATCTGTAAAGTCCTAGCTCAAGAGTCCAGAGAAGTTTCTGGTTATGGAATTCAGGACCCAGCAGGTGAGAATCCAGAAGGGCCTGCCCTTGTGGGCCAAAGAGATGGTGGCTCCCACGCCTGTGAAATGTGGGGCTCTTTCTTAGATGAGAAGGAAACCCTCCTCCCCTCAGGCTTCATCCCCTGGCAACATCCCTCAGAGATGCTCTGTCATCTACTATAGCCAACCCCCTCGGATTTCTTCTTTGAGCAGTTTTACTCTGTTTACCCTTCACACCGTTCGTCCTCACTCTGACACCCCCACACACACCCTGCAGCTCTTGGAAGCAGCACCTCACACCAAGAAAGAGATGTCTTCCCTCTGCATCTGAGGGTAGAGATCAGATCTGGGTGGCTTTGGGATACAGTGGAGTAGGGGAAAGGTGGCCATATGAAAGGACACCAGAGTCCTGCTGTCCTACTCTCCCAGTGTCCCTGGCTTACTTCTCCTTTTCTCCTTGGCTGTTTCTCCTCCAGTGATTCAGGTGGGCTGCATCTCCTCCAGTGCCCCTTTCATGGCCAGGGATCTGACTTGGCTTCTTGTTCCCACAATGATTATACATGTGCAGGTTTGTACATATCTACAAACATACTTTTGATTGGGGTTTGCTAACCAGCTATTTCCCACCTCTACTGAACAAGAGAATACACTGACTCCAGGGTAGACCAAAGGAAAGCATGAGAGAATACTGGGCCAGCCCTAAAAGTCCTGCAGCCTGGAACTTAGTCACCAAGGGAGTTGTGCAGCTAGGAGCATGGACAGAAAGATCTAGAGAAGGCCTTCCCAGCTGGGAGGGTTGAGGATGGGCCCAGAACTTGCCTATCAGCAAATGCTAAGACATCATTTTCTCACATCTGTTTCCACATCTGGAACCAGCCAGGGTGCTTATTTCAAAGTGCTGATGAGGTCTGCCCTGCTTGCCTCAGGGAGAAGGCCATTTGGTGACACTGTCTTCCTGGCCCTGTCATCTTATCCAGATGATGGCCCATTTTCCAGCTTTTCTTCTCTGGGCACACCCACCATAGCATGAAGCTCCCTGGAGTGAGGCCGTATACAGACCTTTGTCAGGCTCTGGAACCTGAAATCCATTTACAGTTCTTGCCAGGCAGCTGCTGGCCTCCCTGTCTGGTCTTCTGGGACTTCCGTGTTCTGTCTGTTGGGACTGCAGTGCTTGCTGACCAGCTGCCGTAGTCTTCCCATCTGATGGCCGCATGGCTGCTGTTCCTGTCATTTATTGAATCTATGCAAAGGTACATCAAGAGAGGCTGCTCTTGTCCTGCCTTCCTTATCTGGGAGCCAGCTCTGGCTCATGTGGACCATCATTTCCTCTTCATACTTTCAGAGAAGGAGCAGGAACCAGCAACTCAAAGCCTTCAGGAATCCTGTGCTGGTGACAAAGCAGGACTTTGGAAAAGCAGCAACTTGACTGTGCCCTTACCATTCTTAGTGCTAAGGCTGGGAGAGGCCCCCTGAGTCTGGGAGCTCTTAGAGGAAGCAAAAGCCATGCACTTTGTGAGTGGTGCTGCCTGGAAGCACTGAGTCAGGGAAAGAAGAGACTGTTATGAGTCAGGAATGAGGAGGGCTTCCTTGGGAGGAGACATCACAGGTCAGGGTCAGCCTACAGTTTTTAAAACCAGCTTCCTGTATCAGGCAGTGTGTTGGGAGAAGGGCTGGACACTGCAGATTGCTGACAGGGATTCCTATAAGCTGGAGAGAAAAATGGAGAGACAGGCACATTTAGTTGGAGTGGAAGCACTGCTAAGACGCACTGTTTGTGTCCTTTTCTTCTCCATATGGGCTCCCTTCATCAGCTTCCAGAGCCAGCCCCCCACTGGGTCCCATCTTCCGCTGCAGCCTGGGCCTCCACGTCCTCCTCCACCCTGTGGAAGTGCTTGCTATGTGGTAGGCAGAGCACCCGAGTCTCACTTTACAGAGTACTACCTGAGGGTACAGCTTGCTTCAGGCTGCATGTGGCAGGTGCTGAGCACTCCTCTTACACTGTGTCACAGTTCTGCCTCCTCCCTCATCTCCTCACATAGGCACAAGACAACACGACCCATGGTCTGGCCTCAAAGAGCATCAAATGGGTAGCTACTCATTCATGTTCTACCTCACTGAAAAAGGGTGGTCAGAAGGTACAAGGTTATCATCTGAGCAACAAGTCTGGCAGACATAAAACGGTTAGTGGTTCACAACATTTGTTTTATTACCAAAGTGAGTGCCATGGCCTCCCATGATTCCCTGTGGTCCATGGGACTTTGCCCAGTGTCTTAACTCAGTTTACAAAGCCTTTTCCAAGGGGCTGCTGCTAACCCTCTCCAGCCTCAGCTCTCCCATTCTTCTCACCCTCATTCTTAATCCTCCTGAAATGGTGGCACTTTGTACATCCATCCCATCCCTGACCCAGCCTAAGCCTCTCCGTAGCACCTTTTCTTCCCTCCACATTGTTCACTCTTCTTCTGCTTCATGATCCCACTGGTTCATCTCCTTCTTGGAGAAACCTTCTCTGCCCATCCGTGCTGACCTCCTCTGTACTCTAAGCCCAGTCCACCTAGGACTACACTGTACTGTGACTCACTCCAAACTATAAGTTCTTCAATGACAGGGTGTAACTCTCATTCCCCATTTCCTCCCTTCTGCCTGGCAAGGTCCCCAGCAAAACGTGGGGCACCCAGCATGTATTGTTTAAACAGTAGTGAGCTGGCAAATGCAAGAAGGAGGGTAACAGTGCGATGACAATCCTAGATAGGTCGGTCAGGCAGAACTTGGGCTCGGCTAAGGTTGACTATAGGCCAGGCTCTGTTCCACGCATTTCCTAACTTTGTCCTTATGAGGCAGGCATTACTCCTCTCCAGTTTTACATGCGAGTAAAATGTAAGAGGGAAATCACAATGAGTTGGTAGAGACAAAGAGGATGAAGAAAACTGTGTGGGCAGAGATATGCATGGGCCCTTCATAGGGAACAGCTGGGGTGGAGGGCTTGGCTTAGAGAACCACAGGACTGAGAGGCAATGATATCCAGGGTTGGCAAATCAGAGAACCTCTGTACTGGGACTCGGAGGTATGTTTTAATGGAGGCATGGAGAAGCCTTCACCCATTTCTGAGCAGGAGATTGGCTGGACATGGTGTAATAGATGAATTCAGAGTCAGGAAACAGGCAAGACTGCCCTCCTGTTTCTCTGGCCATTTGAACCCTTCCCTTTCATCACTGCCCATGATGGGTACTGACAGTGAGTGACTTCGGGACCCTAGGGCTGGACAGCAGTTGCAGATCTCTTGAGGCCCCAGCCTGCTGCTCTCTGACTTGGCTGAGGCTAATGGCTCAGAGCTGTGACCATGACATGGGCTGGGCTGGATTTCTCCTCTGCGGTCACTTTAATGAGAAGCAGTTGTGCTTGACATTAACACAGGAGGTAAGGGGAGAGAACGGCCAGTTTAGCCCCAGCCTGCTCCGAGCAGATCCCTCTTGGGACTTGTTCTTCACTAGCTTGGTACCCTCTTCCCCTAGTGACATGTCTCCTTGTCCTCTGCTCTGACCCATTCTTCCTGGCTCTCTGGGTTTCCACAGCAGAGAAACCACCTGGGATGAGAGTGAAGTCCCTCAGGTGTTGGGAAGCACACTGTTGGGGTCCCTTTCACAACTTCCTTTACACACCTCCTTCTCCTCCCATTTATCACACGAACCACAGTTATCATATGGACCACAGGGACTCCAAGGTGCTTCTTGTTCTCAAGTGATTTTTTTTTCCATTTCCATTTGCTCTTTGTTTGTTTTTCCTCTCTGCTTCAGCTTCTCAGGGGCCAGGAGTCCTCCTAGGCAGAAAATTTGTCCTTTGTCTTGTAATCATCTAGCCAAATCTGTGTTATCTTTTAAGACCCCACATCCTCCAAGAGCCCTGCTGTGATCACCCTATCTTATCAGTGTTCCCAAAAAGGCTGGATGAATCCCAGCCCAAAACATCCTCAGGCATTAAAGCTGCCCAGCCCTGACTTCTTGCTTTGTGCCTCTGTGGCTGGTCTGGCTGGTTCTCTGGGGATAGGGGTGGGGGCAGGGTGAAGATGGAAGCTGAGGACAGGGGAGGAGCAGACAGATAGTCTAGTGTTCTCTGCTGGGAGCGTGCAGAATACCTGGTTCTGGGAAGGCCAAGGAAAGAGGCCCAGAGTTGCTCTCTGGCTTACTTCTTCCAACTCTTCCCAGCGCAGAAACCCCTTCCCAGAATCCATTAACCCTTGCGCCTCAGTCACAAAGGCTCTGTTAGGCTATGGCCATGCCTCTGAGCCTTCAGTAGCTCTCTTCTTTGCAGAGCAGGGGCCACATCTCCTGGCTTAACCCCATACTCTTTGGGAGCACATGGGCTGCTGGCCCGCAAGGTCAAGTGCTAGGCCAGATTCCCTGTCCAACTCATTCCCTAGCAGTGTGTCAGAGGCCTGCTGAAAACTCACGGCCTTGCTCTTTCTTCTCTCTTTATTGAGGCCTTTTTTTATGACTATGTTGTTGATGGTGCACATATTCCAGAGTAATATGTTCAGGATTAGGCAGCACAATGCGGTTATGACTCCCTCCTGTGCAGCCCCCACCCAGGGGAGCTTGCCCTCCATCTGGCCGTGCACATCTGGCTCAGACTCACAGCTGGCCAGATGTTTCATCCTTCTAAACCCAAGCCGGCAGCCTCCTCGATAGGGGCTGGAGCAATGCGTGAGGGAGTGCACACTCACACATGCACACACACATGCATACACCGTTTGGAGCACTGAACCACTGAGGTCATCTGGCCTTTCAAGGGGGAGGAGGGGGAAGCTTGGCCTTGGCGTGATTATTCCTCCTCCACTGTGGTAGGGCAGGCAGGCTGTTGGGACACATCTGTGGAGGTATGTAAATATCAGGTTCCCTGCTTCCAGCCCAGACAGGCTAGCGGGAAGGACCCGCTTGAAACCAGGCTCTGAATCTGGAGCACACCCACTCCACCCCACCCCCAATCCAGGGGCCAGCTGCTGTCAGCAAATTCCTTCTGCACTTATTTTGGGGGTGCTCTGGGATCCTAAGCCACACAGGTTCTCCTGTCTCACACTGAGGAGCCCTTTCCATCTTTCTTCGCCTACCCACTGTTTTCCCATTCCATTCACTTTCCTTTCTCCTCTCCCACCTCCTGTGGTCCACAGATTGTGCCATTTAAGGGGCAAAATGCATAGAGACTGGCCCCTAGACCCTCAAATAATTGAGACACAATCTGCCAAATTTGTTTGCCATTGGTGTTGGCAGAGGCTGGGCAGGGCAGTGGAGGGGAGGAAAAGGAAACCACATTCGTTAGATGCCAACTATGTGTCAGGCACTGAGCAAGGTGCTTTAAATATATGATGGTGGTTAATCCCTGAAACCACCCTGCAAGGTAGATATTATTCTCTTTGTTTTACTCACACAGAAAGTGTGGCTCAGCAAGGCTACCTCTCTTGCCCAGTGTTCCATGGCTAGGAAGGGGCAGAGCCAGAATCCCAAACCTAGACTACTTAGCTACAAATTATATGCCCTTACACTGTTCTGTCTCCCTGGCAACTGAGCTGCTGAAAACCTCGACCCATCTATAGGTCCTCCTTGCTGGCTGCTGCATTCCCTGCATCTTCCATGCCTGGGTTCCTGAGTCTGGGAGGTTTACCTTTTCAGCTGGACTGGGCAGAACTTGCTGGGCAAACTCAGGGCAATGTGGATAGCAAGAGGGTGCGGGCCTCAGGGTAAATGTTGTAACCAGTGGGGTTTCTGCATGCTGTTCAAGGGCCTGGGGATTTAGGTCTCAGAAACACAATTAGGAGTTGAAAAAGCTGGGCAGTGTAAGATGAAAGGCACGCAGATGAGCTGAGGAGGAATCTGTGGGGAATTTGGGAGCTTTCCATGGCCCTGGAACAGAAGAAAGCTCATTAGAGGGAAAGAAGGGAGCCACAAAGCCCTGGCTGCTATTGTTACCTTATCATTCCATCAACCCTCCAAAGCCTCCTAGCAAATGGAATATTCAAAGGTCCTCCAGAGGCTCCCCTTCCTGACCACAGAATATAGTACCCCAGAGAGGCAGCTGGGGGTGGTGAGGCACCCTCCAGCCTGGGCATGACTGACTAGGTCACCATGGCAGCTTCAGCACTTAGCTGCTGTGGGCTTGGAGTGCAGGAACAGCAGATGACCTTACCCCCATCTCCTAGTATACAGTTCACAACATGCAGACACGTGCACATACGTACTAGTGCATGTACACTGTATCTTTCCACCTCAAATACAACTGTCAAAGCAGCGCTGAGAAAGATACAAAAAAGAAGTGATGGTGACAATTACTTGTGAAGTAGACCTCGGTTTTGGGAATGAGAGTGGTCTGTTCAGGCCAGGTTCCTCTGGAAGGATACAAAACCAGCATCTTCTTAGATTGGGAGGCCACAGTGGGCTGGGACAACTGTCAAGTTTCGGGAGTCATCTAGACTAGATTGGAAGCCAGCTCTACTTCCTCACTGCAGTGCAGCATGGTTTCCTCTTCAGGAACTTTCCATGAGAATTGGAAATAGTATGGCAGGTACTTGATGAATCAATGGGAGCTGATCTGGTAGCAGTGTCAGAGTAATGGCTGGGTAGATAGCAGGAGTGAGGCTGGAATGGTGACTGGAAGAAGGGCTAGCATGGTGACAATGATAAATAGAAAAGAATGACTTGTGAAATAGACTTCGGTTTTGGGAATGAGAATGGTCCATTCAGGTCAGGTCCCTCTGGAAATCTGGAAGCCTCAAACTGAACCCCTTTCTACTATTCAAAGGAATGGTTGGCAGTGGGAGTCCTGACATTGAACATGCCCTGACATCAGGTGTAATAAGATTGTGTGGACCCTGGTTCAATTCTGGCATCTGGAGATGATTTGCCCATGAAGGAAGGTGGCTGTGATGGCAGGCAATTGCAGGAGGGTGGTCCAGGAGGGAACAAGTCCCACCACTACTTTGGGACCAGCATCTTCTTAAAGAGAGATAGAAAGACACTACCTAGGTTCCAGTAAAAGGGGGCCTTCACCTCTCTTCACACTGGGGAATTTTCTCCTTTCAAGAAGCCAAGTGTTGCTGTGGAGCACACTTATAATTCTAGCACTTGGGAGATGGAGGCAGGAGAATCCTAGGATTTTGAGGCCAGCCTGAGCTACATAGTGAGGGTCCCGTCTCAAAACAAACAAACAAACAAACAAACAAAAAACCCTAAATGTTCTGCAGAAGGCATATCCCAGACCTTGATGTAGGGGCAGGGTTGGAGAGCCCAGCTCTGTACTCCGACTCTCCAGGGACAAGCAAATCTTCCAGCTCTTCTGTGGAGTGGGCCAAGATGGTTCTGCCAGTCAGAGAGTATGTAGCATGGACCATGTGTCCCTGACCTTAGGAGCTCAGTCTTTGGTGTATGGCTCACTGCAACTGACCTTTCAGGGCTACATTAGAAGTGTTGAAACCAGACTTGGCCCAAAGGCTGCTCTGCTCTAGGGAGCCTGAAATCTTTTTTCTGTTAATGATCCTTTGAAACAGTCCTTTTAATCAGGTTTCCCTGAGGAAGTCTGGGACACCACCCTCTCAACCAATTTTTACTTGTCTCTTTGTCACAGACACATTGATCCCAGCAGCTTTTTGCTATTTAGACAGAGGCAGGAGCCATACAAAGAATACAGCAATTCTAACTGCCCTTGGGGAAACTGCACCCCCTCAGCAGCCCCCGGCCAGGCTTTGAGGGTTTCTGCTATTTCCTGTATCTTGTCCCCCAAATCTGAAGAGAATAGGCCTTGTAGAGGAGACTGATACACGTGAGCACCCAGTCATGGCCAGATACACAGCTGGCCTGTGCCTGGAGGCCACCCTATGTGTAAACCTGAGAGATGTGACTTTTGTTTTCTTTTGTTTTGTTAAGACCAGCGTCTCAGTATGTAGTTCAGGCTGACCTTGAAATCACAGTGTAGTCCAGGCTGGCCTTGAACTCACAGCAGTCCTCCTGCCTCAGCCTCTTGAGGGCTGGAATTACAGATGTGGGCCACCACACCCAGTGAGATGTGATTTTTGATGGCTTGAGGAAATTTTTCAGCATCAAATAGCAGCCATTCTGGAGTCATTTCTTACCATCTTAATCATTTCCAAGTATACAGTTCGGTGATATTAACTACATGCACACTCTTGTGCAGCCATCACATTACCCATCTCCAACAATCTTTTTATCTTTAAAAATGAAAACTGTATCCATTAAATAACTAGTCCTTATTCTTCCATCTCTATGAATTTGACTACTCTAGAAAGCTCATATCAAGGGAGTAATACAGTATTTGCCTTTTTATGACTGAATTATTTCACTTACAAAATGTCCTCAAAATTCACCTATACCAAATTGGGTGTGGTGGCACATACCTGTAATCCCAGAACTTGGGAGGCTGAGGCAAGTTTGGAACCAGCCTGGGCTACGAAGTGATCACAAGGCCAGCCTGAACTGCATAGCAAGACCTTGTTTAAAAAAGACAAAAAAAAATTCACTTATATCATAACATGTGACAGAAATTCCTATTTTTTAAAGGCTGAGTATTATCCCCTTGCATGTGTATGCCCTATTTTGTTTATCTACTTATCTATTAATGGACATTTGGGTTGCTTACACCTTTGAAATACTTTAAGTAATCTATTATGAATGCAAGAATACAAATATATCTCCTCGATACCCTGCACTTATTATTTTGAGCCAGTACTCAGAAATTGAATTTCTGGGGCATATAGTAATTCTATTTGTTTTTCATATGTTTGTTTGTTTGTTAGAAACCACCATAGTGTTTTCTACAACAGCCGTACTATTTTACATCCTCAACGGCAGTACATAGGGGTTCCAATTTTGCCATCTCCTCACCAACGCTTTTCATTTTCTGTGTTTTTTAAGTTATCATTCTAATAGATGTGAAGAGATACTGCATTAGTTTGATTTGTGCTTTCCTGATGATTAGTCATATCAAGTATCTTTTCACATTCTTCTTGCCCATTTGTATCTCTTCTTTGAAGAAATGTCTGTTTAAGTCCTTTAAAAATGAAAATTTAAAAATCAGGGGTTTTGTTTTGTTTTGTTTTGTTTTGTTTTGTTTAATTAACCAGCCATCGTTATTGAGTTGCATTCATTCTTTAGTCTCTTGTGGTAGATATGAGTCTCTTGTTAGATATATTATTTGCAAATATTTTCCCCGGTTCAGGGGATTGTCTTTTTGCTCTCAATGTGTGTGACGTGGTGGTGATGTCACACCTTGTGCCCGTTAGGCATGCACTCTGTCACTGAGCTCCATGTCCAGCCCCACTTGCTCTTTCCCTTTTTTTGCCTACTAATGGGGACTGAGCCCAGAAGTGCTCTACCACTGAGCTACACCCTCAGTCTTTATTTATTTAAGTTTTTTGTTTTGTTTTTTGAGACAGTTTCCCTATATAATTTAGGCTGGTTTTGAACTAAGCAGCGCAGGTTAACCTCGGGCTCATGGCAGTTATCCTGCTGCAGCCTCCTGAGTACTGGGATTACAAATGTGCATCACCGTGCCCGACTATTTATTTTTAAATTTTGAGACAGAGTCTTACTGAGTTGCCTAGACTGGCCTCAAACTTGTGATCTTGCTTCAGGCTCCGTAGAAGCTGAGATTACAGGGATTCACCACTGCACCCAGCCTTGCTTTCATTTATTAATAGTATCCATTGATGGACAAAATTTTTAATTTTGATGAAGTCTAGATTATTTATTTAATTTTCTGTTGCTCTTGCTTTTGGTGTCATATTCAAGAACTCATTGTTTAACCTGCTGCCACAAAGATATATTTGAACTATTCCAAGGGTTTCACAGTTTTGGGCTTTATATTCAAGGCTTTGATCCATTTGAATTAATTTTTGTCTATAGTGTGTGCTGTGTCCAACTTCATTCTTTTGCATGTAAATATCAAGCCAGCCCAGAACCATGTGTTGAAAAATTATTCTTTCACCACTAAATTATTTTGGCACCCTGTTGAACATCAATTGATCATAAATGTGTGGGTTTATTTCTGGAGACTCAATTCTACTCTATTGATCTATATATCTATCCTTATTCCAGTACTCATTGTCTCGATTATTATGGCTTTATAGTACATTTTGAAATTGAAAAATGTGAATCCTCCAAATGTGTTCTTCTATTTGAAGATTGTGTTAGCTATTCTGGGCAACTTAACAGCCTGGATTTTTAGGATTAGTTTGTCAATTTCTGCAAAGAGATCAGTTGGAATTTTGTTTGGAATTTCATTAAATCTACAGATCAATTTGGGGAATATGGTACATTAACAATATTGAATCTTTTGATTCACTAATATGGGATGTCTTTCCATTTACTTAGATCATCTTTGATTTTTTAGACAGTACATTTTATAGCTTTCAGAGTTTATACACTTTTAAGTATGTTATTCTTGATACCATTATAAATTAATTGTTTTATTTTAATTTCTAGATCATTCATTGAAAGTATACAAATACAATTTATTTATGTATGTGTCTTGTATCCCACAACCTTGCCAAACTCATTAATTCTAATAGTTTTGTTTTCATTCTTAGTGAATTCCTTAAAATTTTCTGTGTACAAGATTATATCATCTATGAATAGTGAATATGAGATAGTTTTACTTTCCCTTTCCAATTTGAATACCTTTCATTTAAATTGTTTGCCCATATGTGTTTTATGTTTGGAAGAAATCAAATAACAATATTTATGATGTGAAAATTTTATGAAATTCATAATTCAGTGTCTATAAACAAAAATCTTTGGAATGAATACCTACACCTGTTTGTTTTGATATTATTTATTAACTGTATATTCATCATGTCAAAATAAAAAAAGAAAGTAAACTTTTGAGATACAATGAGTTACAGATTATCTTGTTATATAATGTTTATTACACACCCACACACAATATTCCCAACTCACAGAAAAGCACTTGTCAGAAAAATTAAAAAATTTTAAACTGAATGTCTCATTACAACAGAATTTCTTCACACACACACACAGAAAAAAAAAAAAATGAAAACCAGGCTCCAACTAAAGTAAGCTTCCAAGAGGCTGACTTGTTAGCAAAGCAAGGAAAGCTGTTTACAAATGGTGAGTTAATTAAATCATGTTTGATTGCAGCAGCTGAAGAATGTGTCTAGAGAAATAAACTCACTTAAGATTATTAGCCTTTCAGCAAGAATAGTTATTCAAAAGCTGAGGACATTGGGAGCAACATAAATAGTAAATTTAAAGACAAGACAAATGATTTCAAGTGGTTTTCCTTGGCTCTGGATAAGTCGACAGATGTTAACAACATTGGTCCATTTTTATTATTTATGTAAAGAAGCAATGCCAAATTTGAAGTGATTAAAGAGCCTGTAAGGGTAATCTAGATAGAACAACCATAGGTAAGAATGGTTTTTAAATATTCATTCAATACAACCTGAGGTGGAATCTGCTAAGCTGTGTTATAACTAATGATGGCAAAAATATGTGTAGAGCAAAAATAAAAGGGTTTTAGGGGGCAACTCTACAAAATTTGTGGAAAATTAAAGGTATTTTAGCCTGTGATTATTCATCATATTATTTATCTGTAAGTACTTTGAGGGAAATATTTTAGTCTATCATGTATTACTGAAGTAATATCAATAGCGAACTTCATTCACTCAAGGTTTTAACCACTGATTGTTCTGTGAATTTCTGACAGAAATAATAACTAAAGGTATTAACCTTTCATATGGGATTTTGATTATTTAACAGTAGTAAAATTTTAATGTGAATTTCTTTTCCCTCAGCCTCCCAAGTGCTGGAATTACTGTTGTACACTGCCACACCCAGCAATGTAAATTTTTTTTTTTTTAACTCAGAGCTGATACTTAAATTTTCCTGAATGAGAAAAATTGCCCACAACCACTATTATCAAACACTGTATAGCTCTGGAAATTAGTTTTTGCTACAGACTTTCTGTTTCTTAATGAATTAAACTTATAATTATAAGGCAAAACAATGCTTATTTGTAGAATATATGTTGTGGTTAAAGTTATTTGAGGCCAGATGTGGTGCCTCTAATCCCAGCACTCAGAAGACTGAGGCAGGAGAATCATTGACTGTTCAAGGCCAGCCTGAGCTACATAGTGAGTTCAAGGACAGCCTAAACTGTATAGTGAGACCGTGTCTCAGAAAAACAAAACAAAAATGATTTGGGATACAATTACTGTTGTTTAAATCGCAAAGAATGCTTTATGTACTTCTCATGCTATCAGACATTTAAATAGTAAACAAGATGAACAAGATGTTCATGTAAATGCAAAGGAAATTTCCATACTTTAAGATTCATTTAACTGTGTATTTGAGAAGTTTCCATATAACAATCAATTGGAAGTGATTAATCTTCAATGTAATGATAGACTAAATGGCAAATATAAAGAAAAAAATAAAAGAGTTCTATAAATACCCCCCAGTGATGAATATGCTTGATTAAAATCATATGCATATAGACTAATATTAATATTTAGTAGTACGTATCTATGAGAAAAAGACATTTTCAAAGATGAAATATGTAAGATCTTATTACAGATTAGAATTAATAAATTGTAAGGTGAACACTTACAATTTATTTTGATAATAGGGTACGCTTACTTTATACCCCAATTAACTCAAATGCTATTCCCTTCAAAAAAGATTTCTATTATTCTCATTAAAAGCTTATATTAAGGCTGGAGATTTAGCTCAGCAGCACAAGTGCCTACCTGATATGTGCAAGGTCATGAGTTCAATCCCCAGTATCAAAAAAAAAAATTAAAAATTTTTACTTATATTTTGAATTTTGTCAAAAATTCAAAAAATATTAAAATGTATTTTGTCAGATTGTGTGAATACCTACCAAAAAGTTCTTAGTTCATGAAATCTAAAATCTGCACTATTAGCCTTTCACAGAAAATGCTTCTTGGCCCTGGCTTACAAGACAAAAACCTAACCCCTCCATACTTCCCCTGTCTCACATTTGGCTTTCAGTGTTCCAGCTCCAAGATGCACCCCGTAGTTGTAACCCTAACGTCATGTTTTCTCTCATTCCTTGGGCTCTTGATATATACTATTCCCTCTCTTTACAGTGCCCTCCTTTTCTTCTCCACTTCTCTGTAGGCTGACTCTTCATTGTTAGTCGGTTTAAGTATAACTTCTTCAGAAACTATTTACTGACATCTCCCACCTCTACGAGATGGATACCCTCCAAAGAACTTCCACAGCATCTACACTTCCCCTATGTTAGTAATTTTTTTTTTAACATACAAGGCAGAAAACCCAAAGATGCATGATGGAGAATAAAGTCTTCCACCTATTTTAGGGCTCCACTTCCTAGAGTCTACCACTGTTTCATTTTCCTGGGAATTCTACTAGTCATCTCCCTCTACATGGCACATACTTATGTATTTCTTCTTTTCCTCCACAACTGATCACATGCAATAGAGCTCACCTCTTAGGTGACCAAGACTCCTAATGGATGCCTTTAACCTTAGACAGTACCAAGACCTAGCTATACTTTTTTTTTTTTTCCGGGGAGGAAGGTCTCTAAGTCAGGGTCTCACTATGTAGTTCAAGATCACCTTAAACTCACTGTGTAGCCCAGGTGGGCTGTAACTCAAAGTGATCTTTCTGCCTCGGCCTCCTAACTCTTGGGACTACAGGTATGCACCACCAACCCAACTAGCTATACTTTTTCTGTACATACATTTGGTAAGATTTGTAAATTAGGCTCAGTTGGAAATTAACAATAACTAATAGTAAAATAGAACAATAATAACAATATATCCCCTATCTTGAAATATCTTATTGTACTGTGTACATCCTCTTCCTGTGAGGTTATGAAATGATACAGTGCCTACAAGTGATGAGATGAAATACAGTAAGTACCATAGGCATTACTGCTATATAAGGGTTACTTGAACACAAGTACTGCAGTACTTGTGATCCGATAACTGAGCATATAGAGTATGAATATACTGGACAAAGGGAAGATTCAAGTCTCAATTGGGACAGAGTAAGTGTGAAATTTTAACATACTGCTCAGAATAGCACACCATTTAAAAGTTGCATATTGTTTATTTCTGGAATTATCCATTTAATACCTTTAGACTACAGTTGACCATAAATAACTGAAACCATGGAAAGTAGAATCACACATAAGTGAAGACTACTGTATATAAATAGTTCTGAGCCAAGTGTGGTGGTACGCACCTATAGGCGCAGCTCTCTGGGAGGCCAAGGCAGGACTGCAAGTTCAAGCCTAGCCGAGGTAACATAGGGACTTAACAAAACTCTGTCTCAAAGGAATGAATGAATGAAAATGGTTGCAGATGTGGCTCAGTGCAAATGCCCTGGGTCCAATAATCCCCACTACTATCACCACCACTACCAAAAAAAAAAAAAAAACACAAATCTGTGCCTGGGGGATTTTTTCTCACTTAAATATACATTTTGAAGTTTATTTCTTATGTACCGTGTAGAGGTGTCTCCTTGTTCATTTTCTTAATGAGACAGAATTAACACATGATAAATGTCATCAGTTTTAAGGGTACAAGTAAATAGTTTTGACAAACACATAGTTATGTAAACCTTCCATAATCATATTTCAGGATATTTATATTACCCCAAAAAGTTCCCTAATCATTGCTTTGCTTTCTGTCATTCTAAATTATTTTCTAGAATTTCATTTAAATAGAATCACACAATATGGATCCTAATATATTCCATTTCTTTTGCTGACATAACATTGCTGAGATTTTCCTGTTTTATGTATCAGTAGTAATATTCCATTGTATGTATTATCACAGTGTGTTTATGCAGTGTCAAATGTTGAACATTGTGATTGTTTTCACTTGGAACAATTAAAACTTCTATGATGCTTGTTGATAAGACTTTAGTAGGCATATTTTATTTCTAAAAGTGGTATGGCAGGAAGTGGTATGGCAGGATAGTATGGGGATCTATATTTAACATTTTAGGAAACTGCCAAAGTGTAGCATTTTACTTTCCTGGCAGCAGTTAATGAGGGGTTCAGTTGTTCTATTTCTTGCCTTTTTCTATGATCTTTCTAATTTTGACTATTCTAGTGAACCTGTCATAGTACCTTTTATGGTTTTAATTTGAATTTTCCTGATGACTAAAAATGTAAAGCATTTTTCCGTGTGATTATTTGCCACTTTCTGTGAAGTGGTAAAGTATCCACATCTTTTGCTTTTTTTTTCAGACAGCATTTTATTGTATACCTCCAGCTGGCCTCAAACTCGCTACCTGCTTTCCTTAGGCTCTTGAGTGCAGGGATTGCAGGCATGTGCCACTAAGCAACTGGATTTTTGTTTGGTTGGGTTTTTTTGTTGTTGTTTTCTGCTTCATTTTTATTGAGTTTTGAAGAGGTTGGTTATAAGAGCATGAGAGTTCTTTATATATTCTAGACATAATTCTTTTATCAGATATGTTTTTGCAGATTTTTTTCAACACTGATTTGCCTTTCATTTTTATAACTGTGTTAGAAGAACAGAAGTTTTAAATTTTTATGTCTAATTTATTTTTCTTTTACATTTCATACATTCTGAATCCTATTTAAGAAATCTCTGCCAAATCCTGTTTAAGAACACTTATTTGCTTACTTCTCAGAAGTTTTATAGTTTTAGCTCTTGCATTTAAGTCTATGATCCATTTTTTATTTAATTTTTGTATATGGTGTGACTGAGGGTCAGGAGATATGTATATATGTTCTGTTGTTCTAGCACCATTTGTTGAAAAGATTATCTTTTCCCCCCAAGGATCCCTTTGAATTGCCTTAAGGAGGTTTGTCAAAAAATCAATTTACTGTATATTTGTGGGTCTATTTCTGGATACTGTACTGTGTCTATTGAGCTACTTTCTTGTTTATTATAATTTTATAATATCACTGCATCAGTAGTGTAGGTCACCAACATTTTTCTTTCTCAGGTTTGCTGTGACTGTTAGAGCATGTTCCATTTCCACACAGATTTACAATCAGTTTGTTAATTCTAAAAAGCCCACTAAGATTTTAATTAGGTTCATTGAACTAACAGATCAATTTAGAGAGAATTTACATCTTAACATCTTAATGAATCTTTTGATCTATGAACACATAATATCCCACCATTCATTTAGATTGTCCTAATTTTTATTGGCAATGTTTCATTGTTTTTGGTGTGTTGTTTTACATACTGTTAAATTTTCCCCTGTTTTCATATTTTTTATACTACTGAAAATGATATTGTTTAATTTTCAATCATAGACTATTTCCATTATCCCAAAAAGTTTCCCTGTGTCCTGTGTAATTACTATTAGTGTATAGAAATATATTTGATTTTTGTATAATAACCATATATCCTGCAATCTTGCTAAACTCACACATTCTGTTTTGTAGATTCCTTTGGATTTTCTGCTTGGACCACCATGTTATCTGTGAATAAAAAAAAATTTTTCTTTTCCAATCTGTATACATTTTTATTCCCCATTACTTTTTTGTATTAGTCAATACCTCCAGCACGAATTGGATAGAATTCCCAGCCTTATTTCTGGTCTTAATGAAAAAGCATTTAATTTTATGCCATTAAGTATGATATAGGTTCAGATTTTTTTGTAGATGACCTTTATCAGATTGAGAAAATTCCCTTTTATTCCTAAGGATTTATTTTTCTTTTGTCATGAGTAATTGTTAAATTTTGTCAAATGCATTTGTACATCTATGAAAATTATCTCTTTTTTTAGTTTGTTAAAAAAAAAAAAAAGTGAAACCAAGCATGGTGGATACACCTGTAATCCCAGCACTCAGGAGGCTGAAGCAAAAGAATCACCACAAGTTCATGGCCAGCCTGGGGAAAATAATGAGTTCAAAGCCAGCCTGGATGACAGAGCAAGATCCTGCTTCAAAAAATAAAAAGTGAATTACACTCATTTTCATCTTAAATCAGTCTTTCGATCCTGGGGTTAACTCCACTTGGGTATAGTATACTGCCCTTCAAAATATTTTTGTCTTTGATTTTCTAAAATTAATAATTTTTATGTCTGCACTCATGAGGGATATTTGTCTATAGTTTTCTTGTTATATCTTTGTCTGATTTTGGTATTAGGGCAATACCAACTTTATAGAATTAGTTTGGAAGTCTCACCTGTCTTATTTTCTGCAAAAGCTTGTGTAGAATAGGTATTGTTTCCTACATGTGTAGTGGAATTCACAGTGAAGCCTTCTGAGCCCGTAGGTTAGTCTTTGGAAGAATTTTAAATTATAGACTGAATTGTTTTAAAAGGTACAGGGGTATTTAGATTATTTGCTTCTTTTTGAGTGAGTTCTGGTAGTTTATCTTTCCAAGATTTTTCCATTTCATTTAAGTTATTAGCATAATATTGCTCATGATATTCCCTTATTATCCTTTTAAATGTCTGTAGGGTAGATAATGATGTGCCTTTTCTCATTCCTGACACTGCTGATATGTCTTCTCTTTTTTTCCCTGATTGTCCTGAAGTTTATCAACTTTATTAATCTTTTCAAAAAACCAGCTTTTAGTCAAGTTGATCTCTATTCCACTGATTTCACTGCTCATCTTTATTATTTCCTTTTCTGTATACCTTGGGTTTAATTTGATATTCTTTTTCTGGTTTTTCTTGAGAAAGGAGCTTATTTTATTGATTGAAATCTTTCTTATTTTCTCACATAGTAAGTAGTTTCACTCCATAAATTTCCCTCTAAATACTGGGCGTTAGTCAGCTTTCTTGTTACTGAAACAAAATACCTAACACCTACAGTTTAAAGGAGGAGAGATTGAGTTTTGGCTCATGGTTTCAGTTAGACAGGGTAGTCCATGCGTGGTTGACTGGCTCTAAAGCAGGAACAGCGGGTGGAGGAAAGCTGTTCAACTCATGCCATCCAGGAAACAAAAAGAGAGAAAGGAACCAGGTAGAAAAACACACCCTTCCAGGTCACACACCAAGTTACCCACCTCCTCCAACTAAGCACATTGTGCTATGAACTCATCAGTGAATGAATATTGTGCTCCCATGATCCAGTCACTTTACAAAAGACCCACCTCTGAACACATGAAACTTTTGGGGGACATGTTAGATCAAAACCATTACATACTGCTTAAGCCGTATTCCACAGATTTTGATATGTCATATTTTTATCTTATTCAAAATGTCTTTTAGTTTGCCTTGGGATTATTTTTAATTTTTTAAATCTAAATCTCCCATATATTTTTCTGTTGTTGACTTCTAATTTAATTTTATTAGGATCAGGGAAAATACTTTGTGTGATTTGAACTTTTCAAAATGTATTAAGATTTATACTGTGGACCAGAATATGATCTATCTTAGTGAGTGCTCTATATTCACTTGAAGTAAATATGTTCTGTTGTTCAGTGGAGTATCTATAAATGTTCACTAAATCTAGTTAATAATATTATTTAAGTGTTCTGTGTTCTCATTGATTTTCTGTCTACTAATTCTACCAATTATTAAGAGAAGATACTGAAGCTGGTTGAGGTGGTACATACCTGTAATCCCAGCATTCAAGGAGGCTGACACAGAAACATTGCAAGTTTGAGTCTTGTTTTGGGAATTTTGTGAGACCTTAACTCAAAATAAAAAGTAAAAAGGCTGGGAATATAGCTCCATGGTAAAATGCTGTGGGTTCAGTCCTCACTGCAAAGGGGAGTGAAATCTCCAATTATAGTTGCAGATTTGTTTATCCTTTCAGTTAACCAGTTTTTGCTTCATATACTAAAGTGGAATTATTAGATACAAAATCTTTAGTATAGTTTATCCTATTAATGAATTGACCTCTGTGTCATTATGCAATAACCTAACTTATCACTACTAAAATTTGTTCTGAACTAAACTTTGTCTAGTATTAATATGATCAGTTACCCAAGCTTTCTTTTGGCTAATGTTAATGTTTTTTTCCATCTGTTAATTTAACTTACATAAGGCTTTCTTTATTGTACAATTTGAAAATCTTGCCTTTAAAATTAGGATGCTTACATCATTTGCATTTAATGTGATTATTGATATGGTTGGATTTAAATCTGTCATTTTACTATCTGTTTTCTATTTGTCCCATCTGTTCTTTGTTCTCATTTTCCTCTTTTTCAGTGATACCATTTAATCTGTGTTACTAGCTTCTTAGTTGTAATCCTTTGTTTTTCTTTCTTAGTGATTGATTTAAGATGTATGGTGTAAGTCTATAATTTTTCACAGTCTATCTTCAAGTAACTTGATACCATTTCACATATGGTATAAAAACTTTACAATCATATACTTATTTTATTTCTGTATGTGTTTATAAACTCCATAAGATAATATTATTTTGTTTTAAATAGTTATGTTTTAAGTGTATTTTAATACTAGGCATGAGGGCACATGCCTATAATCCCAGCTGTTCACTAGGCTGAGACAGAAGGTTTGGAAGTTCAAAACCAGCCTGGGCAACTTAACAAGAACCTGTTGATGTAGTACATACATTGGCTTGGGGTTCCAGTGATCTCGAAGATTGGGACAGGAACCCAGCCTGGGCAATTTAGCAAGACCCTGTCTTTTTTTTTTTGGTCTTTTTGAGACAGGGTATCCTTATGCAGTTCAGGCTGGCCTTGAGCTCACTTTGTAGCCCAGGCTGGTCTTGAACTCACAACAATCCTCCTGCCTCAGCCTCCCGAGTGCTGGGATTACAGGTGTGAGCCACCACGCCTGGCCTGTTTTAAAATTTTAAAATGGAAAGGAAAGTGGGGGGTTGGAAATGTAACTTAGTATTAGACTACTTGCCTAGTATGCATGAGGCCCTGGATTCAATCTCCATTACTAAAAACAAATTTAACATAGCAAAAATATATTTTAACATTTTCTGAATATTTTCTTTTAATGACTTTTAAATTTAGGTCAGAGAACATAGATCTTTAAATCTGTCAATTTTGTTTTAGAGTTTAGCTTATTATCAATCTTAGTGAACCTTCTGTGTGCACTTGAGTGTTTGTTCTACATTTTTCCTGGTATAATTTTGTTTAAATGCCAGTTAAAGTAATTAATAATGTCATTCATTTCTTTTATATCTTTGTCTAGCTAGTCTATCAATTACCAGCAGAGGTTTGTTAAGATCTCCAGCTATAATCATCGATTTTTCTACTTTTCCTTTTAGATATGTCACTATTTGCTTCATACACATTGACGATCTGTTTTTAGGGAGATATATATAAATAAATGTAGATATTTAAATATTTTGTTTCCTAATGTTTGACCTTTTATCATTATTGTGTCCTTTTTGTTTCTTGTATACTGCTTTTTTAAAGGCTATTCTGTCTTATGTTAAGAAAGCCATTGCAGTTTGGTTATCTTTGAGATTTGTATCATTTCCAGATACATGCTTTTAGTTCTTACTTTTGGTTGTTTGCAGTTTTATTATACCTTACTTTTTCCCTATTCATGTCTTTCTATTTAAAGTTTGCTCTTATAGACAACATATAGTTTGGTTTTGGTTTTAATATAGTCTCATAATCTTTGCCTTTTGATTAAAATGGTTTGTCTACTTGCATTCAATATAATTATTGATATGACTACATTTAGCTCTTCCCTTTTGCTATTGGCTTTTAGTATTTCTCAGCTAGCTTTTGTTTGTCTTTTTATCTTTCCCTTCCTTTTTTTGTGTTAATCATATATTTTGAAATATCAGCCAGAAAATATCTTTCTGCATTATTTTTAAAGATTATTAAACTTCATTTGATCTATTTAAAGTCAATGTTGAATTACTTCAGGTAAAATACAGACATCTGACAAAAATATTAATCTCCACTTACTCTTCTCAGACCCCACAATCCTTAGTGTTATTATGGTAATGCACGTTACATCTACAAACATTTTAAATGCACTGATACAGTGTTAATTTTTTTCTTTAAATCTTCATATATATTTTAAAGAACCTGTATATTTTTCCCTTATATTTATGTACATATTTACCATTCCCCAACTTCTTCCCTTTTTCTTCTGGATCTGCATTGCTACCTAGCATCACATTCTTGCAGACTAAAGATTTTTTAGTATTTCTTGTCGTACAAGCCTTCTGGCAATGAGTTTTCTTTTTGTTTCCTGCAAATGTCTTTAATTTGTCTTCTACTTTTCATTGCATATAGTTTTGGCTGCTTAATTTTTAAAAATATTTTGTTACAAAATGTTTTGGCTGCTGGTGTCTAATGAAATGACAACTATTGACCTTATTGTTGTTCCCCTGTATGTAACATGTCATTTTTCTCTGGCTGATCAAAGATTTTATCTTTGACTTTGGCTTTCAACAGTTAGTCTTTAGGAGTTATTTTCTGTGTTTATCCTGCTTGGAATGCGTTGAACTTTTGGGATCTGTAAGTTGTTTTCCACTAAATTTGGTGAATTTTTAGCCATTATTTCTTTAAATATATTTCTGTGCCTTTTTATTTTTCCCTTCTTTCCAGAAATCCAATTACAAGCATATGGATTGTTTCATATTTCCTCATAGATCTCTAAGGGCTTATTCTTTTTTTTTTTTTTTGCTTTGTTTTGTTGTGGGTATTTTGTTTGTTTGTTTATTGTACCAAGATCAAACTCACAACCTCATGCTTGCCAGACAGGCACTTGTGCCACTGAGCTAAATCCCTGACCAGTCTCTTCATTTTTATTGAATCTTTTTTACCTTTCTATTCATCAGCTTAGGAAGCTCTTCATAGTATATCTTACATTTAATTGATTGTTTTTTCTGCCATCTTCAGTCTTCTACTGAGCTTAGATAGCTGATTATTTTTTATGCAGGGGCTGAAACTTATGACCTTGCACATGCTAGGCAAATGCTGTACCTTAGGCCTACACTCAGCCTTAGTGATTTTTAATTTTCCATTATTGTAAGTTTTAGTTCTAATTCTCTTTTTAAAAGTTTCTATATTTTGAGATTCCCTATCTGTTCATTCATTGGTAATATATTGTTGTATAACTACTTGAACATATTTGAACAAAATTTGTTGATTCTTTGCTAATTCCAGTGCCTGAATCTGCTTCAAGTTCTTCAAAATTGACTTGGTTGTGCTTGGCCTTTAGGCTTCCATCTTTAAACTTAGCCTCACAGTTGTCTCGATGGCCTAGAAACAGAAGAAATGCCTCTTCTCTATTTCCTTTCTTTATTCCATACTTTTAGAGACTTCCTCTCATCCCATTTCCTTGAAATTGACTTTCCCAATGACTGTGACCCTCAGAGATTGTGTTGATTTTTAAACCACTCCATTTGTAGTCATATCCCACTGTCTCTTGCTAGATCGCATCCTATTGTGTGATAATGTTTATGTAATTTATTTTCCTAACTAGATTATATAAGTGATAGGTTCCACTTGTGTGATTATATGATAGGTTCCCACTGTCTCTTGCTAGATCACATCCTATTGTTTGATAATGTTTATGTAATTTATTTTCCTAACTAGATTATAAGTGATAGGTTCCACCTGTGTGAAGCTCTGCCAGGCTTGGCCTGGCACCTGCCCAACATGGCAGGGGACCCTAGAGCAACAGCATGTCCTTCCAGTGTTGGTTTCTGTGTCCTTCTTCCAAGCCAAAATTGAACTTCCCATTTTTCACATGCACCAACATTCTCCCAGTCAGCTGTCAATATGTCATTCTGCCTGCCCCTTCAAACTCCACCCCCTGTCAAACCTCATAAAAGCCAACTCCTTTTTTTGTCCACCTCTTCTACAGCCCTCTCATGCCCTCAATAAAGGCCTTTTTTTTTTCCTTTTTTCTGCTCTTGCTGCTCTAATGCACCAAGGAAAAACCTAACTGTAAGCTCGTTTTGGGTTGGAAACATGTCTTCTGCTGTAATTTCAGTAAGTTGGGTTCCTTATATATGGCAAGTCTTACCCTAAGCCATTTGTACCATCATTTTATCTGGTCTTCATAACCCATTGTAAGGGAAGTATCACTATCTACATTTTACATATAAGAAATCTAAGGCTCAGAAATGTCAAATGATTGTTCTAAAGTTATCAGTCAGCATGAATGACTAGGCTAGCATCCAAATTCAGATGCATCTATCACAAAGCCCATGTACTTTTGTTTTTTATTCTAGTTGGACTGGTAACCTCTAGCTAAAGTGGCTAATGCTGGTAGCCTCAGATAACTAGTGGCTCTTGATGGTCACTGATCTGTTATTGTGTGAAATAGACATAGGTAAATCTGTTGGTTCTTTAAATAGTGTTTGGTGATCCAACATTCTCTGTACAACCTCTTGTCATAGCAAACAGTAGCCCATGGCCTGCTTATCTGCTTTAGCCCAAGCTACACTTTTTATCAGATCTAGCCTTGAACTACTACTGTTCCTGATCCCCTGCTTGGTAACCCACACGGCCTTTGTTTTCCCCTGGCGGATTTCCCTAGCCATGTTTGCCAAGTGAAGCAGGGACAACATTAGGCAGTGGGTATCTGCAAAGCAATGAGGTATGCACTTTATCACCAGAAGCAGAAGTGTGTTCTACAGAGGTGAGAAGCAGACCTCCTACAAGAGAAGAAACACAAACCAAAGAAAACCTACCTGAAAGTTAGATCCAAACTCTGTTCCTTTTCTGACTGAGTCCTGGAAGAATTTGGTTCTCTTTGTTGTATCATTTTCCAAAAATACCTTACACATGGCTAAGATAGATAAAATATAAACATTTTTTAACCAGGAATTCTTCGGGACATATCTTGTTTCATTGTCTTTCAGACATGATCACCTCCTTAAGTACCTAGCCAAGTCTTTAGGTTTACTCTAATAAACTTTGATTTACTGGAAGAGAAAACCTCATTTTTTTTGTTTTTTTGTTTGTTTGTTTGCTTGCTTTGTTTTGGGGTTTTTTTCCCCCTCACTTACCTTTTTACTCACTTACTTCACTTTATCCCTGGGGAAAGGATGTAATAGCACATGTGTAAAAAGAGGTCAGTTCTGCATTAGGCCAGTCCTCTGCTCAGGTCTGAGAGAAAATAAACCTAGTTCTGAATTGGAATAAGAGAAACTTAGGAAAAAAGGAAGGTGCCACAGGAAAACACTCTAATCCTGCCTTGTCCCACAAACAATTGTGCTAAATAATTGCTCAGATGCTTTCTGTAAAGCTGAAGGGAATTCTTTGGGTTAAACATCATATTGAAAATACTCATGCCAAGTACCGTTATGAATTCAGACAAATGAGAGGTCACTGTTCCACTTTGGGAGGGCTGTCCTGTTTTGTGATATTTTTTTTCCTTTTTCTCCAAGATAGAATAAAAACTGATTCAAATATCCAGATGACTCTGCTCACTAACCCAGAGTAGAGGAAGGACTGTCAGAGCATCCAATTTTCTCAAGAAGTTTAATGGTACCCAACTTTATTTCTGTTTCTCTTTTTAGAGATAGGGTCTTTCTAAGTTTCCCAGACTGTTTCCAGTCTTTTGACCAAGGATAAAAGCCATCTGTGGTTAAAAACTTTTAGAAAAAAACCTACAAATAGTCACCTTTCTTCTACGGAACTTATAACCCACACCTGATCTCACTTGTTCTCTCGTCTTTCCCAGGAAGCAGAAATTACATTTTCACTCATCCAACAAGCACTATGAACTCCCTCTATGCTAGCTACTTGGAGTCCAGTGAGGACTGAGAGAAGGTCCATGTAGGTTAAAGATTATGGTCAAATCAGGGCAGTGAGGCTATTAGAATCATTGTAACGGAAGATGTGACATAGTAAAGACTCACTGAAGGGAATCAACATCTGATCCTGTTCTGTAAGATATGGGTAACATGAGGCCCTGCATTATCCCTAAGAAGGATCTAGGAGCCGAAATAAGCACTGGGAAGCAGTGTGTGTTAGGGAATCAAGTAGCTGGAGAGCAGACTTGTGGGGGAGAACTGTGACAGTGGACATAACATGCATACTCTCAGTAGCTGGCCAGGGGATTTGGACATTGTTTGACAGTTGATAAAGAGCTCGACAAGGCTTGTGAGCAGTGGAATGACACGATAAAATCTACTTTAGAAGATTAATCTGGCAACTTTTTGTGAGACATTGAGGGTGGTAGCACAGAGACCCAAGATGAAGAAAAGTTGGGAGACCCTGGAAGGCTTGATGGTGACATTAGTGATGAAAATGAATGAAAAAGGAAAAGGCTGATGCATTAGACAAACATTGTACAGATAAAATTAGCCAGACTCTGCCAGTGACTGTGATGTCACACTGCAAGTCAAAGACAGCTCCTAGTTTTTCAGCTCAGGTGACCAAGAAAATGCTGAAGCTGGTAATAGAAATCAAAAAAAAAAAAAAATCAAGAGCAACAGGGGGAGGGGCAGGGGCAAGGACAAAACAAGTTCCTTTGTAGTATCTGAGCATCATTTTCCAGTTAAGAACACAAGATTGAGAAGGAAAAGTTGGTCAGGGAAAGTCAGAGTACACTGAGTCGTCCCAGGAGAAGCAGTGGTTGTTCCCTGAGGAGTTATGGATGTCTTCAAGGAGGAGAGGGAATTAAGTAGTCCACATTCAGCCCAATACCTAGCCCAGAGCACACTCATGTTCTTATGGAAAAGGAATATAAACGAATGGATGACAAAGCCAAAGGCAGAAAGTGAAAACCACTTGACTGTACAGAGCAGTCATCATTGGAAGAGAAAGAGAGGAAGCCTTCAGAAAGCAGAAAAAAAGCAGATGAGAAGAGGGAGCCCTGGGAGAAGCAGAAAAGGGAGGGGATTATTTCCACAAGGAGGGGGCCACGATATTCCTGGAGACCCTGGGGAGGCCATAAGGATGGCTGGCTTCATTGTTCTGAACTTGGAAAGTCACCAAAGGATGGAACTCATACCCTGGACATCCAGGGTATGAGTTTATTTATCTTTCCTGCTTTGTTATCATGGTCATAAGAATATTGGTCAGAAAGAGCTGATGACAATGGAATTCCTTTTTGTCTCTTGCTTTAGCCAGTGGTTAGGAACTAGATGGTGTCCAGTGGAGTAATGTTGTGAAGAACAGAATGTGGTTCTATGGCAAGAGTACTTTGACTGGGGTAACGTGCAGAATAGGCACATTTATCTATCTCTGCAAAGACCACATCCTGGCTTCCAAGGAGAGTACGCACAAAGATGTGAGCTGCTCACCATCCCATCCAAGACCAGTGAAATGATTGTGGATGGTTTCCTTTGGAAACAGGGTAAGCAGAGAATAGGGCCAGAGGGTGCTCAAAACTTGTCTCATAGGCTTTGCCAAACTTCCTTTATAATTTTCACATTTCCTGTCCAAAATATTCTCTGAGGAGCTATCTCACAGCCTCTGGGCAGAAAAGTGGAGGGCTTCAGAAACAGGAGGGGGATTAAAGGTGAAGCAGAGGGAAAGAGGGAGGGAGAAAGTAGCTGCCTGGAACTCACTGAGGTGAAGGTTCCAAATAGGATGGGGCAATAGGGCAGAGGTGCGGCATCTGGGCCCAGAGCAAGCCAAGAATAAGCAGAGCAGGGAGGGGGGAGGAAGGAGAAACTACTGCTCCCACTCGCACCCAAAGAAGCAGCTGTGACCTTTGCCAGGTACCAGATCCTTTTATTTGCTTCTTCTTGGCCTGTTAGAATAAGACTGCATGAGAATCTTGACTGCAGAAGAAATGAAGCTTGGGTCGGCAGTGTCATCTCACCAAGTGTAGGATTAGTAGTTGGTGGTTGGCACAGACTCCAGGCTCCATCCACTCAGAAGCCAGGCAGTTTTTCTTCCCTCTGTGGTCACAGGTGCAGTGTTCAACTGACTGGAAAAGCAGTACACCTCATAGACTTATAAGGAGCTCACCAGATCTCCCACAAGAGAGGGAACAGGGGCTCTGTCCTTGGAGAGGTTTAGTGAGCATTCGTATATCACTTCTGGCTACAGGTTGTCTCACCTGAGCCAGGAGCCTGGAGGCTGATGCATCTGGCCTCAGGAAGTAAAGAAGCAGCTTCCTGCCCAGGGGTATGCTACAGAGGGCCCTGTTCACTCCTGCTTGGCAGCGTACTTGATGCATGCTGTGGGTATGTCCTATGGACAGGCCATGAGCCAGGGTCACATCTACTTGAGGCCATTAGCACTCACTGCAATGGTGAAAATCAGCAAGGGCTAGCCACACTGGCACCCCATGGAGAGTCAGGTTGGTACGGCCATATATGACTGAGCACGCATGCTTTGTACACACTGGGCTTATGCATCAGCTCTCCCTCTCCTGCTGCCTCTGTAGTGTCATCTTCCCTGGTTGGCACTTGTACCATGCCACTTAGAAAGTAGAGTCAAATGCTAACTGCAGAGAATCAACATGCCCATACTCATATCATGGTGACCCTGGCACAGCAGCCAGGGTATGTGTGGCACAGCACATTACATATTGGAAACCTGAAGAAGAAAATATGTTGTGGATGGTGATGGTTCTGTTCTTTTCCAGTGTCAGAGGATGGCCCTGGTCTTTCCACACCCTGCTGCAGTGGTTAGAGGGAGGAGGTGGCTGTAGTGGTCATAGTGCCCACAGTTGCCTCACCTGCTCGATGCGTGTGGCAGGGATTTGAGGTGAAAGGAGGAAAGAGAAGATGCCCTGTCAGGAGCCATTTTCCTGCATCCACTGATGGGCTTCTCAAGGACCTTGTGGAGTGAGCAGAAGAGACGGGCCTGATGGGATTTGCTGGCCAGACATTTGAAGGAAGATGGACCAGAAGATGGTCCTGTCATCTTCCCTCAAGCTCTCAGTCCCTGCCAGGGCCCTCCCTTGCCCTTCAGGAGCCTGTGCAATGGGTCCTGCCACCACCTCTGTCGGCCAACTGGACTTCTTTTGACTTGGCTCGATTTGCCTTTCCCTGGTCTCAGCTGGCTCAGCTTGAACTGCTTTCCTTGTACAGCCCCCAAGGGTTGAAAGGACCCCATTAGGGGCCTGGTTAAATTGTAGTAGAAAACAAAGAAAATGTTCAATGAGAAGGAGCTGAAGCCTACGCTGGCCACGTAAATGCAAGTTTCCCTTCCTGTGACCTTCAGGAAAGATACATTCACTGTGCCCTTGGAGTCTGGGGTTGCTGGTGCTTGAAGAAGCATCACCTCCACTTCCACCAATGTAGAACACCTTAAGAGTAGAGATGGATCCACCCGGCACAGGATCAAGGCCTCATGGATGTCTGGTCAAAGTGACACAGCTGAGGAGTGATAGAAGACAACTGTCTGAAAGGGCTGATTTTTGTGACACACAGTCAGTCAGTGAATTTGTCAGTGTGACATCACTTGGAACACACACATTAACTCCACAGGAACTTTCCTAGCTTTACACTGGTTGGTAGTAAGCATTTAGCCCCTGACCAAGAAAATAAGAAAAAAGGAGACAATAAAAGTTACCAGTAAACTGACAGACTCCACTGATCCTACCATATCAGAACACCTTCATCAGCCTCATCTCTTCCTTGACCTCAGGGATGCCCCTGACTCCTACCTGTCCATGTCTTCCCTATGTACTGTCCCTGGTCTTGACTGTCCTAAGACTCTGACAGGAAGCTCTTCTTAAGAGCCTCACACCAATGACATTTTCATTCCTCTACCTCAGCTGTGCCCACAAAACATGTTAGGGACTTGATGGCTTTGTGTTCCACAGAAGGATGGGCTCCAAGTGAACAATGGTCTTTGTCCTGAAGCAGCAATGAAGGGACCCTCATGAGGCCCTAGAAGGGAGATGGCCCAGGGAACCCAGGCCAAGCCCTGTCAGCTCAGGGAAGCCATACAGAAAGATTCTTTCTGAATGAGAGAGGAGATTAGCTGAGCCTCCCCAAAGAAGACAAGTAAAGTGAACACAGAAATATTTCCTTTAAAGGGGAGCAAAGATGGAAAGAAGGTTTATATTAATGAAATCTCCGGATATTAAGGATGAAATAAATGCCAGGGAAAAGGTTATTATCATTTTATTAAAACACAAAGGAAGAAACAAACACATTATTATGTGAAACCAAGAAGTTATGAACAAGGGAATCCAGCAGGGAAGTTATTAGCCTGGTTAATTAAAACAGAACAAGCTGGTTGAGTAATTCTGTCTGTAGAACACAACAAAGAAAGCATAATTCATTGCCCTTAAGAAAAATACTCAAGGTTTTTTTTCTTTTTCTCATTTACCAGAAATTCTACACTTTTGATATTGTCCCACAAACCAAAAAGATTTATTCTTGTCAAAACTTAATTGACTTAGTTAACACCAAGATGTTTTGTTAAAGAGAGTTCAATTCTGATCAGAAGAGATGGAAACCCACAAAAGACTGTAGCTCAGCCTGCCAAGGAAGCTTCTCTACCCAGGACCAGGGACCCCTTGAAGGTCCCATCAGAAACCTGCCTTCAGGGTTAGGAGAGGTGGGGACAGAGAGTAAAATGAAGCCTCACTCATCCCTCCTAGTAACCCTAAACAAGGGCTGAGTCTGCTTGCTACTTTCTCTCCCCTGTCTCCTAGTGCCATCCCAAAGCTGGCAGCTCTGGCTCAATGCATGCTCCTTTGAGGCATCAGAGCCAGTTCTTTGAGCTAGTACTGTTGCCAACCACCACAAGCAGCAAGTGCCAGCATGTCTACTGTGACAGCACCAAGTCACCTGGTATGGGGGCCCTTCATCCATTCATCTGGGTAAAGCTCATGTATCTAAGTTGCTGCTTCCTTCAGGGAGCCAAGAAGCTCTGAGTGTGAAGGTCCCCAACAAGCCAAATGGATTCCACCAGGCCTCAGAATTTTGCTGGTCCTTTGTCTGTCAGGCCTTATGAATTACAGCTGGGGCCTGAGTTTGGCTGAGCCCTGGTAGGTTGTTTGCCAAGGTTACTTCTCAGGTTGAAGGTGCCAGAGAGCTGGAGTTCCCCAGTTCTTTGACTTCAGAGCTCAGGTTTAGGACATGGCGCTAGAAGGGGCTTTTCTGAGCATATAGTCTAGGTAGACATTTTGTTGGCAAGGAGGAACCAAGGACCCAGAGTGACAGAGAGAAAGAGTCTGAGACCTAACTGAGACCACAGAGTGGTCAGTGACTGAGCAGGGCAGAAACCAAGCCTTGCACTCGGCACACTCAGGTCCTCTATTTCAGGACTGTCTACCACACACACCCATAGGAGATCCTGGAGAACACCAGATGCATTTAGTAAGAATTAGAGCATGTGACACAAACAATGCTTCTTAATTGTCAACTGCTTTTTTACAATTAAAACAACTTTATTTTTAGAACAGTTTTAGGTTCACAGCAAAACAGAACATTTGAAAGTTCCTGTATACTCTGTCTGACACATACACAATCTCTTGAACTATTGGTACATTCGTGACAGTTGATGAAACTACATGGACAAGTCATTATCATAGAATATCACATAATTGAAATCATACGTTCTGTGGCCTTTTCAGATTGGCTTCTTTTGCTTCATAATATGCATTTAAATGTCCTCCATGTCTTTTCATGGCTTCGTAGCTCAGCCTTTTAAGTGCTGATTATATTTCACTGTTTGGATGAACCAGTTTATTTATCCATTTACCTACTGAAGGTCAACTTGGTGGCAGATTTTTTGATGATGCATAAAACTGTTATAAACATCTTCATGCAGATTTTTGTGTGGCTATATCTTCAACTTATTTAGATAAGTAACAAGGGACAGAATGCTATTTTTGGATATATGATTTTATGTTTAATTTTATTAGAAACTGCCAAACTGTTTTACAAAGCAACTCTATCACTTTGCAGTCCTACCAGTAATGAATAAGAGTTCTTGTTTCTCCACATCCTTCCCAGCATTTGGTTTATCAGTATGTTGGATATTGGCCATTCTAATAAGGGTGTAATGATATCTTATTGTTGATTTAATTTGCAATTCCCTAATGAGATAAGGTATGGAACATCTTCTTATGTGCTTCTTTGCCATCTGTATATGTATCTTCTTTGATAAAGTGTCTGTTCAGATCTTTTGCCCATTTTAAGTGGGTTATTTTTTCTCAATTGTTGATTTTTTTAGTTATTTGTATTTTTTGGCTAACAGCTGTTTACAAGATATTTTGCAAATACTTTTCCCCAGTCTGGGTTTTGTCTTCTTAGTCTCTTAGTACTGTCTTGTGCAGAGCAGAAGTTTTTTTTAACCTCAATAAAGACTAGCATATCATTTGTTTCACAGATCATGCCTCTGGTTTTGTATCAAGAAAGATGTTCTGTGTTATCATCTAGTACTTTTATAGTTTTGAATGTAACATTTAGGACTATGACCTATTTTGAGTTTATTTTTGTGAACGTTATAAGGTTCTTTGTGTAGATTCAATTTTTTGCAGGTGGATATTGAGTAGTTCCAACACTATTTGTCGAGAAGATTATCTTTGCCCCATTGTACTGCCTTTGTTCCTTTGTCAAAGAGCAGCTGACTATATTTATGTGAGTGTATTTCTGGACTTTCTGTTCTGTTCCATTGACTAAATAGTCTGTGCTTTCCCAATACCGCCATCCTGTCTTGATTGCTATAACTTTATAGTAAATCTTAAAGTCAGGTAGTGTCTAACTTTGGTTTTTCTCTTTCAATTTTGAATTGATTATTCTGAATCTTTTGTCCCTCCATATAAATTTTAGAATCCAAAAAATAATTTGATATCCTCCAAATAACTTCCTGGGATTTTTACTGTGATCACATTGAATGTGGAAGTCAAGTTGGAAATGACATGCTGATAATACTGAGTCTTACTTCCTTGACCATGGAACATCTCTCCATGTATGTAGTTCTTTGATTTTGTTTCTCAGAGCTTTAGAGTTCCTCTAATCTAGATATTATATACTCCTTGTTAGATTTATATCTAAGTATTTCATTTTTAGGAGTGCTAATGTAAATTACAATGCACTTTTAATTTCAAATTTGATTCATTCACTGCTAGTAAATAGGAAAGCCATTGACTTTTGTATGCTAACCTTAAGTCATACGACCTTACTATAATCACTTGGTCATTTGCTTTTAAACCTGATACCTTCAGTTCAGTCCCTGGTAGAAAAAAAAACTGATTCCTTCTCAGAAGATAGTAATTAAATATATTTTAATCACCATACCTTCTGATTCCTCTGGACATTTCTGTGTGCTGCTTCCTCTGTTTGAATTTCTCCCCTCCTCTCCCTCAACCTTCATTCTAGGGAGCCCCTTCTTCAAACCTGATTAATCTTCAAGGACTGGGGAGTCTTCTCTGACTATGAGTCTACATTCACTCACCATTCTCTGCCTCTTTCTTTCTCCAGAAAATGTAAGCCTTGGTCTCAAGAAATTTATAACTTATTTGGTAGATAAACCACAAAGATGCTGATAATTAATAAGCAAACAACTCTTTTTTAAGAACTTCATATTAATTAATCTCTACAGGTATGATGATTGATTAATTAATTAATGAGAATTGCTGTCAAAAGCCCTCAGAAACTCCCCTCAACCTATAAACTTTTGAATCCAGACACTCCTGAAAGTTAAATTGGGGTCTAAATCTACTTTTCCAAGCTAAGCTGGTTCACTCCTGTTCCTCGTATAGTCTATACCTTCCTACCTCTGAACACCTGCTTATGCTGCTATCCCTGTTGGAAACATTCCCTGTCATCTCATTCCTCCATTCTCCACACTTCTACAGCATTTGTTTTCTAGACCATTTTTTATTATGAATCTAAGCAAGTTTGAGAAGAAAACTTAGCACCAAACAAGTAAATCCTTAGTGTCCTCCACAGCCTCTCTGGTTGTCTCTCATCTAGTCTCTGCCTTGTTCAATTACTTTTATTTATACTCTTTATACAGTGACATAGCCAACATATTTTGTCATTGACGTGGTTACCTACTATTACACAGTATGTACACTCATTTTTTCTCTTTAGAGCCTTGTATTGGCATTCTAATTCAGTTTGGTTTTCCCAGATATTTCTGTGTCAAGTTTGTGTAAAAGACCACATTTCTTCCCTGTTAGTGAACTTCTCAAGGCAGGGACTCTCTTCAACATAGCTCTCTCCTCCACCATCCTTACCTTGCCCTTACTAGTGCTTATGGAACCTCGTTCCATTGAATCAAACTGTCACAAAGCCAGGCCTTTGGCCATGAAACTCATCTCCCACCTTTACCCTGGTACAAAGGAAAACCCATAAAGGGCTAAGATGTTGGAAAATAGAGGTTTCAGTAATCTCCGAATGTTTGATCAGTCTAACCTTGCAAACCTCATCTTGTTGCCCCCCATGGCCCCTCTTCTCTCCAGAGTATTATTTAACCTCAGGGATTTGAGGAAGCTTGAAGAGCAAAGCAAAACCTGTATGTGAAAATTATCTGAGAAAGAGAGAGAAAATTTTGTCAGAAAGCAGTTATTTGCTTTACAAAACAGTTGAAGAAGGGTTTCGTCCAAGTAACACAGTCCCATCAGTCACCGTAGAATCCAGAGGCCAACTGTTCAGAAGAGTGGTCTGTGACACACACACCCAGGCCCCTATACTGACCACCTCCTATCTTTTGGGAACTTTCGCCCTCCTGGTTGTTGCTTCAATGTTTGCTACCAGTTGCCCCACTCTATTCTCAGAAAATCCCCTCCCCTCACTCTGCTGTTCTGCTCCTTCCTGGCCTCTCTCTATATATGACCATCTCCCTGTGAGCCTTTGCTTCAGCCTTTCATTGCCTACACTTTCTCCCCGACAGTCTTGCCTACCCAGGTGACTCTAATGACATCCTCAACACTGGGGCCTGAAATCTTATCTTCATCCCTGACCTCTTGCCTTACATTTCAGATTCATTTTCAGATGTCCTGCTGGTGACTCAAATCCTATCATTCCAAACAGTTTGCCCAGCTCTTTCCATTTGCCCAACTTCTGTCAGAACCAGCTCCTGGTCTTCAGGGGGCTTCTCCAAGCTGCTTACTAACCTCATCTTGGTCCTTCAGTTCCCTCCTCTGTCATTTGAGATGGTAGTGCCCTCTGTCTCGCAGAGAGCACCGAATGGGACAAGACCTATGAAATATTTTTAAACTTTAGAGGGGTACACAAAGAATAGATATGATCTGTGTATTCTCATCTTTGACTTTTTATGGGTCACCACTTCTACTCCATCATCTTTCATTAGCATTTTCTTCAAGCCCTCCATCTCTCCTCTACCTTTTTACCTCAATCCCTGTTATGACTACCAGAGTTTAAATCCTTTCACCCCATTGCCTCCCTGAGTTCTATATTCTCTAACTCAATAGTTCCCAGACTTCAGTCCACATAATAATGACTAGGAGAAACTTATTTTTTGATGCAATTGTAAACTCTGTGTAGTGATACACATCTATAATCCCAGAACCTTGGGAGGCTGAGGCAGGAAGATTGCAAGTTTGAGCCCATGCTGGGCTATTTAGTGAGACAATCTCTAAAAATAAAAAATATCTGGAGACATAGTTCAGGGCAAACACCTTAGGTTCAATCCCTAGTACCACAAAAATAATTAAAAATGCAATTGTAACCTACAACAGTAGTGCTAGGACAACTGAATATCCAAATGCAAAAGAATATCTTACACTGTATATAACAATCAGATCACACAGATCAGCCAAACATGGTGATACATGCCTGTAATCTCAGCATTCAGGTTAAGGCAGGAGATTGTTGCGAGTTCAAGGCCAATCAGGGGTACATAAACAAGGCCAGTGCCAGCCTGCACTACATAGCTAGACCCTGTCTCAAAACAACAACAAAAAATTAACTCTGCACAGATCAAAGACCTGATAGTGGGCTGGAGATATAGCTCAGTGACACACCTGCCTGGCAATTACAATGTCCTAAGTTTGATTCCCAATACAAAAAAAAAAAAAAGAAAGAAAGAAAAAAAGACGTGATAGTAAGAAGTGTCAGGTTCAACATACTGTTTATTAAAAAAAATACTGTAAATCTCCATTTCCTTGGATTAAATAATGATTTCTAAGATTTGATACTGTAGCTCATGCAACAAAAGATAAAGTAGATAAGTTGGAATTAATTAAAATTAAAGATGATTGTGCTTTAAAAGATATCATCAAGGAAGTGAAAGAGAGCACAGACTGAGAGAAAATTTTGCAACCATATATGTATCTGATAAGATGCTTGTATCCATAATAGATAAAGAACTCCTACAACTCAATCATATAAAGGAAAATGACCCAATTAAAAATGGACACATTTTTTTATTTTTTGATTATACCTCAGTAAGGCTGGAAAAGAAATCAGTCCAAAGATGTGAAGAGAAATATCTCTAAAGAATATATGCAAATAATTGATATGTACCCAGAAAAAGATATTCTATACCATTGATCATCAGGGAAATGCAAATCAAAACCATAATAAAATAATGCAAGATTCCCCGAAATAATTAACTGTATAGTTTACATGGGTGAATTATATGGTACTGTATTTGAATTATAACAATAAAACTGCTTTTTAAGGCCGGGGATTTAGTTCTGCGGCATAAGCACCTGCCTTGCAAGCACACAGTTGTGAGTTCGATCCCCAATACAAAAATAAATAAATAAATAAATAAATAAAACTACTTGTTAAAAAACACAGCCAGAGCCGAAGATTTAGCTTAGCGGCATAAGCGTCTGCCTGCCCGGCAAGCGCGAGGTCATGAGTTTGGTCCCAGGTACAAAAAACAAAACAAAACAAAAAACACAGCAAGATAATTACTTTCATCCACTAGAAAACCTACATTTTAAAAATCAGACATAATAATAAAGTAAAGATGTAGAGAAACAGGAATCCTCACAAACTGCTAGTGGAATACAAAGTGGTGCTTTGGAAAACAGTCTAGCAGTTCCTCAAAAAAGTTATTATATGACCCAGCCATGAGAACATATAGCCACACAAAATCTTGTAACAGATGTTTATAGAAGTATTATCTATAATGCCTGAAAAGTATAAATAACTTAAATGTCCATCAACTGATAAATACTATACACAATATTAATATACATAATCATATATTCATATTCATACAATGGAATACTATTTAACTATTAAAAACAATGAAATATTAATGCATGCTAAAGCATGAATAAACCTTGAAAACATGTTAGGTGAAAGAAGTCAGTCACAAGCATTTCCTATAAATGCTCCATTACATTTATAGGAAATGCCTGGAAGAGGCAAGTCTATGGAGACAAAGTTGATCAGCGGTGGCCTGGGGATAGGGGAGGGCGTACTAAATCGTACAGTATTTCTTTTGGGAGTGATGAAAATGTTCTAAGATTTATTGTAGTGATGGTTGCCAATTCTACGAGTAAACTAAAATAGTTGAATTGTACACTTTCAAAGGGTCATTTGTATAGTATGTGAGTTACATTTCAATTAACTTCAAAATGCAATTATAAAAGAATAATTGATGGTAGGCACATGTAATAGAAAGCTTTAGCTGAGCTGGGGATGTAACTCGGTGGTAGAATGCTTTCCTAGAATGTATGAGGGCCTGGGTTCACTCCCCAGCTTAAAAACAACAACAACAACAGAAAAAAAAAGGTTTAAATGCAGTGAGGACTGGATTCTCTAGATGCTCTAGGGCTAGTTTTCTTAAAGGGTGTTTCATATACCATCTGCAGTAGAATAGTAACAGATACCACATCCTGACTGCACCCCTGGGACTGTAATCCAAGTATTCTAGATAGGCTCTGTACTCTGCATTTGTAGCAAGCACCCCAGTGAGCTATAGCAGGTAGTTGAGTTGTAGCCCATTTTGTAAAATGTTGTGCTGGTCAATCTTGATGCCTCCAGACTCCTCCTGCTCCCTTCTGTCCTGCACTTTGTGACCAGATGAGCTTCATGAGTTGAGCTTGGGTTGGATATTCTCCCTGGTCAGAACCCCTCAAGATGCCCTCATTTCCTAAATGTGAGCTTCCAGCACTCCACACAGCTTGCTGACCACCCACTTTCCCCAGACTTATCTCCCATGGCTCCCTGCACATGCCTTTATATCTGTCAAGCTGGAATCCACTTTCTCTGGGCCTACCTTTCAGGTTCCCACACTGAGCCTTGCCAGGCTGTCCACACTCCAAGGAAGCTTCTCCTGCACTCCATCTCGTCTCTTACATTACAAATGTCACCACAATTCCTTGCCATTAACCAGCTGATCATCTAGAATTTACCACATAGCTTTTTATAATATTTTAAGCTGTATAATTCTGCTACTTGCAAATGAGACAGCTATACTTAGAGTTGTTAAAAGAGCAGGCCTGTGGAGTAGGACAGTGCAGGCTGGCACCTGGTCAGAGAGTAATAACTAAGCTGGTGGTATCTGAACAGGTCCAACAGTGCACAGGACATGATGTTAGCCATAATGGTGCTGCCATTCCAGGAGCAAAATCATGGCGGCATTCTCTTCTGAAGCATTCAGTGGCCTCCTTGGTGAGTTAGAGATCTGGGGCCTGCATTAGATGTCACTGGAATGAGGCAGGACCTGGGGGCCCTGGCTACCACCAAGCCTGTCAAGCCTTGGCAGCTCGGCTGGTGCCAGCTCCTCTTAGACATGGAAACTGTTGAGCCAAATCCTCATTTCAACTGGTGGGTCTGGACAGAAAGGCTCTTGCCATCCCATTGTCCCTTACCCACTAACTCACCCTGTCTCTGCAGTGGGAAAGAAGGCGAGAAAGCCATTTGCAATCTATTTGTTAATAAGCTCTTAAAAATAAAATAATGATTGTCAGATAATTATTTTACAATGTAACAAGAGCCCCTTGCAACCATTTCAGTAATTGCATTAAACCATTCTATTTGTAAGAAGCTAATAGGAAACAAACTATTACTATTAATTGCTATTTTGTCTTTCCTTCCACTGCCCCTTTGCCACACCCTATGGCCACAGAGCTTGGGTGCAAGACAGAAAAAAATAGGAGATCCAGGACCATGACTTGCTGGAATGGGAGAATGGAGAGCAATGGAAGGTCCCGAGGATGCTGTGGTTCAACAGGAACCAGCCTCAAGGCCTACTATGGCCTAGGGCCCATTTCAGGGGGCCCCTGGTTGGCCTGGCACCCATTCCTTTGGTCCTGGAGTGGAAAAGCTGGTAGTTGTCAGTAAGCTGAGCCCAGTGTGGTAAAGTTCCAGGGGCCTCAGAGCTAGTGGGTGGGGCGGGCACTTGGGCAAACAGTACTAACAAACGGGCAGGAATGAATCAAGGACAGTTTAAATATGCAGAAATGTAGCTCATACCTCTGGGCAAAAATAATCCCAAACAGAGTTACATAATGGATAGAAGGGATATGATAGAAGGTATGATGCTGTGAGATATATGGCAGAATGAGTGAGTGAGAGAGAGAGAGAGAGAGACTGAGAATGAAATGGGAGCAACCTGGGGAGTTTGCAAAAGAGCTCATGGTAGGGTGGATGTGCCTGTGTGTGTTCATTTATTTGTGAGGAAGGTTTCATTCTTCCGAAGGGGTAGACTCAGGGAAAAGGCTAAAGAGCACAGGTGTGGGGATTGGATTTCCCCTATAAGTCAGTACATCTTCCACCGATCTCCATCCTCCATCTCCAGCTCTCATCCCAAGTCCAGCTTGTTCTGCTAGTTGGAATCTTCCTCTTCCTTCTGTCTACAGGAAGCTCACCTTGGTAGACCACCTGGTGACACCTAACTTTCCCTCCAACAAATGTCTAGACTTAGTCTAATCCTTTCTTTAGAAACTATCCATAAATTTCTGTTGTCTTAAGTTGTGGTTTGTGTGTCTCAGTATGAGTGTTGTCTGCCTTCTGATTGTAAGCTCCCTGAGGGCAGGGTCTTTATATCTTGTGATAAACAGCACTGTGCTAGTCACAAAGCAGGTGCTGAGTGAGCATTGTCTGCCCTGAGACTGGTGACCCAAGAAGCAGACAAAGTCAGGGGAGGGCAAGGGAGCAAAGGTTCTGGTAGGTGTCCCCACACTAATGGAGCCCTGGGACTAGGAAGTGGATTGGTGATGGTGGAGCTGCAGAACCCTTTAGAGGGAAATACTGTGTATAACAAACAATACACTGAGGAGGCACTCGGCTGGACACCAGTCAGAACCCCAAAAACAATGTGAGCAATTAAACAAAGGCTTGCAGTAGGCATGTCATTGACCACAGTTTTCAGAACCAATTGCTCCAGAGTGGTGGAGCGGGAGCCAGACTACTGAGAAGCTTGAGCAATGAAGGCAGAGTGGAAAAAACGATGGAGGGCTGAGTGTTATTCAAGAGGTCAATATCATTATCTACCTCCTAATTGTCATTGTTGTCCTGATGATGGGAGTTGTTGATCAGATGCTACTGCGTGGCATTTGTAAGCAGCCACCAGTTCAGTACAGGTACGCAGTGCTTCTGCAACCATCTGTGTGTGCGTGTGTGTGTGTGTGTGTGTGTGTGCGTGCACTGCTTCCTATAGGCATCCACAACCAGAGGTGGGAGAGGAGCTGATTTGAAGGGCTGCAGCCAGTGGCAAGGGACAGAATTCCCAGAGCTGGGAACATGTCTTGAGGCTCTTTGAAGAGTCATTGCTACAGTGGCCTTAGCTGGCTTGTAGTTAAGTAATCATTGAGGCCCAAAGGGAAAGTATGGCCTCCCCAGTAACTATCAACAAAAATCCGGCTGGACAAAATAAATAAATAAATAAATAAATAAATAAATAAATAAATAAATAAACAAGGATGACCCTATGTCCCTGTCATGTCTGCTTACAACTTACAGATTCTGCTCTCCCAGTGAACTGTAGTATTCATAGGTGCCAAGCACTCCAAGAGTCAGCAGCCTAAAAGTTCTAGTTGCTTTGGTTAGTGCTAGAGCTTTCATAATCTATGAATTAGGGTTTCAGAGGAAGGAAAGGAGTGATTTGGGATAATAGGAAGGAGGACAGGACCAGGGTTGAATCTCCAAGATGCTTGAGACCCTCCATAGCCTCTATGAAGCCGGCCACTGAGAATTCCCAGGAGGAGTAAGTATGGCATGGGAACCAACACCCAGACCAGACTAGGAAAACTGGGCTGTGGTCCCAGGAGCAGCCAAGCTTAGGGTGGCAGGGCTGGGCTGGGTAGGGCTAGGCTGGGCAGGGCTCAGAAAGAGAAGAGAATTTTTTGCCTCCAGGCTCATAAATGCCTATATTGGGCAAGGCTTCTTATTTCCTTGGGTGGTGACTAGGAGTCTCTCCAAATTTGCCAACCTGGCTTGAATTGTCTTCCTCAGCCTGGAAAGGGACTGCGCCTGTCTAGAGGATCCTCTGCAGTCCTCAAGGGGATGGGAATGGGTGAAAGCTACTCCAAGTGACCTCCTAGAGCAGATAGAGAGATGTAAACAATTGTACCTGAAAAGGCTGGCTCCTCAGTACCTTTGTTAAACCAGAATGGGACCTTCAGGGCAGTGGGCAGCCTCCTCTGGAAATCATGGCTCGCTCGGGTTATGGATGCATACACAATGTCCCCAGGATGGTACTGACAGTAGCTAAGCCCCTGCATTTGATCCCCTCACCTCCCAGGGCAGCAAATAAGTCATTATGTTGTTATATGAATGAGTACTTACGCAGGACTTGGTGTGTTAAGTGCCAGTTAGTATTATTGCTGCCTAATTATGCCGTTAGCTTGAAGAAGGGGGCAGGCAAGTGTGGAATCATCCTCCTACCCTGGGGAAGACATCTGAGCTCCCACCTCTCACTTCAGTGAGAACCGTGGCTCTGGGTCACCAGATAAAGTGCTGGAGTCTCCCAGGTGTCTCCATGCAGATAGAACAATGTCCCCCAAGGCTGAACCCTAGAAGAGGCTGGCAGCAGAGTCCAGGGAGATGTACTCACCTGAGACGAGGCCACAGGCTTTCTGCCAGCCTGTTACCTCCCTCAGCCTGAAAGGGGCCCTCACTGACACTAAGGGTTCCCGCCAGGCAGGCTGAGAAGCCCCAACAGGACGTGCCAAGGAGACGCGTGAGGCTGGAAGGAGGCCTGTGGCCTGCCTGTTAAGAGCGCTTCCTTACCTCTGGCCCTTTCCAGCCCTCTCCATTGAACACTTAGGTTCCTCAGATGCAAGGACCTTTCAAGATCACCTGCTCTGACCTCACGTTTCCAGGTGGGGAGGCAGGCCAGAGAGGGAAAGTGACTTGCCCAAGGGCACACAGCGGGCCTGAGGACCCTGGAAGAATAGCCTGCCTGTCTGCCCGGCCGCTGCTCTGCTTCCCTCTTTTGTCCTCTCCCTCACCCCCAACCCCCATCGTTGGGGCTGCTCCAGCTTCTCACTTCCTCTCTCTTCCTGCTCCCAGCCCTGCCCAGGCCTGCCTGTGGCTTCACCTCTCCCCTTGTCTGCTCCCCCATTGCTGCCTGGCTTTCTTCTGCCGGCCCCTGGAGCCAAGGGAGGCTCCCCACTCTTCGGCCAATGCTTCTTCTCCCACCTGGTCCTTTCCAGCTTGCTCTTGGGGCTCTCCCTGAGACAAGTCTATGCCTTCTCTTCCACCTCCTTCTCTCTCCAGAGAGGGCCTAAAATGAAGAAAAAATACTAAACTCCTGAGCAAGGAGCACAAAATCTCTTCCAAATCTGGGATTGGATGAACTGAGCCAAGGGGCCTCCTAAATAGGGAGATAAGGACAGAGGGGTTCTGCTCAAGAACCGGAACCGCTGACCTGGTGTCAGCAGGAGCAAAGGAAAAGTAGATAGGGTTGAAGGGCATCTTAGCACTATTAGTAAGGCCTCTGAGCACAGGGAACCACCCAAGATGGAATCCTTTTCAAGTGTCCTCATTTCGGAGTGATTTTTAAAGATTAATTTTCAGTGCTCCTGTAAATAGCAGAAGGCTATTTCATCCATCTCTGCCACATTTAACCAGGCCTCAACCTCCCTCAGACAGAACTGGATGGCCACAAAGAAGGGTGGCCATCCAGCCACCCAGTGAAATCCCTGTGAAAAAGACCTGTGGGTCTGTTTTTTGGAAGAAGAAACCAAGGGATACTTGCAGCATCAGTCTGTGGGAACTGGGTGGGAAGCCTTTTCTGCTATCTCTGGGCTCCATGAAATTAATGCTCTTCTTGTATGAATGTGTGCACCTATGTTTTGTGCAAGCTGGTACAATTTGAAGTGGTCCAGCCAAGGTTTACAGACTTGTGTGGCTGCAGAATCATGCTCACTCAGTGTCAAGCGCTTTTCTTCAGTGATCAGAAACTCCTGCTCCTTCAGCCCCCCAGATTCTGTGGCCTTCTGGACTGGTAGGTGGAAGACTCTGGAAGATGACTCTGTCTTGTGTAGCTTGGGTCCCTGGTGTGAAAAATGAACCTAATCTCAGGGGCAAAACTGGGACTGAGCCCAGATGTCCTGGCTACCACTCCAGCTCTCTAACTAGACCCCTCTTGGTGGCCACCCAGTTCTGTCTGAGGGAGGTTGAAATCTGGGTAAACCTGGCAGAGACGGAAGAAATAGCCTGCTGCTATTTACAGGAGCACTGAAACTAGGATACCAGGATGCAGACTGGGTGAGAAAACTGTCCCCTGGCTCTGATGGGGTAGAGTGAGAGGCTAGCCTGACCCCATGCCCTCCTCAGCCCAGGGCCCTTGTATCCTGGAGTCACAAGGGAATGGGCTGCTCAGGTTTTGAGGAACCTTGTGGGTGAGTGGGAAATTCTGTGGTCCTTCAGGGAGTGGCATTATGTTCTGTCGCTTCCTCTGGTGGCTTCATTGGGCAGAAATGAGGGGAGAGGAGCCTCGTGACTTGGAGGCACTAAAACAGGAGTATAAGGGTAGATAAACCCATCTTCTCTCAGGACTTTTAACTCACAGGGGAACATATGAAACAAGGGTACCTTTTCCTGGCAGAGGATGGGGTGGGTAGGTCTCAAGGGACTGCTTATGGCTCTTCCTGACCCTAGCAATTCCCATGGCATAGTGAATACAAGGGGAGGGGGCAGGAGAATTTTATAGGTAAGCCTCTTGGAGCCCCAAAGCCACCAGTGGGGGAAGAAGCAGTGTGGGTTTTTTTTTTTCTTCCCCTTTTCACCCAAAGGCATTTTTGCGCATGACTCAAACAAGTCTAAACTTTCCTAAACTTCAAAGTTTGTCCATGGCACAGCCTCAAAGTGGAAGGGAAAATGTTAAATGTTTGTAAGCCAGTTAAGCATTGTGTTTTTGCTCCTTAAAGGAACTGAATTAAGTTGTTGTGTTATGATTAGTGTCCCATATGAAACAGGCAGGGAGGAGCCTTCTCTTCTGGGTGATGTGGTCTCTCTGTGTCCCCCACCCGCCTGCTTGCACAGCAGGAGGTTGTTCAGGGCATCACACAACCTGTGGTAAGGGCAAAGAGTTCCTGTGGCAAAAGGCCTGGATCACAAGGTCATTTTCAAGCTGCTGGCAGGGGCCCTGGTCCAGACTGCGGGTGCCCCAAGTGCTATGCTGTCCTTTCCACCAAGCTTTACTCCCGGAGCAGGGAGACCAAGGCTCTGGGAGCCCTGTGGGCATGCCCCAGGTGTCACAGGCCCCTCTCCACCTGCCTGTGACCTGGACACTGAGCTGTGTGCACGGTGCAGGTCCCAAGGCCAGTGGCTATCTGTGGGATGTCCTTGCCCTCCCTCTCTTCTGTTCTTCCGGGCAGCACCCCAGGGCTGCTAAAGAGCATGGGCTGTGAGTATCCCACTACGTGAGTTCCTAACTCTGCTCTGCTACTCACTACTTACTGACTTAGAAAAATAACAATGACTTTGCCTCTCTGTGCTTTGGTTTTCTTATCTGTAAAACAGGATGTTAACATACTGCCCCCATAGTGTGGTGAGGAAGCGACTCCTCTTTCTGCTATGATCTTCACTGCCTTTCCTTCTTACCTGCCTTTACCAGGCACTCCTTACCTGCTCTGTACACAGCAAGACCTAAAGACATGTCTAATAGCTGTCATGTCTCCCTGGCTCCTTTGCCTCCACTCTTTTCTCCTTTTCATCTATCCTGCCCACTCCAGTCTCCCTACCACTCCATTAATTTTTGCAATGCACATATCATGCCCATCCTCCAAGAAGCATCAGTGAATTCTCAGTATTTACTAATGTCCGAATGCCTGGTCTCTTGGTGACAAGCATGGCCACAGGGGGAAATGGCTGTGACGTAAGCCCTGTCTTTGCAGCTTTCCAGGCAGGTGATTCTCCTAGCCTCTTCTGTAGAATGCTGAACTCAACTTCTCAGGAACGCTGTGAGAACTGTGATCCATAGTGTGTAGGGTGCTTAGCATCATGGGTTCTGGCAGCTAGGAGGTGGCTCCTGTGTTATTTATTAGGAGCTCCCATAGTTCCTTAGCACAAACTTGTCCCCTGAACAGGTGTCCAGGAATGCTCCCCCACATCTTTTCCTACCCCGGGCTGGATCCCCTCACCTGCCCCCATTGAAATCATGCAATCCCTGCAGGTCTTCTTGGAGCCCTGCCTCTCTCCGCACTGTGTCTGTATTCCCCAGGAGAACACGTGTGCCCCTCTGGAATTTCCACAGCATCTATGACTTGTGTCATTCATGGAATACCAAGCTCTGAGCTGCTATGCACTGCCAGAAAACCTGTGTCCAGAAGAAAGTGTCTTCAGTCAGTCTGCAGGCCTTCACTTGGAGCACTGCTACTACCCTGGGTCACTCTCTACTAGCTAAAGGGAGTCACTAATCTGCCCTACAGGGAGGTGCCTTCCACATGCTAGGTACTAGAGTCACGGTTCTAAGGGCATCTTAGCTAGTGGGAAGATAGAGGTGCAAACTAAAAACAATGCAAAATATAAAAAGTATTTAGAGAATACTGAGAATCTAATCATTGCCTTCTCCCACCTCTCCAGTCACTGCTCAAACATGTCCCTGAGAAGACAACTGCTCAAAAATACCCCAGAGAAGACATTGCTCATAAGATGAAGCTCATTGTCTTCACTTGTCTCCTCTCCAGGCTCCTTGAGCATCATACGTACCACCCTCCTACACATCCCACATACCCCTGCCCATGCACACCCATGTGCGCATATGCACAGACACACCAGCAAACTGTTTCACAATAACACAAAAACTCCTTGCCTCAGGGCCATTGCACATGCTGTTGCTTCTGCCAAGGACACTCTCCCTATTTCCCCTTTAGCCTGGCCAACTCCTACTCATTCTTCAAATCTCAGTTTAAGTGTTTCCTAGGGAAAGCCTTCCCTCCAATGATTTGTTTCTTCTGTCAAGCTGTATGTCAACATACATAAATGTTTGTGGAGTGAGTACACCTTCTTAGTATTTAACACAAATTTTAATTCATCTATTATCTGTGTAACTAGCTATCTGTCCCTCTCCACTCAGACTGTAACCTTCATGTTAGGAGGGCCCATGTCTGTTTTGCTCACAGTCATGTCCCCAGCACCTAGCACTGTGCCCAGCATAGGAAATCTTCCTGCATATTTGCCAAATGAATGAACAGAGGAATCGGCTGGGCCAAGAAAGCCTAGAGCATTCTGGGCAAAGATTGAGATAGCGTGTGCAAAGGTGTGGAGAAGAGACAGAGCATAGCATGTGTGTGGCTGTAGGGATGACACACAGACACTGGACAGTTATGAGCTGGAGGCTGTGGGACAGGACTTCGGATACCTGGGAAGAGTTGGCTTTAGCCTGTGGTAACAGTGAGGGAAAGGACCTGGTTTGGGTTCTAGGACAATGATTCTGGGGGTCTTGGGAGAGATTACAGTAAGAGGACAAGACTTCCAGGAAGGAGATCAGAGGAGGGGGGTGTGAACTGAGAGGCCAATGACTGGGGAGGGCTGCATGTGAGTGCCGTTTTGGAAGCTGAATGAACAGGACATTGGAGATATGAGACTGGGTCTTTTGCACTGGCTCTACCCGGGACCAGGTGCTTCCCGCTCCCCACCCATGGGACGTGAGCCTACATAAAGTGGGGTACTTACTCACCATCCCTTAAGGTCTTCTTGCTGTACTGGGGAGTGAACCCAGAGCCTCACACACCCTAGGCAACTGCTGTACCCCCTGAGCTCCATTCCCAGCCCTTTCTCGGTCCTTGTTAGCGCTTACACTCCGTCTCCCCGAGCTGGCCCCCTCTAAAACAGGCTTGAGCACCAGAGATTAGCCCTCAGTAAGGACATCACCATGATTCCCATCCCCTAAACTTGGCCTCAGAGTCTGGCCAGGCCCTGGAACTCAAGAGTTCTTCACCTTGACCCAGAATCCTAGCCTCCTGCAGGCTCTTCTAAGAAGGATCCTGTCCAGAGAAGTCTTGGGACCCTCTGCTAAGGAGATGGACGACTGGCTGGGATGATCTTTGACTGGGCTTCTAGTAGGGATGGCTGTAAGGGGACACCTCAGGCAGAGCTAGGCAAGTAAACCGCAGGCTCAGGCTTTCTGGGAGCCAGGAGAGGGAGAGCCTTTGCTTTGTAACCCTTTCAGCACCACACCCAGGCAGGAGCCAGGCTGCTCTAGCCCACAGCCCTCACCCTGCGGTTTGTGGGAATAGGGTGGGGTGGGGGGACAGCATCTGATTCCACCTCCCAGGCCTTGGAGAAAGGAGCCAACCGAGTGCTGCTTGGACTGAGGAGCGTGGTGGCAGCGTGGAGTGCATGTGGGAGGCGGTTACAAGCCACCTGGAGCATCCAGTCTCCCAGCTGCAGCATACCCTGGCTGGGAGGGCCACAGACAGACCTCCTGCCAGTCCCAAAATGGGATTCCTTAAAGCTATTCCTCAGATGGTAATACCCCATGGGGGCAGAGGCCGGAACTCCAGGGATGAACAAGCTCGGGCCAGCTGCCTGGCAAGGCTGTGGGACCCACTGCAAGCAGCAGGGGTGCGTCCTGCGCGCTGGGCTTGCCAGTGAGCTTGGTTTTGGTCCCTTCCTGGGCCCTTCTCTTGCAGTCTCCCCACCTCCATGCTGTCCTTAGCCTGGCCCTCGCTGGGGGATCTCTCCTCTCTCCTCCCCAATCATGCACAGGCCCCCAGCCCAACTCGAGCCCCCTCTCTGACCAGGGGGTCTGCGGCGGCGCTCTGCTTGGGCGCTGGACCTGCCTACTTCGGTGGGCCCCAGAAGGGGCGCGGGGCCACAGACCCCCGCAGCCTGAGCCGTTGGAGGGGGGCCGAGGGCGGCGAGTGCGGGAGGGGAAGAGTTAAGGCTCGCTGCTCCCCTCCCCCGGAGGGTGTGACCGCCTATAAGAAAGGCGCGCGCTCGGGCACTGGGGCTGCAGGCGGCGGGGGCGCAGCGCGGCAGCGGAGAGCCGAGGCCGTCCCACCGCCGGGGACCCGGGTAGAATGTCGGAGCCCAGGAGGAGGGGCCGCGGCCGTGGCAAGAAGCACCGAGAGGGGAGGAAGCGGGAGCGGGAGCCTGACCCCGGAGAGAAAGGTAGGGCACCTCTGCGCGCCCCAAAACCCCGTTTCGCTTGGAGAAACCTGCCACCCGCTCACTCGCCCCCGGCGCCGCGCGGGTGAGTCTGGGGCTGAGCGAGCGGCGCCCGGGTGACAGGCAGCGGGGGCGCGCGTGTGTGCGTGCCAGCGGTCTGCATGGCCGGGTGGGACAGGTCTGCGCCCGGAGGCGGGCAGTGGCAGCGAGCGCTTCGCCCGGCGGCCGCGGCCCCACGGAAGGGAGCCGCACCGAGCCAGCGCCCGCACGCCGCGGGGCACGGACCGAGGCGCGGACGTGCGGACGCGGGGCCTGGCTCGGCCTCCGGGCGCTCAGGGAACTGTCATTGCCTTTCCTTCTCGGAAGGAGCGCGAGCCAGGTGTGCTCCAGTTGCCCCCACCCTGTGCCACACCTCCACCCGTTCTTGCTCGGCCACTGGAGCATGGGCAGCGGCACCCGCCACCTCCGGAGGAGACTCGGAGGGGATGCCCTGCTCAGCTCATGAAGCCCAGGCAGTGGGGCGCCGCTGTCTCTGTGACCCATATATCCCTTAGAATTGGGCCAGGCATGAGGCAGTTGTCCTCTGATTTTCAGGAGTGACTGAAATTCTGCCCCTGTCTGGGTGAGCAGAGCAGAGCTGAAACCCCAGTTGGTACCAATCTTGGGCCGCTGCTGGGAGGGGTGCGCTGCCCTTGAGCTTCCCAGCAACGGGGTTTGGAGTGTGCAAGTCCTCCCTGTAGAACCAAGCTTGCCTGGAGACCCAATTGGGGAAGCCCTGGATTCTCACTTCTTTTTTTCTTCCACAGCCGAGTGTTTTATTAATGTCTACTTTGTACTAGTCACCAGGCTAGTACAAAGCATGTTCAAATGCTTCGACTTCATTTAATCCCCATAACAATCCTGCCAGCAGGTGCTCCTGTTCCCATTTTATAGAGAGAGTAACAGAGGCTTATTGGGGTTAAAGTTACAAAGTACTTTCCAGAGGTAAAACTTTGGGCTGCAAGTTAGCATTATCTGGACAACCACATGCATCTCTCTGGATCCCTATTCACCCACCAGAGTTCCTGCCTCAGCTGCAACACAAGAGCACTTGACTGCAAGTTGGGTAGTTCCAGTTGTGGCTGACAGTGTAGGCAAATCCATCTCCTATCCCTAATGTCTGGATAGCAGCAGAGATTGAAAGGTGGGTAGCCAGGCTCCGGTTTGTCTATTGGGAAGATTAGGAATCCAATGCCGTTTTAAACCTGGTGAGAAGAAGCAGCTATGGAAATCTCAAAGTGAGGCTGCCTCTTTGGCACTGGGCAAGTGTGGGTCCTTCCTGAGGATTGTTGGCCAGCCCTGAGTGCAATGTGGATTCCTTCAGTGTGGGAATCTGTGAACTGAGGGAATTTGAAGACACCTCTTTCCAGGATTAACAGTTCCTGGATTTGGCTCAGGAAGCTACCCCTCTTACTCTCCCCTCCACGTTCACATCCTATCCAGGGCACCTTGAAAGGCAGGCTAAGTCAAATGTCAAAGATGCAAGATCCCAGCTGGTAGCAAACCACTTGTTGGGCTTCAGAAAGCAGGAATCCCTACTGTGAGGGAAACAAGCATCTTGCCACCAAAAGAAGGCTACTTATTGGAGCAGAATGTGAGCACTGAGTTAGAAAGGAGATTCTGTAGGCCCCTCAGTTATCTGTTCCAGCATCTTCTCCCGTGAAACAAAGTCCTGAAAGAATGTTTCACTATAACCTTACCTGCTATCTTCTCCCCCACCCTACCACCTTTTCTTGTTCCCTGCTTTCAAGTGGCCATACAACTCTTTGAAATGCCTTATTTTATGGAGTTGGCTGGTAAACAGATAGCAAACAGACGAAAGGTATGGACTAGAGAAATTTTGGAGACCTGAAATGGGAAGGCATAGGGGAGAGTCATGCTCCAACATAAGATATCAGGAGAAGTTTCATGGCATTGGGAACCTGCAGTCTTGAGTCCCTGGTATGTAACTAGAGAGGTCTGATTCAAACCCAACAGAATGGGTAATTAAGATAACAGTAGCCTGCACAGCTGGAAGCCTCCCTTTTCTCTCCCCTCCATCCAACCTGAGGTTTCCAGGATCCTTTTATTATATTCTCACAGTGGTCAGTGGTCCAGAACCTGAGTACTGGGCAGCTGGAGGGGGTCTTAGTCAGAACTGGATCACATTCGGTAGAAAGAGTGAGAACTATAGACATCAGTTTAGATGTGAAGAGGGAATCTGGAAAGTGGGAGGGGCAAAGAAAGGAAAAAGAGGAATGTTAATCTCTTGGCTCCCCCTGATACTTGATCACACATTCAGCAGCACCCCAGTTCCTGCTTAGCAAATAGCAGGAGGAGGCACCCCACCCACATACCCAGGAGTGTAGGGAAATGGGCTTTTCTCCTGCCTGGTACAGGACTAGGTGGGGCAGAGCTGTAGGTGTGAGCTCTGCTCCATGACTCACAGAGAGTTTGTGGGGCTGGTGTCTGATATCCCTATGTGGGTTGCTCCCCCTACTTTGTCCCCTTATCCCACAGGCATAGCCTTGCCAACCCTGGCAGCAGTATTGGAGGAAGGGGTTGTAAGTCCACTGATGGTGTAGTGAAATGGCACAGCTGGGAGCTAGGCAGCTGGGAGCCATACTTGCCAGTGCCTCTATGTGACCTGGGCCAGTGCCCTCCGGGTCTCCTAACCTCTGGAAATGCCTTCTGCTCACAGCATTCACTCCTATCTGATGATGGCAGAGCCTTATCCCCCAGACCCTGTATCACTGAGAATGCTCAGTAGGGAAGAGCTGTGAGACTGGGATCAGGGAGATCTGGTCCTCCTAAAAAATGTTAGTCTCATGTTGTATTTTTGTTATGTGCAGTCCTAAGGATTGAACCCAAGATTTTTTGTGTGCTAAGTAAATACTCTGCCACTTGGCTACAGGTTCAGCCCTTTTTAAGATTTTATTTTGAGACAGAGGTTCACTGGCCTCAAACTTGTGATCCTCCTGCCTCAGCCTCCTGAGAAATTGAGATTACAGGTGTGGGTCATCAAACCTGGTCTTTGCTTATTGTTTTAAAGACTGACTCTGAAGCATATTTTTTGTGACACTTGAGAGATCATTCAGGGTTTGATGCAAATGTCCCTCTGCTGAAATCAATGGAAGGACATGGGGCAGGTCATGGTCTTTACCAGGGTGTCCTGGAGTGTGAATGTGAATGAGTATCAATAGCTGACATCTCTGGACACATCTCATTTGAAGTCCTTCAGCACAAAGGAGTCTTCACAGGATCTTTCTTTCCCATTTTTCCCATCTCCTGTCTGTGCTAAAATTAATGTTCAAACTTCTAGAACAAAATCCCATCATTAGGCTGCCTGGATCCAGATGAGAGGTGAGATGTGCTCATGTGCATGTGTCTGAGCTGCACATGGAGGCTGGCAAACTCCCCTACTTCCCATGGCCCCTGGCTGACCCTGCAGAGCCTGGCACCTGGAGTAGTTCTCCTGTCACTGTGGTGTTTAGCCTTTGTTTCATACACTGCTCTGGCCCTCTGGCACCTTGAGGTTCACAAAGAAAATAACAACAGCCAGGGAGTGACTTTGTACTTCCCAATGTCTTTCATCCTGAGAGTTCAGAGTTTACAGACCAGGACTCATCAGTCCTCAGCCCAGCTCCCAAGCATTTGGCAGGGGTGAAGAAGGGACAGAGAACTCTAGTCTTACCAGATTGACACAGCAATGTGGGGCTATTGTAGGGCAATGAGTCACCTGGGATGGGAGAATTGGGTGAATTACTAGTCTGGGAAGAAGTCAAATTGGACTGTGGGCTTCCAGTTGCAAACAGAGACAACCTCCCTTGAAAGTGTATGTGCTGGGCCCTTCTTCCCCTAGGTCCTCTGGCCTATGTGGGCAGTGTGAGCTGCTGGAGGAAGAAGCAGCATCTTGGTAAGAAACAGAGTCCCTTGGACTACTCAGAAATGGGCAAGAATCTTAGTGATCCCTGTTAGTGCCCCCTGCCCTTAGTGCTAGGAACTTCGTTAAGGGAGCCCAAATCTGAGCGCAGTGGCAAAGCATGGAGCATATGGAAAAAGTGCTGGCCTATCCCAGGCAGACCTCATCCTGAACTCAGACTTGGCTGCTGGAGGGCTACCCTGCACTCTGCAGTCCTCTTCTGCTCTCTGGTTCCCAGGGCTGGCCCGGGAAACAGTTGATATTCAGAATGAGGGCTTTTTATTGTTAAGTGCTTGCAAAATCAGAGACCCAAGACCCTCTGGAACCATATTCTTGTCGTCCTTGCCACCAAGGAGAGCTTGTAGCACTCCTTTCATCACATAGAAGGAAGCAAATGGCAGCCTACCTCACCAGCCTTCTTCCAGCCAAGCCCTTCTTCATCCAGCCTTGCAAACCCCTAGCTGTGTGCTAACTACACAGACTGCCCCGTGCTTTAACTCACTTTTGTGTATTCAACTCTGCAAGCAGTAGTTGAGCTTCTGTTATGTAAATAAACCACAATCCCTGCCCTCAGGGAGCTCAGACAAACCAATCTTCACATGGTTACTTATGATTAGAACTGAATATAAGGCCAGAAATAAATGTACAGTGTGTGGTGAAGAGAGGGATGATTTGTTCTCCTGAGAGGAACTAGAGAGGACTTCACAAAGGAAGTGACCTCTGATCTGAGCCTGGATGGTGACTAGTAATTCACCAGGAAGGGAACAAAAGTGGCGTCATGACCATGCCCAACTTGTAGAGAAGGCAGCTATCAGTTAATGGGTACTTTCTGTGCGTCAATATCGATTCCATAAAGTTTAGATATTGTTTTGTCATCCCTATTTTACAAATGGGGAAACTCAGGTAGGGAAAGTTCTTGACATGCCAATGCCTAGCCGTGAACCAGTGACAGGATGAGATCTTGAGCTGAGGTCTGCGCTCTACTCTGCCTTGTCTCAGCTGGCCACATCCACCTGCCTCACAGCTCTTCCACATTCCGTGCCCCTCAAGGCAAACCAGCAAGAGGCAGAGAACCCTTGTTGATCTTTTTGTTGGAGTAGCTCTTCCCCCTTTACAGCAGCTACTCTAGTACTCACTTCCTGGGCTCTTGGGTAGGTACGCAGATGAGACTCAGAGGTTACAGAGTGAACAGGTCAGGTCTCTGTCCTCTTCAGCAGCTTTCCATGACTGCCAGTCTAGAATGAACAGGAACCACAGGCTCTGACACAGGATGGCAGCCCTGAAGTCCTGGGCTCCACAGCCAGGAGCTCCTGGGAAGATGGAAACTATTATAAGCAAATACTCTAGCCATAAACCAAGCTGGATATTCAGAGAGTCCAGCCACATCTACTACCCTGTCAGGTTTATGTGGTCCTATGGAGTCCCTTGTGTAAAAGATTAATTTCCTAGATTAGTGGGGACCTGATTTAAAATCCAAACTGAGAACTTGTTAGAAATGCAAACCTTTGGCCCTCACCCCGACCTACCAAGTCAGAAACTATAGGGACAGGGTCAATAATACACTGCACGCTCTCCAGTTTGAGAACCACTGCTTGGGCAGCCCTACCCCAGTGGATCCCCGTAAGAGACCTCTCAGCTGTGCTGCTTCCCATCCAAGGGGTTTGAGGAGGCCCTTTGGAGGAGGGCATAGGTTAAGGTTGGGCACTCAGTCCGCAGCAACCACCAGAGCAGAGTATGTAGGCCGGCAAACCCAAGGTCTGGGATATAAAGTACAGTCCTAAACTTTCACTGCCCAACACCATGTGCAGGAGGAGGCCCACCCAGACCCTGTGGTGATCCACATGTCTGGCTACTGAGTTTGGCCTTCTCTGAACCAGAGGAGCAACAGGTTCTGAGCAAGGGGGTGGCCTGGTCAGAGCCACATGTAATGTGTAGGATGGGCCAGGGAGGACTCAGCTCCTTGCTCAAGGTAGTGAAACTGAGGCCCAGACAAAAAAGTCTCCTACCAGCAAAACCAAAGGCTTGGCAGCTCCAAGGGAAGAATGAGGGTAATAGCCCCCCAAAAAACCCTCCCTCCCTAGCAGCCTCACCTCTGTACATGCAATGCATTCATAGAATTTCCCTCTTCTTGAATGCATTGTGGTCTTCTTCCTCTCTGGCTCCTATAAACCTGCTCTTCTCTTTGCTTGACACAGCCTCTGCTTCTCTTGGGTAACTCTTGCTTATCCTCCAGCACCAGCATAGGTTTTGCTTCCCCTCCGGGTCACCAGAGAGGAGAGGTAGGGTGTATGTACCCTCTGTGCTCCACAACATGCAGTGCAGCCTCTGCAGGCCCCACCCCTCTGCTTGGCCAGACTCTCCAAAAGGATCTGAGTGCTCAGCCCACATGTGAGCAAAGGACAGTCCCTAGCTGGGACATCCTCTGATGGAGACAGTGTTCTAAAAGAAGACTGCTCAGGCTGGGCTTCCTGCCTGCCTGGGGCCCCTGAGTGGTGGGCAGTGGGAGGCCTCACAGGAAAATGCATGAAGCCCCAGTGTCATTATCAGGCTGTTTTGGAGCATATGCCTGTTTGGACTGAAGGATGAGTAGGGGAGGAGAGCTGGGTAGGAACGGGCTCTGAGATGCCTGGTCAGGAGACCCCAACCTCTCCTGAGCACTTGCAGCAGCTCCATCCGGGCTGCCCTAGATGCCCATCAGTCACAGCCCAGTCTTCCATTTTTTATTCATTTGTAAGCCTGTGCCCAGTGAACACCTACTTTGGCCAGACACTGGGAACATAGCGATGCCCTAACATATCCCATCCCCAAGTTCCCCACAGTCTAGAAGAAAAAGAATCCAGTTTACTCCCAGCTAAGAAGGCTCAAAAAGAGCAGATGAAAGGCACAGTAAGTCTGTGTGGTACAGAGACTGCTTCTGGCTGGCTGGATTAGAGCAGGCGCAGTATTTGAGGAGCTCTTGAGGGATTTAGATTAAGAGGAGCTGCCACTTACTAAGCTATCTCTCTGTTCCAGGCACTGCACTAAATTCTCAACATATACTATGTCCACTTAATTCTCACCACAATCTTAGAAGGATAGAATTATCCCTGCAAACAGACAAAGGAATAAAGGCTCAGAGAGTTTAAGTAACTTGGCTAAATGATGCACAGAGACCTGTGTCCCCTTCAGCCTGCATGATTTGCCCTCTTCGTTCTACTTCCTGTGTGGGAAATGGGATTTGGGGGAAGCATGAGCAGCGGGGATGAGGCAGGACAAAGTATACACATTTGGGGAGCAACCAGTGACTTATTTGCCAGGAATACATGATTCCTGAAGAGAAGTAGTAGAGAAAAGCAGAGAGGTGTTTGGGAAAGGGCCTGATGACTGGCCCTGCAAACATTCCCTGAAGACCCTGGCGACCAGCCAAGAAAGGAGGTGGCCACCTTTCTTCTACAGACATCAGGGAATCCGGGAAGGTTTCTGAATGATGGTAAAGCATAGAAGAAGCCTGCCAAGCATACCTGCTGACACAAGGATCCTGGGGCAAGGGAGCAGTGGCCCTGAACCAGGACCTGGCAGATGATGGAGAGTTAGGGGGCAAGAAGCTTAATGGAAGGTGAGTGGACTTGACCTTTGAGAAAGTCAGAAGAGACACAGGGGTTGTCACAGCTGCCAAAGTAAGTGAAAGGGGGCACTGGAGATGAGGAGCAGTCTTGGGAGAGGAGATGGAGAAACTGGACTGCCACCTGACATGTCTGAGCTAGGGACTAATTTCCTAGGGAGGAAGCATTCATTGTGGAGTTTTTTTTTTCCAGGTTCCCCAGGCTAACTAGCCTGGACCACAGGGACTGATTTGCAGCCCCCTGTACTCCCTGACCAGCTCACCACGGCTCTCAGTGCTTATAGGCATTGGAGGACAGAGATTGGCGAGCCACAACTGCCACGGCCTGCAGCAAGCCTCTCAAGGCCTTTCTCTGAAGCCCAACAGTGTTTGGAAGGCTTCTATTTTTATCTTACAAATTCACATGAATTTGACATTCTACTCCATCATATGTCTGTTTTAATACAGCAGTGCAGCTTTCCCTTACTAATGAGCTTGGCAAACCTTCCAGAAAGAGGCCCAGGACCATCCTTGGCTCCACATATAGTCCAGTTGAGAAGCCAATCTTTTCTGTGTAGATGGACAAGGTCTCTCCCCCCACTACCTTCCCTAAGCCCCAGATCTCAGAAACAACTTTCCCCAGCCAGGCTGAGGAGGCAGGAACTGCAGGCCCACCCGACAGAGGGCAGGGCCTCTGGGATCCCTCTTCAGCTCTCTCCAAGTTCCCAAGCAAGAAGTATCCTCGCTCACCTGCAACAGGCCATCTCCATACCAGCTTCTGCTGTTCCAGGACCCCAGTTTTTGGCCTAGAGCCCAGCCTTCCCCAGTACAGAGATTACACAGGGTTTAGGCAGATGCTCGTGGCTGTCCAGGACTGTCCTCTCTGCTTTATCCCTGATCTCTGCCACATCAGCTGAAAGATGCTAAGGTCAGAAGTTCCTACACCTCCATAGAAAATCTGCTGTAACTCCATCCCCCTGAAATAAGCAGAGCATGGTTGTAGGTGAGTCAGCTGAGGCCCTAACGGCCAAACTGCCTAAGGACAGACAGGTGAAAAATTGAGAGATGGGACAAAGACCTGACGTGCCACATGCTTATCTCCCACACTTTTCCTCTGTTGTGATCTGCTTCCTGGAGTCATGCAGTCTCCCTGCACAGGTACCTGTCCTCCTCCCCCATCTCTGCTGCTCATATACCGGTGGCTCAGCCTGAGATGAGGTGGGGCCCTGCAGTATGGACCTGCTGACTTCTAAGCTAGGCATCTCTGCTTCTGGCCTGGCAGAGCCCAAAAGAATCTCTAGGCAGAGGGTCTAGGGGTTAGCACGGTGTTAGCTACGGCAGTCAAGCTAGGCGCGCTGGGTCCCTGAATGGTAGGGCTAAGTGTCAACAGGCAATGCTCTGACAGCCAGGGGAGACCTTAAGAAAGGAGGGACATTTCTGTTGGTCTCGGTGCTACCAAATTCTGTCTTCACCTCCTTGTCTTTCCCTCTTCTTTTCTTCCTGCCCACCTAGCACAGTGGCTGCCTGTCCCCTTTAAGTGTCATTCCCAGCAACTTGGGCCCCTCTTTACCTTGCCACTGAAGTGACAGCACCAGAGCTGAGAAAGTGGCTATCTTTGAGGCCACTTTCAGCTTTGGTGGAAGCCCTGAACAGAAGTTTTAGCCCAAGGGCAGGGAATGTGTTGTCTTGTTCAGCCCTACCATACCCCTTGTGTTGGTAAGTGCCCAGCACATCACAGGGCCTGTTGCATGTGAATATTTGTCAGTTGATTTTAACAGAAGGTCAAGACAAGCCCAGGCACCTGCTGGGTTTCTTGGCCACAGACATGTGACCCAGAGAAAGCCAGAAGCCCAACTAGGCATGCACTTCTTTTCAAGGCCTGTCCTCAGAGCATCAGATGGCCTTCTTCATGCCACTGGGAGGATACTAGCTGCCCATTTCACAGAGCAGCCCCTCTGTGCCCACTTAAACCAGCTGTTTTGTGTTTAGTTTTGTTTTTCTTTCTTTCCTTCTTTCTCATTTGAACTTGGAGTCTGTAATTAACCTCCAATAGGTTGCAGTCTCTTTGTAGGTGGGAGAGGGGTGGGGAGGGGGCTGGCCAGCACAACAGTGAGAGACTTTGATGCCAGGTGGGCTGGCCACATTGTCTCCAGGTATGGCCCTGCAAAGGAGACTGCTCAGTCTTAGTCATGAAGTGAGGATCATTAACCCTTTTAAGAGCCCACTGCAGCTGCTACTGCTGCTACTGCACCCCTGGTTGCAGGGAGCAGGGCAGAGCCAGGTCTTCCTGAGACAGGCTGCCTGGCCACATCCTGGGCGCCTGCCTTGCTCTCAGATCTCTGCAGGCTTCACACTCCCCACCCCACCCCACCCCCGCCCACTGCTAAGAGGAATGAGGTCAAGAGGCTGGCACAGCAGCACCTCCTGGCCTAGGGCCTGGGATGTGGGGAAGGAGCAGCTCTGGTTGTCTTCTGTGTTACTATCTCTAATGAGGTGCTTTCCCGGGGATTACCTGTCAGAGACAGGCCAGACGCCTTGGGTCAGCAGCAGGCGACTGGAAGCAGAAGCGACCAGATACCCCACGGCCCAACTTGTAGCAATGTAGAATGTGTCCAAAGATTTTATGGAATCTATCATCAAAGAAAATATTTCTTTGGAGACCTTGAGAGACTTCTTTCTTGTCCCTACAAAGCTGCCAGCGGAAATCTTCCCACATTTCCATATCTCTGCGTAGTTAGCATTGCTCCAAGAAGGAGAGAGCTGGACAGAGTGACCTTCAGGTCTCCCCACAACCCAAAGAGTATGGGGAGCTCAGGAGAGGGAGCTTGATGTGAGGAGGAGACATTAGGGGAAGAAATCGCCGCTCAATACCCAAAAGCCCACCTAGCCATCAACTTGGGGCAGCGTCAGGGAGTTAGGTGCTGGGATGATCACACGGCAGGGGTTCAGGCATGCCTCTCCCACTTTCTGCACACACCAAGCTTCCTCTTGCTTTTACCTTATAGCTCTCATCTGTCCACTCTCCTGTTTGCTGGGCCTTGGAGGATATCCTGTCTGGAGAAACACACAAACCTACAGGACTGCTGCTGTTCCCTTTGGTCACAAAATTGAATTGACAGAAGTTTATTAGAGTCTTGTTCACATTAACAGAATGCTGGAAACAACTTCACAAATTCGTTTGAACAGTAGAATATTAGGAGCCATTAAAATGATTTACAGCTATATTTGTAGATATGGAAAAATGCTTTTACAATGATTTACTGAAAAAAAAGTAGGATCTAAAGCAATACAGAGAGAACTGTCCTCTAGGAAATGTTTGAAGAAAGAAACAGTGGTTTTCTCTTTGGTGGTAATTGATTTAAATATGTTTTTCTTTCTCCTTGTATAAGATTTCTACAATAAAAATGTATTTCTTATGTAACAAAACAATGACAGAGAGAGATAAGCTTGACTTGGAGGGTGGGGGTGGTTATTCCATTTCTGTCTGGGACAAAGCACAGGACCTAGTGCAGGGGGCACTTAGTAAATACATGCTGACAGATGGAGGGTGAGGGCCTGCCCATGGTGTGGCTTGGGCTCTTGCCCTGACAAATCCCACCCATCCCAGAAGACCCATTCATCTGCCCTAAAACATTCCTGGAACCTGGTATGAGGTCTCCATATCCCTACACTAATATGAGTGCTCTGGGCCCTCGGCTGTAAAAGAAGCACAGACAAAACTGGACCCAGCTCAGAGACGGTATCCAGGCTGGGGTCCAGAGCTAGCCCAGGCATGTCTCAGGCCTCACAAGAGCTGTCTCCAAGTGTCCAAGTTCTGCTATGTGAACAAACTCTGCACATCCCAGGTGACCCCAGGGGTACTGCATCTAACAACTGGAAGCTACAGAGAAAGAATAGTGGGCCAGGTTAAGAAAGAGCTTAAATGTCTGGGTATGACAGTGCATGCCTGTAATTCCAGCACTCAGGAGGCTGAAGCAGGATGATTGCTGCAAGTTTGAGGCCAGCCTGGGCTACAAAATGAGTTCAAGGCCAGCCCAAACTACACAGTGAAACCCTGTCTCAAAAAGACAAAAAATAAAATAAAAAGAGTTTAAAATGCCGGTCATTGCCCAATTCATAAGCCTCTAATGCCTTCCTGTCATACCTATAGAATCCAGGCCCAGATTCAGAAGGTCACCCCAGTCCTTGCCACAAAATGCCTGACAGTGCTCTGGACTCAGGGGAGAAGGTGCAGAGGTCCCCCCAGGCATGTTCCAAGGGCCATCTGGTATACATTCTTCTCTTTCCTGCCACCTGAGCTGCTGCAGCTGCCTCCCACTAAGAATTTTCCTGATGAGAAAAATGCAGCCTACAAGGTTGGACTGGCCCTAGCTTCAAGTGATTCTTATGAGGAATCATTAAGAACCATACACTCTTTTTTTAAAGAATATGGCATGTTTACCTTTATTGTTCTTTAGACCAGCATTGTCCAATATAAATAAAATGCCATACACATATGTAACTTAAAATTTCCTAGTAGACACATAAAAGTTTTTTTAAAAAGAAGGTGCTGGGGGTTTAGCTCAGCAGCATAAGCATCTGCCTGAGATCATGAGTTCTATCTCGAGTACCAAAAAAGAAAAGAACAAAAAGAAGAGTGAATGCTGACCTTTTGTTCTGGCTCACACAGCCCTGTGTCACCTGGGCACTACTGCTTCTGCCCGCTTTCCTCAAGTCACCCCCATCGTTCACTCTCTCCCAGACATTAAGGCCTGTGAACTCCCCAAGCTAATGCCCACCTTAGGACCTTTATCTGGATGATTATCACTGTCGCCTCTTTCCTGATGATTCCTTGCTGATTATCTGTACCCCTCATTGAAAGTCAGACTCGCTCAGAGAAGGAGGCCCATCTGTCTTATTCACTGTTCTACACTCAGCACTCAGAACAGGGCCTGGCATATAGCAAGTGGAATGCATTCAATTCAGTTATTCACTCATTGGAAAGGAATTGAATGAATGAATGAATGAATGAATGAATGAATACAAGTGAACATATAGTTGTTGTTCTGAAATGAATGAACCATGAGAAGTAGCTGTAGAGTCACACGAAGTTCTTGCTCAATGGAGTGGGCTCCTTGGGATCTGAAGTGCAATCCTGTGTTTCTCCTGGGGGTAGAGAATGACTTTGGAGCCCCCAGTTTCTTGGGCCCCAGAATAAGGGCCATGTCTGTCTGTCTCTGTGCCATGCCCCAGCCCACCACCACCTGTTAAGCAGTGGCCATCGACGGACTGCACAGTGCATGCCCAGCCCATGCTCCCAGAACTGCCAAAGTGTTAAAACTTCTGTGTGATTCTCATTAGCATCCAGACTTAGAAACCATGGTAGAGGCATGATTTGGGGGTTCCAGAACAGACACAGGAGGCTGGAGTGCAGGTGCTGAGGATGCTGAGGCAGGACTTTAATCATGCTTAGAATAATGACATTCCTAAAGGTCCAGCAAATAGTAGGTTGATGCACATAAAATCTTTGGCTGAGAGAAGAAACAGTATTTCAAAATGTGAGAAGCAGGTAACTGATGAAAAAATATTGTAGCAAAAGGTTAATAGTCTTAGTATTTCTAAAGAGCTCTTACAAACCAGTAAAAAAGATGAGCACTCAATAAAAAAAAAAAAGTAGACATGAACAGGCAATTCCAAAAGCAGAAATACAATGGACTGATACACTTACGAAAAATGTTCAGCATCATCAGTAATCAAATAAATGCAAATTACAACAACAAAGAAACATTATCTTTTGCCTAGCTAATTGGCACAGATTAAAGACATGATAATGCCTCATGTGGGTGAAGGTATGGAAAAAACAGACACTATCATTCACTAGGGGGTGCAAATTAGTGCAACCTTTCCAGAGGGCAATTTGACTGAGTACCAAAGCTGAGGAAGCTTGTTTAGTCTTTGACGCAGCAATTCCACTTTGAGGAAGAGCGCCTTAGGAGAGGGTTGTGGATAATAATAATAGTAAGAACAGCTAACCTTTATTAAATGCTCTCCGTGTGCCAGGATCTACATGCATTATCTCATGTAATCCTCACAGCCATCATCAGGAGCTATTGTTTATCACCTGTGTCTTGCAGGTGGGGAACTGAGGTGCAAAAGAATTAAGTCAATGCCATGATACGCCACGAAGCTTGGATTCAAACACAGAGAGTCACTGCTTTCACAGCATTGAACACCTTGTGTTCACAGACAAAAGCTGCAAAGATGCCTGGGGACATTGTGATGGGCAAGCAGGGGACATGCTGAATGCTTCACAATAGCAATCAGTTACATAAATTATGATGCACCCAGGCAGGAGTATTGCATAAGGATGAAAAATGATCCTATGGGAAAATGTGTGTGAAAATGTCAGGGTTTGTTTGTTCATATTTTGTGTATGCATAGATCTTTGAAAGGATATCAAAAGAACTGGTAAAATTGATCACCTGGAAAGGCAATTGAATGGCCATGGTCAGAAGTGAGAGGAAGGGCTGAATTCAGTGGTAGAGCACTTGCCTAGCATGTTCAAGACGCTGGGCTTCATTCCCAGCACTACCCAAAAAAAAACAATTAGAGGAGGAATTTGTTTTATATACTCCTAGCAGCTTTTTTACCTCTTAAATGTTGAATCATGTAAATATATTATCTATTAAAGCATATATGTATAAGCAGGTGTGGTGGCACATACCCATAATTCCAGATTTCTGGGAGGCTGAGGCAAGACGATAACAAATTTCAGCTCAACCTGAAAAATTTAGCAACTTAGCAACAGATTCCCCAAACTGAAAAGATGAAATAGGACTGGAGGTGTAGTATCAACTCAGTACCACCAAAACTCAAAGTATTTGTCTATAAATATATACACCTATTAGTTATTATAGAATATGTTCTACTTTTTTCTTGAAATGCTACTAAAGGTTCCACGAAAAAAAATGTTTCAAAGCCCTAGAGAATCATACTGAAGAAACCTACACATTTCCCAAACCAATTTCTTCCTTAAGGGAAACTTTTTCTCAAGTAATATCTATTCTCATCTCTTCAGATACTTGTGTCTTATAGAATTCATTTTAGGAAATGCTTTTATTAATATTTACTACCAAAATGGAAGTGCATTGTTTCATTAAATGAAAGAAACATGCTACTGACACTGATCCCATTTTGTTTAAAAATGGTGCATGGGGGGGGTGTTATTTCTGAGTACTGAGATTGGATGGTTTTATTTATTTCTTTTCACCCATCTGTACTTTTTAATTTTTCTAAAATGAGCAGAATTACTTCACAAAAGCCATTGCATAAGCCCATGTAACACACTGCAGGGGCTTCTTCCTATGTTCTTTTCTCCCCTGCACCTCACCTATTCCTTACAAGTAGGGACTGAGTTCAAGGAGGAGACCCTGACCTCTAGCCAAAGCCTCTCCAGAGCCAGCTGTGGCCGCTGTCAGAGCTCTGAGCTACCTGAACCAGGATCAGTGTTCTAGCCAGGTCCTCAACCCTCCCTTCTGCTATGGGAAGAAGTGGAATCAGGACTCCAACTCTCAAAAAGAGCAGAGGCCACAAAAGCAGACACCAGCCTACCATCAGCCTGACACACTGCAAACCCAAGCATCTGGGCTTTGTTCCCAGCTCTTTGGCTGCCTGCGGCTTCCATCAAGTTTCTGAACCTCTGAGTCTCATCCTCACCATCAGTGTCACTATAACACTTGTCTCAGAGAGCTCTGGGGCCAAATGAGGTGTACCTGAAAGTGTCATGTGTCCCGTGTACCCACATCCCCTCCACCCTAGTGTAGAGCTCTACCAGTGGAAATAACGCCCCACAACCACCTTCCTGAGAATACTTTCTTTTCTTTTCTCTTTCTTTCTTTCTTTCTTTCTTTCTTTCTTTCTTTCTTTCTTTCAATCTTTCTTTCTTTCTTTCTTTTTTCTTTCTTTCTTTTTTCTTTTAAGGTGGAAGGGAGAGGAGCAAGGAAATGAAGCATGGAGATAGATAGTGTCTAAGAAAAATAGGGGAAACTCAGCTTTGCATCCATGACCAGGCCTGCATCCAGAAGCACAGCTCAGGCCTTGTCACCCCTCCCCCTCACATGTTTGTCAGTCCACCCCCCAAGCCACAGTGCTGCTTCCACCTAACTCACTCCCCCTCTTCTTCTAGGTGCACTCTTTAGCTTTTAGCTGAGTGAGCCCCATCCCCAGGGCCAGGGCATCTCCTCTGGGTTCCACTGTCCCCAAGTCCCCATGAGCTATGCAATGCCAGGTGCAGCTCCCCTGCTACACTGGACTTTGCAGGGATGCGAGCCAAGTCTGTCCTCTGGGTCCAGCACACATTAGAGTTTAGTTTTGGGACGGGAGTTAGATCATGAATGCTGGGGTCATGATCTGGGTTTGAACTCCAGTCCCATTACTGCCCCTCTTAGGGAAGTGACTTTCGCCCTCTGAGCCTCAGTTTCTCTGCCTTTAAATGGGTTTCAACACTGCATTGGACTCATGGAATTATTGTGGAAGTTTTATAAGCTAACATAAAGCTCTCAGTGCATTACTCTGCACAAAGGGTACCCCCGTAAGTAGCGGTGCATTTGCCTCACTGTAGGTTCTATAAATGTTGGCTGAACTGAAATAGAAACGAAAGCAGGAGGGCTGGTTTCTAGCCTCACCCTCCCTCTCCAGTCCCAGCCCTTCTGTCCATGCTTGGCGCTGCCTGCTTCACCACCACACTCATCTGTTTGCCTTGTTCCCCGCAGCCACCCGGCCCAAACTGAAGAAGATGAAGAGCCAGACGGGACAGGTGGGTGAGAAGCAATCTCTGAAGTGCGAGGCAGCAGCCGGGAACCCCCAGCCCTCCTATCGCTGGTTCAAGGATGGCAAGGAGCTCAACCGCAGCCGCGACATTCGCATCAAGTACGGCAATGGCAGGTGAGCAGCATCCATCCCACCCTGCGCCCGGTCTGAGAAGCCCAGAGCCCGAGTGGACCGAGACCTAGCCCCGCTGCATGCTCCTCTTCCTAGCCACCCCCGCACCTCTCCCTGTAGTTCTGACCCTTCTGCTGATAATGGCCCTGTGCACAGCAGACTGGAGATAAGAATTAAGCAGTCGGTGTCTTGATTATCAAGATCAGTGTTACCAGTGGAGGAAATCCTTGCTTGTCCCTAAAACTTCTTTGCAAAAGACCAAGCACAGGGTGTGAAAGGCCCCAAATGTGGAAATTGTTGTCAAAAGTCCCAGCCAAAAGCAGGGAGGTCACATGAGACAATGGGGTGGGTTTCTCAGTTTAGCAAGCTGCTGCTTGTCAGAGGGCTCTCAGGAGACAGGGAAAATGGGTTTTGACTGGCCTAAAGGAGTCTGTACCCCTACCAGTTTCCCCGTGGCATGAGATTTGTCTCAGTCTTGAATCACTGCTCCAGAGGAGTGAGTCGGAGGCTCGGTGCTGTGGAAGGTGTCCTCTCTTCCATCTTGGAATGGCCAGCGCTATCCTGAAGTTCAAGAGCACCCCCCATCTCTTACTGCTGGCTAAACAGCAGTCCTGCCTGAGCAGGCTCTGTCAGCGATGGGGACTAGGTGGATGTTCCTGTCTGGGGAGGAACATCCCAGCCTTTTCCCACCCCCACCCCAGAGAAGCATGCTGCCCCTCCCTTCCAGGTTGTCATCTCCTTTCTCCTCCTCGTCCCACAAAATGCCAATGAAGATGATTTTAGAGAATATCCAGCCTCCATAACAGCAGCGAAGAGAAAGTGCCATCCCTGGCCGCACCTGGCTTGTTTTGTGGCCTGCTGCACACGCCCTGCCTCTGGGCCACATGTTAGGAACCCACAAAAGAGGATGTAGGGATCAAGGGACATCCTATGACCCTTCTGTATCTGGCTCTCTGTCCAAGAGCAGGAACAAAGACAACTATTCACCCCAGAAAGTGGCCCAGACAGAAACAGAAAGCAACTTAAGAAGGGTTTGGTTTAAGTCAAATGTTTGTGGCTGAAAAAAGGCCTCCTTTGAAGACAATTGTAGTGATTAACCAGGCAGGGTGGCACAGAACTGTGATGCCAGCACTCAGGGAAGCTTGAGGCAAGAGAATTCAAAGATTGAGCTCAGCCTGGGCAACTTAATGATTTAAGGAGATTCTATCTGAAAATTTAAAAAAAAAAAAAGTTAAAGGCTGGGTATATAGTTCAGTGCAAAGACACTTGAGTTCCATATCCAATACTGCAAAAAAGAAGAGGAAAAAAGAGAGAGGAGAGGGGAGGGGAGGAGAAGGGAAGGGAGGGAAGGGGAGAGAAAAATGTCTTAGTGGCTAGTAGAGAATAGAATGGAGATATTCCTGTATGTCCCCAGTCTACCATGTTGGCAAGAAATGCAGGGCACCCGGCCAGCCACCTGAAGCTACCCTGTGCTCTCCTACCGTCCTTCAAAGCTGGGCCCCAGCCAGGGAGAAGGAGTCTTGGAGCTGGATTCCAGAGAGGAGCTACCCCGCTCCGATCCCTCCAACCTCTGTCTAGATGGCTGCTCCCTGCCTCATTGAGACCAGGAATTTGTAGGATTGTGCTCACCCTCACTCTCCACATTACTCCTGAGCATGCCCCCCACCTGTTCATGCCCATCTTACCCTCCCCTGCACCACACTTGCCCTGCACACACGAGTGGATGCATGCACACACATGCACACGCATGCACACAAAGTTGTGGCGTCACCAACTCCTTCCTTTCTCTGGTAACTTTAGCCTTGTCCCTCCCAGCACACTCACTCCTGTCACTTCTCACCTGAAGTACTGACCCTCCAGGCTGCTGTTTCCTTGTCCTCCTCAAGCTGTGGCCCCATCTCCTGCCTTCTCTCCCTTACCCTGCAGGAATTTGTCTCTCGCCCACTGGCTGCACACTCCCGCACCCTCCACCCACACTGCCCTGCCCCAATCTGGTTTTTCGGTATATCCCCAGCCTTGCTGTGGCTGTGGCTCTTGAGAAGCCCAGCGTCCTCTGGACTCCCTGGCTCTAGGCCTCCGGGTCTCTAAGCAGTGGTTGGCAGGGAGCCACTAATCGCCTTGCCCTTGTGGGCTTTCCCCAGTCTTCCTGTGTCCGACCACTCTGTCAGACACCATCAATGCTGGACTTTCCCTGCTTATAGGCTTCCTGCCTCCCTCCTTGTCTAGCTGTGGGTAATTTTATTCTCTCCTCTGGCTATAAATATCTAAGAGCCCAAGGCTCCATCTCCAGGATTGATGGCTTTTTTGCCAGATACCACCCTAAGACCCTGCAGGCATTTCTGACTCAGAACACCTCTGCCAGCTGCTCTACCTGCCCTGGTTCATCCGTTTGTGCCCCATCTCAGCTGTGCACTCCAGCCTCCCTGAGGCCCAGCTCCTGCCACTCACCATCCCTCAGCTGGGCCCCACATCTCTGGATGGAAGTACTCTTCTCCCCACCCTGCGTGTTGCTCACCTGGCCTCCTGGCCTCTAGCTCTTTCCTCCACTGCCCCACTCTTGACCACTGTGCACATTTCTGGGCCATGGGCCCTTTGTGAATTCATTACTGTATCTGATGTATATTACTGACTGTGTACTTGGAAAACATCAAGAACCAAGCAGCTATGGCCCTCCCTTCATGACTGTCTAGTCTGGGCTCCAGTATAGAATCCTTGACCCTTTCTTTAGAAAAAAAAAAAAAATGTGCATTGTGTACCATTTGTGCTTGTAATTCTAGAGATCCAAAACCACTAGAATCGTTGACCTCCAAGAGTGCCTACAGAAGTTGATCCTTCTAACGAGGACATGTATGCAGTGTCATTACTCAGCAGGCCAGGAGAGCCTGCATTACACTGGGCAGAGTCTTGGGGCTCTTCTGACTTCCTAGCTTGCATGTAACTGTCCTGCTCCTCAACTCTGTTGCACACCCATCAGAATCTTTGCTTTCATGACTCTGGACTTAGACCCAGGCTGTTCCCTGCACTGAACAGTTTGTCTCCCCTGTCTCTGGCAAAGTTCTCCAAGGTCCAGCTTAAATGTCACATCTTGGGGACACTTGCCCAAACACTCCAGGTAGCACTTGTGTTCTCTAATGGTGACTTAGACATGACTTCACATGGCTTCATTAAGGGATGTTATTCCTTCTAACATGAAAGAACCTCAAAGACTAGCACCCCCTTACACTCCCTTCTTCCCTGTAAGCCCAGCAAGTGTTGAACTGGGGAGATTCTCGCAGAACTGAACCTCCCCTCCTGGGTGCCCCCAGGCTGAGCAGGATGCCCTGAACAAGTCACTTCCTGGTTAAGCCTCAGTTTCATCTGGCAGATGGGCGGCCCTGTCCATACTTCTGTATGTTGTGGTTGTCCTGAATCTGAAGTATCCCCTGGCCCCTATATATCAAGGCCTTGCCCATGTACTGCATACTGAACGTCTTTGTACAGCTGTCCTGGGGTGGAGACCTGGGCAGTGATGGGGAACTTCGGATTCTCTGTGACTCAAGTCTCCTCAGAGTGACCCTAAGAGTGCGCACACTACCCCTCTGCACACACACTGTACACATGTCACCTGGTGCAGAGCCCAGAGGCAGGAGCAGGAGTCTCCTTTCTGGCAAACTTCTTCCTTCCTGCCTGCTCTGCAACTGTCTCCACAGCCTTCCTCGTGCTTTGCCTGCACAGGCTGCACTTGGTGTAGCCTGCAGAGACCCTCTCCCCAGCTGGTGCCATCTGTCTCTGTGCCCACCAAATGTGGATTCTCACCAGGCCTGCCTGTGCCAGGAGAAAACTGCCCCCAGTCCCTGGGCACAGGCTCACCCCCACAGAACTGCATGTGCCCTTATTTACGAGGGGCAGGCTGGAACTCGCCCTACAGGCAGGGGAAGTAGGTGCAGAGGAAAATATGAGGCCGCCCAGATCTATCCCTGCCAGCAGAGAACTGGCAGGGGAGGGCAGACCGGCACCCTGCACAGGGGTAGACCTGGGTCAGCACATTGATGGGACACTGAGAACAGCATCCTGCCTGCCAGGAAGGCAGGAGAGAGCCCGGGTGCGTAGGGATTCCAGCTGGAACCAGGGGTGAGGAGAGAATGCAGTGGGGCTGGTGACTTTGTGCTGTGAGAAGCTTACAGAGTCCCTTCATCAGCCTTTCCTTCTCTGGAGCCCACATCCCTGAGACCCATAAACCCCTAGCAAAACAAGCCACCCACAACCAGCAAACCTGGGGGTCCCTGTGCCCCCCCCTTTCCTCCACAAGGAGCCCCCGGCCTCCTTGGCACCTTCCTTCACAAGGGAGCCCTTCTCAAAGGTCCAGCTTCCCCTTGCAGATACCGATGAGCCCCACTCCACCTTGCCCTCAAGCTCCTCTGAATGCAGCTGTGGGTGGCTGGGAGGGTCAGGCTCTGGGTTTCCCTAGACATCAACCCCTCCACCCTGACGTGATCCCCTGCCCTTCCCATCCAGTGTGCAGGGAAGTGAGATAAGCTTTGTACTGGGGAAGTTGGGCTTTGTGGCATCTAATTAGGCTGCAGCAGGGAAGGAGATGCTGTCTTAGTCAGAGGGGCCTCCAGGGCTCCATTTAATGAGGTTCAAACTATAATGGAAAGATGAGGGTAGTGGGCAGGCACCAGGCCAGAAGACCAAGGCAGGCTTCAGTCAGCATGGACAGGATGTAGCTGAGCAGCTGTCGCCCTTACAAGGAAATCACCACAGCAGTAAAGTCTGTTAACAACTTTGTAGCATCTTTCTTTGGGGGTCTTGGGGTGAGGATGTCAGGGGAGAGGCCCCCCTTTAGAGACAGAGGCCAATCCTAGGGGAGAGGCCACAGAAATACAGGCCAGGGTAGGGATTACAGGCCCAATTGTATCTCTTCGACCCTGGCCCAGCCTCCCTGCCCACCCCACCTTCTCCCCCTTACTCCAGCAGTGTCACAGGTGTATTTTCCATCCCTTGGCTCAAGGCAGTGACAGCCCTGCTACACCCTGTCCTGTGTTCTGCAAGCCCTCTGACACCTCATGCACATTCTAAGAATCTGGTTTTTTAATTCATCCCTAATGAGGTTAGGACTGCAGATGGGATTCAGTGGCAGAACACTTAACTAGCGCATGCAAGGCACTGGGTTCAAGCTCCAGTACCACCAAAAAATAAAAGGGGTGGAGGGCCAGGTAAACCATGTAAAGATGTTCATTCTACTCCTTGCTTACCCCTGGGGGCCAGACTAGGATCAGATAGTGGGTTCTAGTTGGCCCCCAGAGAGCACTGGGGCAGAGGGAGGGGTAAGAGCTGTAGAGCCCACGCACCCTGGAGTAGGTACAGGGCAGCCCTGAGAAGGAAGGAAAATTTGGTCCAAGACTTCAGAAAGAAGAGGGGAACCAGCCCTGGGTACCATGGAGTGCCAGTGCCAGGGGAACCTGCTGAGCCCACATTCTCACATGCAGGGACTGGATAAAGGGAGCTACCCCAGCCTCAGATGCTCAGAGACAGCCCACATTCTCATCAACCATAACTGCTAGTCCTTGCTATTGCCTTGCTGGGTGTCCTTGGGCAAGTCAGGAAACCCTGTAGTACTTTTCTGTCTATAAAAAAAGGGCACCTAGACTGGCTGTGAAGACCAAGTCAGAATCTTTTTGTTCTCTAAGGTACTGAGGTTGCAGAAGGCCACATAGTATTCCCTTAGTGACAGGTCTGATGGAAGGAATAGGAGAGCCACAGGACTGGAATCTGAGCTGAGTTGCTACCAACCTGTCGAACTCCCCTGTGGCTCTCCCCAGTATCTGAGTCCAGTCTGCTGTTATAGCAGGGTACCACAGACCAGGCAATTTGTAAACAAGAAAAATGCATTAGGCTCAGAGTTTCACAGGCTAGGAGGTCCACAGTCAAGTTCCTGCATCTGGTGAGGGCCTTTATGCTGTACCATAACATGACAGAAGGTATCACATAGTGAAAGAGAACGAAGCATGGGGCCAAATGCACAGCAAACCCATTCATCCATTCATGAGGGTGGAACGTTTGTAATGTAATACCTTCCATGAGGCCCCACCTCCTAACACCATTGCATTAGGGGTCAACGATCTTTGGCCATATATTCAAACCAAGTGCTAAGAGTAGTCCCTACACATCTACAGTGACAAGCTGCCACTTCTAAAGAATTCTGAGGCCACTGGAAGTGAGGGACATGGCCACATGACTTCTTAAGGGACTTGGTTCTCCTTCCCCAAGAAGAGCATTACAAAGAAGGCCTAGCCCTAGGAATAGATGTAAGAATTCATTAAGTGCGTAAAATTGTATAGCCACTGGCCTCACCCTGTATTGTCCTGAGTGAGGTTCCAAGTCTTCCTCCAGCTCAGGGTTTCAACATTCCACCTGGACCCCAGACAAGGCAAGACTGAGTGATCTACCTCCCACCCAACCTGCACAGCTGTTGTGGCACTGTGGGGAAAGGTGACTGCCAGGCAACTGCAGAGGAGCCTCAAGGGCCATAGCTCATGCCTATACCCTTCTTACCCCCTCTCTAACCAGAAAGAACTCACGACTTCAGTTCAACAAGGTGAAGGCAGAGGATGCTGGAGAGTACGTGTGCGAGGCCGAGAACATCCTGGGGAAGGACACCGTCCGCGGCCGGCTACATGTCAACAGCGGTAGGTGACCTTCAAGGGGAGAAGGCAGGGAAAGGTCTTGAAGGGATTCAGGAGGTTGGGCCAGTTGCCCCCCAGCCCTGGGGAGGCCCACACTTGATCCATCTTGCACTCAACTCCCCTCCCTCCTGCTGCTGCCATATCAAGCCCGAGATCTCAGCCGATTCAGAGAAATGCAGTCAAAGCATAAATGTTTAGCTTTGTTATCTGGGCCTGGAAGAGCCGCCAGCTCTCATTTTAAATACCCTGAAAACTAAATATTTTGAAATCAAGAGGTGGGGGTGGAGAGAAGGATATTTTTAGAAGGCAATTATGGGAGGTTGGGCTGCCAGGAGCAGGGCTGGGGGAGAGGAGCCCCGGGGCGGTGCAAGCTGCCTGCTCGCTGCCAGCTGCTCAGTTGGGCACCTGAGACAACCAGTCATCTCCAAGGGGCCATAGGGCTTGGAAGCCTGGGACCCCTCATAGCAGCCTCTGTTCAGGGATGGCAGATCCTCCTATAGGCCATGCTGTCTCCTTGAAGACCTGCAAAGATGGGGACCTTGTGGCAACCCTTAGCTTCTTTTCTCTACACTGGTGGCTCCAGCTTCAGGTCAGGGGCTGCCTTCCTACCAAGAAGAAAACTCACCTCACCTCTCTGCCAAAGCTGCCAGTCCTCAGAAAGCACCTCACCACTCTAACCCCAGTTGTCCAAGCCTACAAATCACCATCCTCCTCCCAGCACCCACAGACTGAGCATGACTGCTTAGTTATCTATTTTGGTTTACTTTCAGTCCTGCCCTATCATAAAATCTAATCCTGTTTCTGTGATAACCTGCATATATTTCCACTAGACAGCCTTCCAGTACTCCATAGACCCAGCATTGACTAAAAGATAACTTAAACATTTCCTGCCCCATGATCCTCAGACAAAAAGCTAGCCCAGACCCTGTCTGTCCTGTATCGGTAAGGGATACCCCTGTTCTTTCAGCTTCTTGGGCTCCTTGTTCTCCTTTGCCACTACATCCAAGAAATCTGAGTGCCCATGGCCTGGGCAGTCCCCTTCCAGAATCCTTCTCACTCCTCTCCCTTCCATTCCAGCCCTACCTAAAGAGCAACGTTGCTCAAGTCTCCTCCCCACTCACCAGCTTGGCCTTGTAAAGTGAACACATCCAATCACACCCCCACCCATGGAGCCACAGGACAAGGACTTCATGCTCACCATTCTCACAATCTTTCCAACCCTAACCACAGTCACTCCCCATACTTCCCATCCTTATTCTTTCTCCCAGACCGTCTCTCAGGAAGCCTTTCTTCTTGACTACCCCAGGCCACTGTAGTGTTACCCCCAGTTCAAGCCCCAGTCATGGGCCACTTCTTGGCCCAACTGGCCTGCTGTCATCACTTCATCACCCCTTAACTCCCAGACTGTTGCTGAACTTACTGTGTGGTAGAGGTGAACTGCAGGAGTGGAGAGATCAGGGGTGATGCCTGTCTCCTGCAGGTTTCCATGGTGATACTCTGTACTGAGCCAGGCTTCATAATGTCTCATGAGCCCTGACTTAGGCTCAGGATATATCTTACACATTATAGTAACTCAGAGAGGTTCAATATTTTGCCCAAAGTCAAACAGCTAGTTAATGATAGAGCTGTATAGCTATTGGAAAACTTAGCCTTGGAGGTCTGTGGAGTATATCTAACCTGGTCACCATTCTGACCTCAGTGCCTGGCTAACAGTAGGTACTGGTAAATGTTGCACTAAGGAATTTATAACCTGCTTCAAAGCTTCTATCATCTCCTTCATATCCAAGCCTAGGCATAGGAGCAAGTGGCAAGTAGTAGCCTAGGCAAGTAACAAGTGGATCCTCACTTCTGTCATCCTGTCCTAAGCCTGGCAAAGTGTGCTGAACCTGGCATCTGGTACTTGCCCATCATAGTAGGCAGATCTTCTCAGATCCATCTTAGATTTGGGGCTTCCTGTTTTTTAGTTAAAACTTTCTTGGTTAGACCCAACAAGAGCCCACCTTAAACCTACCTTAAAGAATTTATTTGTTGACTTATAAAACTGGGAAATCTAGAGGTCAAACTGGCCCCAAACATGATAAACTCCACAGAGAGGTTGGGTCAGGACTCTCTCCTGCTATGTGTTGGCCTCATTCTTTGCTACTATAACATAACTTCTCTCACACTGGGAGAATGGAGTAGGAAAAAGAACCCACCACCTCGTCTCTGTGTCCACATATACAATCACAGGGATAGATTCTGATCTAATGTGGTGAGGCCCTGTCTCTACTCAGGAGGGCAGGTGCCCAGCCTGTGGGTGTGTGTAGAAGGGCACGGAGAGGTAGAATGCCTCAAGCAGTGAGCCTGCCAGAACTGTGGAGAGAAGCATCCCCTTGGGAACTACTGTTCGCAGAGAAGGTTGGTGGGGATCTGCATGCAGAAAGCCACAGTCATGCACGCTCTGTTGCCCAGAGCCTGGGTCCTGAGGCCATAGAGTTTTCGAGGCTGCAGTTGGGTTGCAATCCCACCCCATGCCCAGCCCCTCTAGCTTGCAGCAGGCCATGCTCTTGCCAGTTTGAAAACCAGGCTGTGGAGGCTTTGGGCTGGGCACTAAGGGCAGATGTGGAATCCCAGCTGCCCATGGGGTTCTTTTCCATTTGTCCCTGTGGCCTGGCAGGAAGGCAGCAGAGCAAGAGTTCAGAGATCTGGTTTCATCCCAGCTCTGCATCAAGCACCACCTCTCTAATCTTCAAGCCTCTTCCTTCTAAAATTCTGAGATTCTGAGTTTTATGTTGAGGCTGACATTCTGTGCATCTAACCAACATACACGTGCTTCTGCACACACACACAGGACACAACCTCTTCTGTACCATCATCCACCATGAAGTGGGGAGGCGAGCACTGCAGGGGACCAGGACATTTTTCCACTCAGACATTCCTGGGCTTCTTGTTTACCTACAGAATCCAGAAGACCTGCAGCAACCACACCCTGGGGAGGGGGTGGAAAGCGGGCAGCGGGCAGCTGTGCCTGCCCCCTCTGACTCATTCCAAGGTGGGTTGGTATGGCCTGCCTTGGCCCCAGGGAAACCAGGGCTACAGGGGTGCGGCATCAAGGAGCCACAGCCTGCTCAAGGGCATCATTCCTGCTCTTGAAAGGCTGCTGCTGCTTTCAGGCAGAATGCAATGCTCCTTCCCCAAGTCAGAGCAAACTCTCCTCGAAGCCACACTCTCCAGACCCCCAGGAAGCTTCCTACCTTCCTGAGCTGGCTGGGAGGAGGAATCCACAGAAAGTTTGTGCAGCTTTTAACAAAACAGTCAGCTTGGTCAGCCTCACTTCTGAGCTGCCTTGTCTCAGATGAATGGGAACTCGGGAATGCCCTGAGGTGTGACTTACCAGTCCCAGGTTATCAGGCCTGCCCAGAAGGCGGGCAGGTTTGACCTAGACTATCACAGGACTGTGCAAGCCCTGGAGAAGCCTCTTGGGCCCATCCTCTAGCTGGGGGCTTTAAAAGGCTAGCACATTCACCCGCACACTGTCACTCACACATTCAGCATGACTCTGCTCAGAGCTTTCTAGCTAAACCCAGCTGTGTCTTTCTCAATAGCTAAAGAGGAAAGACAGACCATGGCCCCAAAAGGGAGGGAGCGTTAGGCAAGAAGGGAGTGTTAGCCGGGTGTAGTGGTGCACACCTCCCAGCACTTGGGGAGCCTGATAAAGGAGTATCATGGAGAGTTTGGGGTCAGCTTAGGCTACATAGTGAGTTCAAGGTCAGCCTAGAATACGTAGTGTCTCAAAAAAAAAAAAAAAGAGGAAGAGGAAGGAGGAGGAAGTGTTAATGGATCAAGAGGCATTGGGTTGGGACCTCAAAAGAGAAGCAGAAGTTTTGACCAGGAGCAAGAGAGAAAAGCAGCTGGAGCCACAGGCAGCAGGAGAAAGCTCTGCAGACTCAGCTCTGAGCTCCCATCCTGATCCTTTCTTACTCTCCAAGGGCCTGAGCGGCTCACTCACAAGACACTGATGGCAGATAATGACATCCTGGGTTTACCCCTGCTGGCATTTTTAAAAATTAAATTTTGAGGTTAATTTACATACCATAAAGTTCACCTTTTTAAAATGTACAATCCAGTAATAGTTAGTATAGTTACCAAGTTATGTTATATAACCATCACCACTAATTCCAGAACATTTCTTCACCCCAAAAAGAAACCCATGTGCATTAGCAGTCACTCCCCATTCCTTTCTTCTCCAGCCCATGGCAACCACTAATCTCCTTTCTGTCCCTTTGGATTTACTTATTATAGAAATTTTATATAAACAGAATCAGGTAACATGTGGCCTTTTGTGACTTGGCTTCTTCTATGTAACATAATGTTTCTGAGATTCAGCCATGTTGTAATAGGAACTGGCACTCCATTCCTTTTAATGACTAAGTAATATTCCACTGTGTGAATTACATTTTATTTACCTACTCACCGGTTTGGGTCATTTCAATTGTTTCCCCATTTTTGGTTAGTATGGATAAGGTTGTTGTGGATATTCATGTACAGCTTGTTGTGTGAAGATAGGTTTTTCAGTCTCTTGGGGGATATACCTAACAATGGAATTTATGGGGCACATGGTAATTCTAGGTTTAATTTTTTTCTAGGAATTGCCAGACTATTTTCCAAAGCAGCTACACCATTTTATATTTCTACCAGCCATGCTTTAAGGCTTCCAATTTCTCCACATCCTTACCACTATTCATTATTATCCATTTTTTATTGTAGCCATTCTACTGGATAAGAATCACATCCTCATTGTGATTTTGATTCATCTCCCTAATGACCCCCCAGAAATATTTTCACTTAATAGGAGCCAATATTTTAATCTACAGAGAAAATATCATCAGCCAAGGACACCAGATTAGCCTTGGTATGGCAGCACAAAGCATTTTTCTCTGAAAAATCATGTTTGCTTATTTATGCATTCAGTAAACATTAGCTAAGTACCTGTTATCTAAATACTGGGTCCTGGGCTTCAGTGAAACATGACAGATGTGGTCCTGCCCTAAGGGATCTTATGTTCTAGTGGAGGAGCTAAAAATGGCTCATGCAATTAGGTTAGAATAAATACTACAAGTAGACATACAAGTAGCTAACCAAAGAATAGGAAAGAAGCATGGCTCGAGAAGCTGGGAGAGGTTGCTCTGGGACACTGATATTTGGAGCATCCTAGACAAAAGGGCACCTGGTTGATGAGAGGAGCTGGGCTGAGACCAGTGTGGTGGGAACATTTTAAAAGTGAGGGACAGAAGATGACACAAGAAAGATGAAGAGGCTCAGATTCCATCTCAGGAGGAGTCAGGGACAAAGGGGACAGAGGGGACAAAGAGAAGTCATTGGAGAGCCTTGATCAGGGAAAGGAGGGAGCTGATTTACATGGTTTTAAGATCAGCATAGCAGCTGCCAAGCAAGAAGGTCAAGACGAAAGCAAGCAGGAAGTGAGGGCAGGAAGACCAGCAAAGGAAGACATATGGTGACCTGGACTAAGGGAAGAAGCAGGGGAACAGGAATGGAGGTAGACATGGCAACCATTGGGGACAGAAGGCTTTAGGGAATAAAGGAAAAATAAAAGACATTATGCATTCAGTAAACCAATGGTCATTGCCATTTGGTCACTGACATCGGGAAGACTGGAGAAGAAGATGGCTGAGGCGGATGAGGAGCCTAGTTTGGGACATGTTGAGTTTGGGTAGGTAGAAGTTTCAAGGGAGTAGTCAGACCCTCACACTCAGAATTCATATGTTACCTTCACATCTGCAGACTTAGGCAAACACAGGGAGGAAGTGCAGGTATGCCAACAAGGGAGGGTAGACATGTTTCACAGAACCCACGTATGCTAGGAGAGTGTGAGAAGGCCACAGAATGTGTACAGCTCTTCATTGTGCAAGTCTCCCTGGAGTGTGGCTTCACCACCAGCAGAGGTGGATTGCATGACTTGGGAAGGCCCTGCCATGACAGAAGAGTGGCCTTTGTGAGGTGGGGAGACATGTGGTTAGTGTTTCACCACTTTCTGGTTAGGGACTACATCCCCACTGTATTCCTCTTTTGCATTTCTGGAGCCCCAACCCCACTCCCGTGATGTGGTTTTGGCAACCCTGGCTCTATGCATCCTAGCTCCCATAGGAGGCCTCCATCTCCCTTCACTGTTCTCTGCCTCCCTAGGCCTCAATTGCATAGATTGTATGTGTAACGAACCCAAGTGTTCAGTGTCTATTCCTGTCCACTGCTCACTCAGCCTGGGTGGACTAACAGTGAGGACACAACAGTGGGCAGTCTCTGCCACCCATGGCTGCAGAGGGAGCCACCATAGGCCTGTCAAGTCTGGGCCAAGATTCCTGTGGCTTACCCAAGGCCCACAGAGGCCCCAGGCTGAGGTCCACATTGGTATACTTTCATGTGTTCATGGCAGGGCTTGGTGCTGATGTGTTCTTTCACAAGGGACTGGGTTGCTGAGAAGAATGCACTAGATATCAGAGCCCTGAAACCATGTCACAACACACACAGTGTGACTCCAGACAGGCACTTTGCCATTCTCTTTCCTCAGACCTCCTTTACTGAAGGGCAAGACAACCTCTAGGACCCACCCAGCAGCAATGGGACTTTATAACTTGCAGGCACGGTCACCTCAGTTGTTTCTCTTCTCTGTCCCTTGCTTAGATTTCTGGGTCTCACTGACCCAGAAGTGGGGCAGACATTAGCACAAAGCTTCCTCTCCCAGCCAGCATGTGGGTCCCAGCTGGGTTTGCGGTTGAGCCTTGGAGGAGACCTCTGCAGGGGTGGGGCTCAAGGATGCCAGCTCAGCAGCAGGCATGATGTGTAGAGGAAGGTGGGAGCAGACCCTGCCCGCTGGATTTTATCAGCAAGTTCCTCAGACATATACAGAGGCAGAGCTGTGTATACACTCCCAGTCCCCCACGCCATCTGTCTCCCTACATGTCTAAACACTGAGGGCGCCAAGTGCCTGTCTCACTCCTCCTGCTCTCACCTCCTCCCTGTTACACTCAGTACCCACGAGGAGAGAGGGCAGGCAGAGGTAGGACGGGCTGCTTCAGTCAGAAGGCCACTGCTGGTTGACAGTGAGAGGCCTTCAAAGCTCTAGAGAGCTGAGGAGAAAGCCGGAACCCCTTTCTGGCAACCCAATCTGGACACACAGCAGAGGGCATCATCTTATAGATGAAAACTGACATTTGGCACAAGAATTTTCACTTGAAACCAGTTTTCGGGATGGAAAAGCAGAGCTTTTATTATTTTCATGTTTCGAAGGAGTCTGGTCAATCAGCTGCACAGTCTGGGTTAGCAGCCTTAGAGCCCAGCCTGGCTGTCATCTAGTTTTCACACCCCAGCTCCCCATACACACACACACACACACACACACACACACACACACACACACAAAGTCTGTCTCTTCCCAGCAACCTGAAGCCCATGATTTATCACCTGGGCTGTCCAAGGCCTGGAGGCTCCCTCCAAAGGCAACAGCTGATGAAATGGGGGAGGAGAGTTGCCTGGTGTTGGACAACAGGGAGGAGACCCTGGATGCTTCTGGAGACAAAGCGTAGATGGCCTGGTAGCATTCCAGCCCAGCCCTAAAAGAAGGGTGGAAGAGAGTAGAGAATAGGGTTTGCAACATCTCTCTAGATCAAAATGCTAGTGTACACAAGTGCTGGTCCCCACTCCCTCCCAGCCACCCCCGGTCTGCAGTGCAAGAGGCAGGTGACACCACCCTGCACTGTCCCCTACACTAGACAGCAGTGCCTCATCCAGCTACAGTGGAGGCCTGGGGAAGACAGGAAGGAAGGGAGAGGGGTGAGCCTTTATTCCAAAAGAGCAACAGTTTTTGCTACTTTCTCATTCACTCCAAAACAACAAAGCCTTTCCTGGTCTTCAGAAAGGTTGCCCACAATGTAGGTGTCAGGGTACATTGAGTAGACAGAGCTTGTGATGGCCTCCCATTTGCCTTGTTGGTGACCAAGAGGATCTAGATCATCTCTCCTCATTCATTCCTGCCATCTCTGGGGACCTTCTGGTTTTGAGATAAGACATGACAGAGGGGCCCAGAGGTGGTCTCAGTGGGTCACTGGCACATGTCTCTCATACCCTCAGTGAGCACCACCCTGTCATCCTGGTCGGGGCATGCCCGGAAGTGCAACGAGACAGCCAAGTCCTATTGTGTCAATGGAGGTGTCTGCTACTACATCGAAGGCATCAACCAGCTTTCCTGCAAGTAAGTGACCAGTGGGGGTGGGCATGGGAACAAGGGTAGGGCAGAAGGTGCTGAGGCAGAATGGAGGGCTCCAGGAAAAGCGGGCTTAAAGTCACTGGCAAGGAGTCCCCAGGGTTTGTAGCCCTTTCTAGCATATAGGGATATGCAAGCTCTAAGGGGCACAGGGCCTCTTGCTGTCTCAGTTTCCTAGGCTACCACCTTTCCCCATCTCCTGATGTCCACCTCTCATCAACACCCCAGAGTAACAAAGGGATGCCAGTCTAAGACATTGAGCTTTTTCTCTCTGTCTGTCTGTCTGTCTGTCTCTCTTTCTCTTTATTGATCTTTCTGTTTCTATCTCTATCTCTCCCTTTTCTTCCCATCAGCAAGTCTCCAAATACGTTCTGGGTGGACATGTCCTAGGCTGCATCTCCCCCAGCACTGAGGAGCCTGACGGATCAGGCAGGTCACAAGCTCGAGCCCTTGGCACCTCAGGGTCCCAATCCTGAAGTCTTGAGGCAAGAAGAGGGGTATTCCAGAATCCCATGTTGACCTCAAATCTGGCCACTCTCCCTGGCCCCCAGGACCCAGTGTCCAAATGTGCCCTGGGTGCTGTCTGTGCTTCTTAGCCTCCAGCCCTTTTCCCTGGAGTGAGGGGTGCCAGCAAGGACCCTTCTCTGGGTGTGGCCCTATGGAGGAGGTCAGAGTGGCCTAGGAGCTCAGAACTGACCACTCCTGGTAGTACATAGGCAGCTGGGAGAACGGTAGTCAGGATAGCTTGTCCTGGCCCAAAGGATGTGCTGGGCAGCTGCCCCAAGAGCCCTGGACAGAGTCTACAGTGAACATGTGAGGGAGAGGAGTGAGAAGGACATCAAGTAAATAACTTGGGGTTTTCGAAGCAGCTCAAGCCTATGGTCCTGGCAAGGTGCCAAAGCTGCCCCATTCCCATGGCATGTGGGCAAAGGCAATCAAAGTACTGGTGGAGATGCAGATAGAGACATTTGAGCTCCCCACAGAGAAGGTTTGACTCAGCCCTCCTGGTTCTCCTGCCTCTGGCCTCCCAGGCCAGATCTGCACCCCCCTTCTTGGCTTCAGCCCTCCTAGGAATGTGGGCCTGGCAGTGAGGCCAGGACATTTAAAGACCCCACAACCAAAAGACATAGTCAGGAGAGGCTGTGCTTCCTCACTCACCCTCAGCACAGGGCAGTTTAGCTACACTGCCAGGCAGGACTGTGGCTCTGGCCCCAGCTGGCCTCCTTGGCTGCTTCCTCCCTGGTCCCACCCTTCACCTGCCACCATCCCCTCCCTTCTTCCCCCATTCCAATCAGTAGGGGCCTGTCCCAGAACAACAGGTCCTCCAGGGAAGCTCTCAGCCTGACCTCAGCCCTTCTCTTTCCCTGCTTCAGCCTCTAGGCGGGGAGGGGGTCACTTTTGTGTTAGACTTTGGGGAACATTCTAGGCTTGAAAATACTCTGAGCTCTTTGGAACAGACCTGCTGCAGACTCCTAAGAGTCCTGAAATCCCTCACAGAGATGGAGCATCCCTGCATCTCCTTTCTTTGTCTCCCACATTAGGCCTGTCCTCTTCCCTAGTCCCTGGAACCCCTGACCCTTGAAGGCATCCAGCATTGTCCCTGAAGTCAGCCCTGGCTCCTGGAGGAAAAGGCTTAGTTCCCCAGGACAGGTGCCAGGGCCAAGAAGGGCCCTGGGGCCCAGGCTCCAGACTAGAGTTCTGTGTAGGAGGAGAATGGGTGAGATGTGTGGGCTCTCAGAGGTTGTACCCCTCGAGGCCTAGGTGAATCTGAGAGCAGTAGAGCCCAGAGCCTAAACCCTTGTGAAGATGGTAGGTGCCCTGTTTCCCCTGCCCACCAGGCCAAGTGGCTTCATTGCTCAAAACTTAAAGACTTGCTACCCAGAGCTACTCAGTGTCCCTGGATCAGCCCCAGTCCAGGGCTCCTGGAACTGACTTCCCTGACTCTCTTTGTCTGCCTGCAGGGGAGAGTGACATCCCCAGTGGGGACTTTGGTCCTCAGAGCTGTGCTGGAGAAGGGCAGGGGGGAGGGGGCTGGGCAGAGCCCAGAGGCCATTCTGGTGGTGGGTGAGCTGGGAGGGAAGGGGGGAAGGCCTCTCGGGGCTCCTGATGACACCTGAATGGACTAAAGAGGAAAGAAATTAGGAAATGGAACTCACGTCTTACCATTTGTGCTGTTTGTTTACTTTTTATTTTGATTTTTTTGCATTTCCGCTTAGCTTGGATAATGAAACTACACTGGTCAGTTTCATTCCAGTTTCTATAAAACTCAGTTTTCCTTCCTGGTTTCTTACACTTGTTGTTGTGTATTGGTTCAGAGCCCTGCAGGGAGTGTTGGAAAGCAAGCACACTCCGTAACCCTCCTGTTTTTTCTAGAATTCAGTGCCAAAAGAAACAGTGTCACTGATACTGAATTTTGTTGCTGTTGTTGTTGTTTAAAAAGAAAGAAAGAAAGAAAGAAAGAAAGAAAGAAAGAAAGAAAGAAAGAAAGAAAACTTCAGGGGATTTGAAAATGGGGGTCCAAATCAAGATGACTGTCTCCTGTCTGGGCCAGACAGGGACCTCCACACTTCCTCTTGCTGCTTTCTCCTCTTCTCTCCGTGTGTTTGTTGAGCACGGTTGGTGCGTGACTCTTGGGGACTGGTTCAGGGGATGATGACAGAACAAGACTCTCTTTCCAGCCCTGTGCACATACCAGTGGCATGCCTCCCTCTCCCATCAGCTCATGCCCATCCCTCTGTGCCCCCAGCCCACGCCCATCTGCCTGCTCATCCTCACACATCTCCACCTGCCCTTCATGAACTCCGAAACCCTCACCCCTCCCAGTGCCTGGAGCACACCCTCATCCTTCATCCTCTCCTCTCCCCTGGGTGAGGGCAGCACACATGGCATTATCCCCAGGCTACCAAAAGGAGAAACTGAGGCCCGGGAGGCAGGGTGGGGAAAGGGGAATGCAGAGGTTCTGACCTCTCTGTCACCCCAGAGGCAGCCCGTGGGCTCTCCTCACTGCCCCCTCTCTTACACCTGCTCTTCTCCAGCCCTGGGTGCAGACCTTCCCAGAGTCATAGCTGATGATTTAGCAGGAAGAACTGGGAAGGCTGCTACTCACTGCCCCTTCTGATCTGTCCTCTTGCCCTTGAAATTCAGAGTTTGAGTGGGAACCACAGCCACCTATGCTGAGTTCAGACTCTGGACTCTGTTACCTTGATCTTGGGGGCAGGTTAGAGAGACCACAGGCCCAGTCCATTTCTAGTGTACCCTACAGAAATCCGAGCCTCAACAAATAGGACTAAAGAGAAAAACTTGGAGCATCTGGAGCCCCTTGAAGGAGGTAGTCTCAAAGCATAGCATGGGCTCCCAGTCCTCCCATCCCTAACACCACCCATCCCCCAGGACTTTTTTTGTTCCACAGAAGATGAACACTGGCTCAAGCCAGGAAGGCTAGTTCCAGAATAATGCACAACTCCAGGAGCACATTTGCATTAGAGATGATGTCAATGGTGCCATTGGAGTTGTGCAACTCATTGGCCATAAAAGATATGAGGATGAACAAGTCAGAATAGGCTATACTGGGTGTGAAATCAGGGACAGAGGGATGTATTTAGTTGTCATTGGTCTCCAAGAATCATGAGACAGCAGTCCTGCTTGTCAGCAATGGAAATAAATTGTTCATCACCTCCTGCCCCTGCACTCCCCTAGTCTCTCTTTTATACACACACACACACACACACACACACACACACATATGTACATATGCTAGTTTCCCATCTTGAGTCATCCAAGAGCCAGACTAATCCCAAACACTGGACACAGTCAAACCTATCTCTTTTTTACTCCTTTGTGAATTCCAAAAGTCATTTTGGTAACTTTTCAGGTCTTTATCCTCCACCTCCAAAGGTGCTTCTGTTTGAAAAGTCACTTCTCCCCATCTGTCCCCATTCCCCATGTCAGTGTCCAAGCAGAGGAAGAGGAGGTAAGCCTGACTAGAGGTGGCTGGAAAACCTTAACCAATCCCTCCATCTTCCTGGGCTGAAATGATTCAGGACAAGGTCAGGGATCAGAGGACATACTGATAAGGGAGCCCCTCCTCCAAGCGATCACCAGCACTTTTCCCAGATACTACTCAGCCCTCATCCCCCCTAGCCAGGCATACTGCACGCACACTCTCAACCTGCAGTGACCCTCCTCCTTCCTGCCCTTTGGGAGACGCCACTGAGGTCTGCAATTCTCTACCCACCAATCACCTTCATTCTCCACTTCCTAGATTTGAGGCCACAGGATTTTTATGAGTATCACAGCCAGTGGTCACCTCTCACTGGGAAGTCCAAGGGCCTTTCTGCTGCTTGTATACACGAGAAAGCACCTTTACCTCTTGGGAGAGGTTAGGTTGATCACTATTGAACGGTGGCCTGTTATTGAGGGAACATTAGTGATGGGCTTCCCTAGATTCCTAGAGAACAGGCCAAGGCAACACAGACCCACTACTGAGTAGAGAGATGTTGGGAAGGGGTCAGGCTAGCCCTGGCCATAAGCTTCTCCTCAGCTAGCTGGCCTGTTACTCAGAAGAGTAACAGTGGGTATGTCTCCCAGAAATCTGCAAGACAGAGACTTCCTTGAAGGGAGAAGTGATAGCCAGAGAGCAGAAGGAGGTGTACTTTGGGAATAAGGACAAGGTCAGGGAGATGGGAGTGGGCGGTGCCTTGCAACTACAGGCCAGCCTAGATGCAAGAGAGGTGCAGGATAGAGCCAGGCCCTAGAAGAAGAGCAGGTCACAGGGAAAGGGCAGGAGAGTGGCTACCAGCAGGCTTCCAATGTGGAACAGGCTTCCTGGGTCGCTCAGTGAGCTGCTTCAACCCCCACCCCACTCTAGTCCAAAAGCCAGCTTTGAGCCAGTCTCAGCAGTTCATGATGGTCAGCTCCTCTCGTTTTCCCTTTCCTTACTAAGCTTTCCCTATGTCTATTACTCTACCGCAGCCTTCCTCAAACTGTGTTCTACAGAATTCTTCTAAAAAATGCCCTCCATGTTCAAATGGATTTGAAACATACTAGAAATTCCAGCTATTTCTTCCTATAAGACTTTTCATAACCTTTCATATGCTAATGTAGGCTGCAACCCTTATGAGAAGCCCTGGGAAGGAATTCTCTAAACTTATTTGGCCAGGGGAACCTCTTTTAGAAAACAGATCAAACATCTCCTAGGTCACTTTTGTCATAGACATACAGTCTGGGAACAGCCTTCCAGAGTTCTGCTTTGAGCTTTCTGGGTGATGTTTCATGAAAAAGAAAAGCTTCCCAGCACAGGAGAAAATCCTTCCACAGGGCCTAGAAGGAGTGGCTCCCAAGAACTTGGTATCCCTTTATGGCTGTCTGCCTGGCACCAAGGGGCTACAATTCTGGCTTCTGGGGCACCAGGCAGGTAAGAAGGAAAGCTCCATGACCAGTAGTATAATTAGTCAATAACCTCCCAGCCCACCTACTTCCCTAAATCATCCTCCTCCCCACCCCACCCCACCTTCCCCACACCCACGGAGCCACATCTGTTAGAGAGATTTGTGAGATTTCAGAGCCCTCCACCCAGCCCCTACTCCAGCCCCTCCAGCTACAAGTGTGACCCCAAGTGCCTGACTTGGTTTTTCTCATTCATCACTGTGCACTTTAATTTCTAACCTTAGCCTCGCGGATGATGCCAGTTTGTTCTGTGATTTTTCCCCTTTTCCTTCTCCAGATGTCCAAACGGATTCTTCGGACAGAGATGTTTGGAGAAACTGCCTTTGCGATTGTACATGCCAGATCCTAAGCAAAGTATGTTTGAAGATACAAACACAAGTCCCTGCTCCTTAGAAAGCTTCCGGGTGCAGTCCCCCCAATGTAGGGCATAGGGCCAGGGGTGTTGGTTGTTTTGATCTTTGGCTGTTTTGTTTTGTTTCTCTTTTCTTTTTTGTATTTTGGTTTGTTAGTTCTTTTTGTTTTGTTTTGTTTTGCTTTGTTTTTCATTTTTGGCCTAATCCTTGGGTTTAAAGTTCAGGGCTGCAGGTAAGGGGCAGAGTGGCAAGATCAGTACAAATGGTAACGGTGGCAAGAAACCCAGCTGGCATTGGCAGGAGCCCGTGCCGGGGTGTTGCGATGCCTGTGTCTTGCTATCCTGGCTCTCTCTTTCTGGTTTTCTTTCTTTTGGTAGGTGTCCTGTGGGATACACCGGGGACAGGTGTCAGCAGTTCGCAATGGTCAACTTCTCCAGTATGTCTCTTTCTTCTATTTCTTCTCTTCCCTGGTGACTGGCAGTCTTCCCCTGTGGGAGGGATGGGGCCTTTCTTGTTAAGACTGGGTGGTAAATGGGGGTGTCCCCAGGCTCCTTTCAATCCTAAATGCTTACCAGAAGCCCATGCAGAGAGAACCGATACACCCCCCTGCCCTCTGTGCCACCAGTATGTTAGCTGTACTGCCTGGGTACAGTAATGCTGAGTTCTCTCTCTGTGGGGCCATATCCAGGCCTCTTCCCCACTTCTAGGGCCAGACAGCCTGGCCAGAATGAGCAGAGGCATTTGCAGAGCCCTTTGCTGCCTCAGGAAGCTGTTTGAAAGTGTCAGGTTTCTAATGAGGCCAGGTAGGGAGGTTTGTATGTGTGTGCTGATATGCTTGAGAGAGAGAAACAGGTCTCAAAAACCTGTTTTCTGGTCCAGCCACAGTGTGTTTGGTTTGGGGTTCAGGGCTACGGCGGGGAGGAGAGTTTGAGAGCAGGACCCAGCACAATGATTTCCATGAGTACTAGACACATTTGTGTGGCTACAGGATGGGGTAGGCTGGGACTTGCTGCTGATGCTAAAAGACGGAGGAAATAAAAAGCAACAGGTAACTGGTGACTCCTCCCAGGATCTCTCTGGTTTGAATCCCCATCTTGGATTTCCTTTTCCCACTTCTCAACTCAGAGATCTCTGGTTTACAGTTTTGTGAATTATGAGGTGCTTACTTTAGGGCCTGGGAGCAGTTCCTTCAAGCACCAGCAGGTGGAGGTGGAGCCGAGCAAAAGGCCACTGTCTGGTTGGGGACTTGGTTTGGAGCTCAGTGGTCTCCTGGTCTGCCAAGCCCAAAACATGTCATCCATCCCTCCTGCAGAACAGACTAGGTCCCTGCCCACCCGCCATGCCCTCCTGTCTGGGGGTGGACAGCTGGGCCCCATGAGGAGTTAGGAACCAGACCACCCAAGTGATACCTGGATATTGGGAAGTAGAACTCTGGGAAATGCCAAAGTGAGATTCAGGGTCTTTTTGATAGCTCTTGTGGTTTGAGTCACAGGATGTAGAGATGAATCTTCCTGATCTCAGACCACCACACAAAACCCCAGAGGGATACTCTTAAACCTGAGCCAGTCATAGGAACCTTCATGGGTGGGGCTGGTAGGCAGGCTGGAGGGATAAGGGCCTGTGGAAAGGGAATTCTGGCCCAACAGAATTCTCTAGAGGACTGGGGATGTAGCTCAGTTGTACTCAGAGTGCTTGCCTATCATGTACAAGGCCCTGAGTTCAATCTTACCAAAAAAAAAAAAGAGAGAGAAAGAAAGAAAGAAAGAAAGAAAGAAAGAAAGAAAGAAAGAAAGAAAGAAAGAGAGAGAGAAAGAAGAAAGAGAAAGAAAGAAAGAAAGAAAGAAAGAAAGAAAGAAAGAAAGAAAGAAGAAAGAAAGAAGAATTTTCTAGAGCCCAGGCTCTGAAAGAATTTCAGATCCAGGCCACTACAGGGCAGGAGGGGCCTCGGGAGGGGACAGAACAGCCAGGTGAATGTGAGCCAGGTGAGAAAGGCGGTGGGGGCCTTGTTCCTCTCCACCCTTTGGCGGAAAGCCTCTCTGCCTTGTGGGGCTGTTCTGGACAGGCAGTTCTGAATCACAGCAGCAGAACCTTCAGCACTCGGGCTGCTGTCCAAAGCCTCTCTGCCAGCTGGGCTATTTCAGCTTTCAGCTTGGCTCTGCTGGGAGGGTCAACCCAGGAACCTATAAAACAGTCTGTCAATGCAGCCCTCAGCCCAGCCCCTGGCCTTCTCATGTGTGTCACCGGTACAGCTATGGTTACCTTTCTATAAAGGACTCATGCTCTTAAAGCACTTTCCCAGAGAGCCCCTCATATGCTGCTCTAGCAGATAATGACAGCAGAGGCAGTGTACCATGCTCACGGAAGTGGCCAGCATCCAGTTCCGAGCAAAAAAATTGTAAGTTTCCCATCTTACTAGTTCTGGGGCCTTCTTTAATGTTTCTGGATTTGTTTTCTCATCTGTAAAATGGGGATTACTTTGGTGCCTGTAGGAATTGCTAGGAGGATGAAATGAAGTGATGCATGTGAAATTCTCAGCAGAGCACCTGCCATTGTGCTCTGGAGTGCAATTTAACACCTGTCCCAGCTATAGCTGGCGTTGGGGAGAGCTGGGGGAGCATTAGCCCCTGAAGACCTTCTCTTAGTATCCCCAACAAAGTATGTGACCTTAGCAGCCCACCCAAACCACCTCAACACCAAGTTTTTTGCAAAGACCAAGGAAATAGATCCTGTGATCCCAATAGACTCTGAAGCTCATCTTTCCACTGACAGCCCCACTCTATGTGTATACCCCCATGTGAATGCACATGCATGCCTGCACACACATGCACAAACACACCAGCATGCCTCACACCTGCACGCACAGATGCAAAAACAGGAACCAGTGTCCCCACACCCTCACACACACACACACACACACAACACATGAGGGTGGGCTGACAGACTTGTACACATACACAGATACAAGTGCACACACCTGCAAACACAGGAACATGCCCGCATCTGCACACATATTGCTGCCTTCTTGTCTAGGCTCCTTATGCCTGTGTGTCATGGGAAATGTTCAGGAAGAGGAATGTGCATACTACTTGAGAAGCCTAGCCCTGTTGGAGTCTAGCCTCAGGTTGCCATTGTTACTGGTCATATGTAAATTTCTGTCCAATAAAACCTTTCTGTGACTTAGTAGTGCCACCTCATCCTGGCTGAGTGACAGTCAGTCAGTAGGAGACTGCTGACTTGAGTAGGAGACTGCTTTCTTTACTGGGGCAGACATAGCTCTAAGGCCCTCAGAATCCATTCCCATGCTTCCAGGGAAAAGTCTGCCTATCTGGTGACTGGCCAAGCCTTCAGTGACCTTACTAACTATGGCAGCCACCACTGGTTCCCCCTAAACAATACTAGTCTTTGACTCAAAGAGCATACCATCAGGAGCCCTGGAAGCTGCTACTACTATGAGTGGTTCCTAGAGGACAGACAGAAGAAAACTCTCAAAGGGTTTTGGGAGCCTTTGCTTTCTTCTCAAGTGGTCATTGTTGCCAGGAACAGCCAATTGGGCCTGTCCTGAAACTAAATAGCCATATCTTAGCCCCTAAGAGCTAAGAGACTAGAGACCTGGCTTCTAGTCTCTCTCTCTCTCTGCCTCTTGATTCCCTGTGTGACCCTGAAGAAACATCCTGGCACCACTGTGTCCCAGCTATCTCATACGATATAACATCCTTGGCCAAAAGTAGGGTTCAGGCCAGCTCTTAATATCCTGGATGCCATGGTCATGCTAAGCTGTTCCCTCTCAGGGGGGTGTGGCTGACCATTCAAACAATGTGAGTGCCCTTGAGCTGCCTGGAGAGTCCCATGGGCTCCAGGATTAACTACTACATGCACTGCCCTCAGATCTTTTGAGTTTGTCAAGTTTGTGCATCTCCTGGGCCTGGCTAGCCACCCCTGGAGAAGTGAACAGACTACTTGGGATGACTGACTCAGACTGCCAAGCAAAACTGCAAAGAAGGCAAAGGAGAAGACAAAACTCCAGTTCAGAGGACCAGGATCAGTATCAGTGCTTCCTTGGAATAATCTCTGCATAGAACTGAGGGGCGGAGGGATCTACCTCAAGGCTCTCAGAATCATAACCACCTTAGTCCCTGACTGAGAGCCACTCTGCTCTTTTGCCCTTTGCCAAATGTAGAACTCTCTAGAATCCCTTTTAACAAGCAGAGGTAGAGGTCCAGGAGTAGATAATGCTCAGGACGTCCCACTGGTTGCCTGGACTCCCCTTCCTTGGTGGCAAGTGACAACATCACACACAATGTCATGTCCATCCTGACTCTAGCCAAACTAAGTATGCTTCTGTGAAGGCAGAGAGGGAGCAAATCAGGCTGGCAGAGTGGTGCCCTTGTATGACATTCTGAGCCTCCTGCCACGAGGCCTGCTCACATACGCTCTGACAGTGTATGGATACTTTCAACAGAAGAGGAAACAGAAACTATGGCTTACCCACATCCACTAAGCAAAGTAGGAATGAAACAGACTCAGACCTGTAGGCCAGTGCCAGCAGCACTTTAGAATGGAAGGTGGACCTTTTAATAATACCATGGAGATCTCTGGGCTTCCAAGCCTGAGGCCATTTTTCTGGATGACTGCCATGTTTGCAAACTTCCCAGGATCTCATGACCAGGGCTGATCATCACTTAACAACTAAGTAAGACACAGAAACCCGGACAGGTTGACTGTCACTCGTGACCACACAGCACTTCAGTGGAAAAGTTGGCCCCTGGGCCAGGGCCTTTAACCTCTCAATGGCGTGGGTATCTCCCTAGCACAGCCCTGAAATCCCACATCTCACATTCAGAAATGAATGTGTCAGCTATGTCAGGAATTTCTCAGGTGAACCCACACTCTTCTCATTCTTCAGGTTGTGTTATGATCTTCTAAGTAGTGAGCTCAAGCTTGGGGGCCTCAGGCTAGCCCCTGTAGGGTTGAAGGAGGTAGTAACCTGCTTTCTGGAGTCTCCTCCTCTCCAGGCTCCTTGCTCCCCTGGTCTCCCAGGATTCTAGGAGATGGACAGGCCAGTGAGGCCTGGGGCCAGAGCACAGACACCTGGCCAGTCTGGGAAGCTCATTCCCTCTTTCTGAACAGAAGAAAGGGCCCCACAAATGAGCCGGGCAAGCTGTCTCTGGGAGGATTTGAGAGTGCTAAAGGGCTGGTGCTGGAGCTAGAAGGAGTGGACAGGGCATGCCTCGCCCCCACACCCAGTAGCCCTTTCCACCAAGGAACATTGGCCAGCTGACTCTTGTGCCTGTGCCTCCCTCCCCAACCCCCAAGTACTAACCTAGTGCTCATCTCTGAAGAACCTGCCCTGCCTGCCCTTCTAACATTGCCTCTCTATATCCCTCTTGAGGCTCTTGGGGACTGGGTACCAGGGAAGGAGCTCAGGAGGCTGGGAGGGGACACTACTAACCTGCTTTCACCTCACAGGCTGGCTGCTGGTGTCTGAAGAGTCCTGACCAACGTTTCTCTCTCTCTCCTTCTCTCCCTTGCCCTCCCCTTCTCCCATTTCTCTTTCTCTCCCTCACCTCATCCCCCCTCACCCTCCTGTCTTCTGCACTGCCAGAGCACCTTGGATTTGAATTAAAGGGTATGGAACCTCTATGTATCACTCTGTGCCATCTGCACAGCGCTTCTCCCCACAGCCTCTGACTCCCTGGGTGCTGACTGATTCTCCAAATTGAAAAGGGGATGATTCTAAAAACCTCCCCTCTCCCAGTCAAGATGTCCTAGCACAAACTATGTTGATTTGGGGGGCAGACTAGAGCTTATTAACAACAGGGTACCCCACCAACACATAGTAGCAGCGCCCCCCAAACAGGGAAGACCTCCTGCTAGGTCAGTGGGAGGCTTTGCACTCAGTGGCTTCCAGAGCGGGAGAGGGACCTGTCTGAACACACCCTCTTGGAGGGCCAGTATTGGAAACCACAGAAGCCTGGTTTGGGGAGTTGTGCAGAGAGGCACTGCTTTCCATCCTACTTTATTGCTGTGTCCTTTTCCCAGTTCCATTTCCATCACTTTTCATCTGCATCAAGCTAGTAGCTAATAACTGCCCTTTGCCTCTGCCTCTGTCCCCACCCCATGTCTGTCTGCCGGGCTTTGCCACCTGCCTGAGACTGTCAGCCCCTCTATGATCTGTCCCCATGATAACATGTGTGCATCTGTGAGCAAGACCAGCAAGAGTCTGCTTAGGCTGGCCTCTGGTACCTGCCCCTTGCCTCCTAGCTCATAATCTCCCAATACCTTCTGGCCCCTGAAGGACTCCCTGGGACTCTTTGAGGATCAGTGTTTCCAGATCTCTGGCTCTGTAGCTGTTTCCAGGGAGGTTCTGCCCTGGTCTCAAGTGTCAGGAGGTGTCACAGCAGGAGACATGCAGAGCTCAGGAGTGGAGCTTCTGAGGGGCAGGGCCTCAGATTTGAGGTAGAGCCTGCAGAAATACCAAGGCCATTCTCACGGTAGACTTGAGGAGGCCCAGCTATTCTCAGTGGAAGGCAGGGCTCAAAGTCTACATGTTAGTATCTGTGTGCAGGCTGCAGTGGCATGGAGAGGGTGGGGTGGAGGCTGTGTGGGCTCTGTACCATGGGAGGAAACAGAGGGTTGAATCTGTAAGTACGAGCATGTGTGTGTTGGCAGGTGGGAAATGTGTCCACCTTGCTCTTAGGTCTCAGAGCAGGTTGTGGGGAGCAGGATGTCAATGGGCTAAGTGTTGAGTACTTATAGTTAGGGCTGCCAGGGCACACAGTGAGTGTGGGTATACACAGATGTGTGTCTGCATCTGAAAAGGAGTGTGTGTGTGTGTGTACTTAATTCCCTGTGCAACAGACATCCACTCTACACCAGCACCTACCAGTCACATGGCATCCCTGTACTCCTTTGTTCCTGAGACAGGAACAAATAGGAAAAGCATCTATGGCAGTAAGTGCTATACAGAAAATAAACTGAGGCCATGAGCTCAGGGGAGAGCATGGCTGCAAGGGAGAGCTTGTGGTCAAGAAGGCTTTGGTAGTCAATCCTGAAAGCAACTGGAGGTGGGGTGGAGGCAGGGGACACACAAGCAGAGAGATCAAGTGGTTGGCGAAGGTGTTCCTTGTTCAGTAGACAGAGACTGTCAGTGGCTCCTGAGTCCCACGGACATGGGAGAGAGGACCGCAGATGAGATCCAAAAGGAAGGCTGGGACCAGGTAATCATGAAAAGGCCTTGAGTTTTATCAAATTACACAGAACATGAAAAGGCCTTGAGTTTTATCAGATTACACAGAGAAGCCATTGTGAGTTTCTAAGAAGAGGCCTAAAATGATTGCTTTATGGTTGTCAATAAATGTAGCTTTGGGGGCAGCCAGAGGTCGAGGTGGGGTGAGGAGGAATGAAAGTCCTATCAGAAAGTGACCATCTCCAGGTAAAAGGGGGCACCACCCTGGACTAACCTGGAAGCAGTAGAAATGGTCATCATGAGCCAGGCATGGTGGCACCTGTAATCCCAGCACTCTGGGAGCCTGAGGCCCAAGAATCATAAGTTTGAACCCAGCCTGAGAACTCTGCAAGACCCTATCTCAAAACAAAAAATAAAACAGGGCTGGGGTGTATCTTAGAGCAAAAGTACAGGGTTCTGTTCCTAGCCAAAAAAAAAAGAGAAATGGTCACGATGGTCAGATCCAAGATGTGCTTGAAAGATGGAGCTAAGAGGATATGCAGATGGATCAGGTATCAGGGGACACTGGGGAAAAAGGAACCAGTCAACAATAAGTCCATGTTGGGGCCTCAGCCACAGAGCAACAGGTGCTGTGCTAATGAGATGGGGTGAGCAGGGGAGCAGATGTGGAAAGAGGTGGGGAACTGCAGCCGTTGGATCCCTGACTTACGGTCAGGGAGAAGCCAGAAGACAAAAGCAGTGAGAATGCCTTCAGCTGGGATTTGAAGTCTGTCTGGATGAGATCATTAAGCACAGGTCATAAAGACAGGGCACGTGGAAGAAAGAGCCCTGGGGCCTCCTACCTTCCATCACAAACAGAGGAGAAGGAAGCAGTCACTAAACCAGAAAGAGTAGCCTCCAAGGAGGAGGCCCAGGAGAGAATGACTATACAAAAGCTGGGGGCCGTGAACACCAGAAGGACAGAGTCAGGTGACCACGAGACTTGGCAATGTGGAGGTGTCACTGACCATGACCAGAGTGGTCTCCAAGGACTGCAGAGGACTGAGAAGGTGAGAGGGACGCAGGACTGCAGATACAGAGCCCACATGAGGATGTGCAGTGGAAGTCTGATTGATGCCACCTGACAGAAGCTTAGCCTCCTGAGCATGTGTGCTATATGTGTGTAGATGTCTGGAAAGGGTGCATCCTGACTCCGGCAGGCAGTTAGTGACCTGGAGGCCTGAAGAGTGTGTACATGACCCTGGGGTTGCTGGTCTGTGTACCTGTGCATGGGAGATGCCACAAGCCTTGGCTCCACCTCAGCTTACCTCTGAGCCAGGAGGAGGAGGCAAGATGGAGGGGCCAGCCCTAGGTGGCATGGAGTGGGATGTCTGGGTTAGGGTCTTGACCATGGCCAATGCTAGCACCTTCTCCTTTCTTTCCTCCTGGCTATCTTTGTTTTAGATGGATGAGTTGGCTCCACCAAGCATGGAAGGTAGAGAGGAAAGTTGAGACTTTCCGAGAGTTTCACGTCCAGTCTCACTCATCTCCCCAGCAAGGGCAGGGGCTGTTCTTTGCTCACAAGGGCAGCTCTAGGCACCAGGTTGCTGCTGATGGACTTGTTGCCAGCAGGGATAGGAGGGTGCAATGGGCCGGGCCAAAACCTGACCAGGCTGAGGGACAGACAGTCTTTCTTCCACACCCTCCCTGAACCCTGTCTGCTAGTACCTGCTCCTGGCCCTGGCATCCCTCCTAAGTCCAGCCTCTGGGGCTGGTGTGTACCAACCCCTCTTAGGGAAGAGAGATGGCTAAGCCAGCCTTTAGCCATTGTTCACCACCATAAGGAACAACTCTCCAGCCACTAGGGCTCTTTGTAGCTGCCAGTCCACCATGGAGCAGGGCAGGAGGCTAGCCAGGCTGGTTGCCCTCCTCTGCTTGGTGGCCTTGGGATCTCCACCTCCCTCCACCCTCTTCCATTCCCTGCATTTTCACTCACTGGCTCGGGGCTGGCATGGGGTCTGGGAGGGTGTGGCCAGGTCCAAGGGTGGTGGGGGGGATTGGATGAAGCAAAAAGGAGTGCAGGAGCAGGCAGGAGGAAAGAGATAGACACAGCAGGCAGGACCTGGGCTAAGGGAGCCTAGACTTGGGGCACGGGTGTCTGCACCCATACCCCATGGGCTCTTCCTCTTGCCTCACCCCTCATGTCTGTTCTGCCCCTGCAGAAGCTGAGGAGCTGTACCAGAAGCGAGTCCTAACCATCACTGGCATCTGCGTGGCTCTACTGGTTGTGGGCATTGTCTGTGTGGTTGCCTACTGCAAAACCAAGTAAGTGTCAGGTGCTCAGGCCAGGGACAGAATAAGCCAGGGGATGGCCTCCAAGATGTTTTATGAGGGACACCCTCTCCACTCACACCCCACTGCCAAGCCTCGGCCTCCATAGCTCTGCGTCTCAAGCTCGCAGGGGCCTCTGCAGCTGTGGGCAGGGCTGGGAAGCAGAGCCAGACAAGGGGGAGACAGTACCAGAGGACTGGACCAAAGGGAGTCATGGGCACAACCTTTGGAAGAAGGTGGGTCTGGATTCAACCCAGCTCTGCCATTTCCCATGTGACCTTGCAAATGGGGGAAACTCTCTGAGCTCTCACAGGAATAAGCCTGGTATAGCCCTCACAGGACACTGAGGACTTGGGAAGAAGGCACAGCTGATCCCACAGGCTGTCTGGTGGGAGGCGCTGAGGAGAAAGAGGAAAAAGCACCAAAAGGCTGCGTTCCAGAAAAGGCAGATGCCTCAAAGGCCCTGCCTGGCCCCACCTTGGGAACAGTTGAAACAAGAACACAGGAAGGTGGGGCTGGCCCACCACCTGGGGACTGCAGGGGCAGTGGAACTTTGGGGAAGTCAGGCAAGTCAGGTGGAACAGCTTGAGCTGAAAGACTAGCAGATGGGTGAAGCCACCGCCTGCAGTAGGTCCAGCTCAGACTAATTGGGGCAAAGGGCAAAGTCAAAGAAGAGGGGCAAGAGGCTAAGAAGATAGCTAGGACCCAGATGCCCAGGGCCTCAGGGCCAAGCTAGGGAGTCTGCAGGCAGTAGGGAGCCAAGGAAGGTTGTAGAGTGACATGGTACAGAAAAACATATTTGTCACATTTGTTTATATCTGGAGGCCAAGGGTCTAGGTATAGCCTTTTTGTTGGGGACTGAACCTCTGGGTCCAGACTAAGTACAATCGAAGGCCTACTGGCCTCACCTTGGATGAGTTGAGGATCAGAAAGACTGGTGGGAAGTAAGGAAGGAGTCTGGGCTCAGGGAACTCAGAGGAGAGGACTGGATGCAAGAGAGAAAATTGAGTCCAAAAAGTGTAGAGAAAAGGCCAGGAATTTAGCTCAGCAGCATAAGCACCTGCCTAGCAAGCACAAGATCATGAGTCCAGTCCTCAGTACCCACCCCAAAAAAAAGTGTGGAGAAAGCAAGCCCCTCTGCATTTACTGTATGCTGACCGCTGCTGCATTTACTCATTCAACACACATGCTTTCAGTGCCTCCTGGACACCAGGTCCTGCCCCAGGCACCTCAAAGGCACACAGCCAACACCCTAAGCAATCAATCCAATGTCACAGGACACATTTTGGAGGTCCCTCACCTCAGCTAGAGGGAAGGAAGTGCTTGCTGTGGAAGCAGCATTCAGGCTGGCACCTGGGAGATGAGCAGCAGAGATGAAGTGCAGGTGAAGGACCAGCAGGCACACAGTAAAAACCCAATAAATGCCAAATGAATGAATGAATGAATGAATGAATGAATGAATGAATGAATGAATGAGAGATGAAGAGAGGTAGGGTGTCAGCATTGTGCATGGCCACTAGTCTTTGGAATAGTTTTACAGAAGAGGAGAGTGAAACATGTAGTGTTTCTGTAACTTGCCCAGGGTCACACAGCTAGAAAGTAGTGGGGTTCCTTGCCACTCAGGTTCACTGGAGAGACACACAGGAAGGTTCACTGTGGGAGAAGGTGCAAGCTCATCCACCCTTCCCCTGTGCAGAAAGCAGCGGAAGCAGATGCATAACCACCTCCGGCAGAACATGTGCCCAGCCCACCAGAACCGGAGCTTGGCCAATGGGCCCAGCCACCCCCGACTGGACCCCGAGGAGATCCAGATGGCAGACGTGAGTGATGTTCCCAGGCACCCCTCTGAGCCCTTGCTGGACACCCAGCCTTCTCATGCCCCCTGCAAGGAAAGGCCAGGGAAGCAGTCAGCCCACCACTAGCCTGCTAGGCATTGACACACCAGGACGGCTGGCCTCGCCTCCAGTGAAGGGGGCTGATTTGCTAGGGCCATCATCCCTCTAACAGCAGGTCACTTCTCACCTAGTGGATCACCTCCCAACCTAGAGCTCAGTGTTTGTCACTCTCCCATCCTCACTGGGAAAGACAGCCAATGTGGTCCCCTCACTAACTCCTACCCCACCTGTCTGTCTGTCTCAGTACATCTCCAAGAATGTGCCAGCCACAGACCACGTCATCCGGAGGGAAACTGAGACCACCTTCTCTGGGAGCCACTCCTGTTCTCCTTCTCACCACTGCTCCACAGCCACGCCCACCTCCAGCCACAGGTGGGCACTGCCAAGGCCCATAGAAACGTGTAGATTCCTGTCCTTTCATTCCAGCGTCCAGAGCTATCTGACACCTCCTGAGTTTGCCACAGAAATCAGTCTATCAGGGCCTTCTTGTCAGAACCAGGGTGGCCTGTTCACACAAGCATGAAAGCTCAGGCAGCTCAAGAAATAACATGGCTGGGCCCTCCTTCCTGGGGAGCACCATGGCTTAGTCAGGGTCCCACATATAGACCACTGGGGCTGGGATCCTGAGGTAGTGACTAAGGACCATGGTAAGCAGGGACTCTGAGGCAAGGCTGGGGGTGTTGATTTTGGGGAGGAGAGGAAGAGGACTCTACACACTGCAGCTCACCATCCACAGGACGGTGAGCTCCTTCTCCCGATATTTAGCCCTCCTTCTCCCGATATTTATCATATTCTATGAGCCCATAGTGGAAACACCAGTGAGCTAAGGGAGCCCAGCATAGGATAAAGAACCAGGGCGGGGTTGGCATGGACACACCTTTTGGACCACCCTGACCCCTCACCTCACCCCATCTGGCTTCCCCAGACATGAGAGCCACACATGGAGCCTGGAACGATCTGAGAGCCTGACCTCTGACTCCCAGTCGGGCATCATGCTGTCATCAGTGGGCACCAGCAAGTGCAACAGCCCTGCGTGTGTGGAGGCCCGGGCTCGGCGGGTGGCGGCCTACAGCCTGGAGGAGGGGCGCAGGGCCGCCATGCCACCCTACCACGACTCCGTGGACTCCCTACATGACTCCCCACACAGTGAGAGGTCAGTCCCAATCCCCTGGACCTGGGCCCACCTTGGCCAGAGGCTGGCCTTCAGGGGATCTTAGAGGGACTAAGTCTTTGTCTCCACTGTTCAGGAGGGCAACCAAAGTCTCAGGAGGTTAAGGAGTCTGCTGTGGGGCATTTAGTGAGTTAGCGATGGACTGACCACAAGTTGAGCCTGTGGACCCTGATGTAGAGAGACCACTTTTAGCTTAACTTTCCTGCTGAGGCAATTGTCAGAGTTGAAAGGAATATTAATAACTGCACAAGAACAAACGGGCTGTTCAGACAACTAGCACCTATGGCTGCCTATCCCTGATCACCTACATTACCCATGTCCCTGAAGAAGCAGAAAGATACAAAAGTGGAATAGACTGGACAGTGGGAAGGGAGATGGCTTTTGAGGACACTAAGTAGTACAGGACAGACAAAAGCCAAGACTGTTCATTGGCCCTGGCAGCATCAGCAACGAGGCCCTAGTGTTTGAGGAGACATTGTTGGGTTCCTGAACAACAGATGCAGGATGAACCAGGAAACTTCCCTTCTTCCCTGACTCCAGGAGTCATGCAGCCCAGCCCCACTTTGCTCAGCCCCCAGGTGGCCCTCTTCAAGTCAGGTCTGTGGGAGTAAAGTATGAGAAGGAGCTCTGTAGGAAGAGCTCCAGGATGGGGAGGCGGTAGAGGAGCAGATCGCCTCCTACTCTCCACTCACCATATTCTGTGCCAGGCCCGGCAGGGCATCCAGAGATGGCCCACCTGGTCCTACTCCTGAAGAGCTCCCACTCAGGCACAGACTACTGAGGCTCACAGCAGCCTACAGAAAGTACCAAGCACTGGACATCACACCAAGTAAGAAAAACCTAGTCCAGCTGCTCCAGAAGGCAGCCGGGTTTTCAAGATCAACCACCCCTCTGACTTCACCACCCCTCTGCACCTTTACTCATTGTAGATCAGGGAGCACAATACCTCATGTGCATGGTTCCAAGATAATACACACAGAGCTCTTTACTTCATACCTGTTGCCACTGTCACCAGTAGTAGCCACAGAACTAGGGCTCCTTAAGAACTAGTGGGAAAGTGAGAAGTAGAGAGATGGGTAAGGAAAGCCTTGCAGACACAGGACACCACAGGAGCTGTTCCAGCAGTCACTGAAGAATATAGTTGGTGAGCAAGGTGCCCAAAGCAGAGCTGTGGGGAGCATAGAAGTTGAGTCCAAACAGGGAGCCTGAGTGAATTCAACAAAAGAGCCTCCTCAGCAGAGCTGGGACTTTAAAAGATTACCCTAGAAACTTCATAGAGTGAAGGAGGAACCTGGGGTGAGAAAGTGGCCAGTGCCACAGTACAGGGTGGAGAGTGCACTCCAGAAGAGGCGAATGATAGAACCTGGTGGCTAATCAGACCACCAGCAGGGGAGTGTCAAGAATGTAACAGAAACACTGGGCTAGTTTCCAGAGAGCATGCAGGTGCCTGCCTGTGCTGAGACAGGAACATGGAAGTGGGTGCTCCATATCCTAAAGTAGACAGCAGTGAAGCAAGAGGCTGATGATGGACTCACAGGAGGACAAAGGGCCAGGCACCCAGGACCCATATTGGGAGATACTGGCAAGGGCAAACTTTTGAAGAAATGAGGGGTCTTGGTCCACGCATAGACACCTCAGTGAGGTTGAGGACCAGACCTGGGGTGTGAGTGGTTACTTCCCTGAGGCAGGGTTCAGCTTTACTATTGGAATTTGCCTAGTATGCACACACCTGTAACCCCAGCTACTTAAGAGGCTGAGACAGGAGATTCCAAGTTCAAGGTGAGCCTGGGCAATTAAGCAAGACCCTGCCTCAAGATATTTTTAAAAGGGCTGTAATGGTGTAGCTCAGTGGTAGCCCCTGAGTTCATACCTCAGTGTATAGGGGGAGGGGGCCTCACTGAAGCCATGAGGGCAGGGCTGACCTGTAGAGCACAATGAGTCCAGATCACAGGGGTATGTGAATGAGGCTAGTGAATTCTGGAATTGGGCAGTATGTGCTGTGGTTCCTGCCTGGCTGCAGTTCAAATGCTAGGTCTCCCCTTTCTACCTATGTCGTGTGTCTCGGTTTGTGTATAATATGCCCCTAAGAGTCTTATATAATTACTGAGATGAGCCAAGACAGGTACAGTGGCCCAACCTGAACCCATGACTGATATCACCATAGCAAGTGACTGTTCACGGAGAACTACTACAATGTGGATCATTCCCAATACATTTCTAGAATCTTCCCACTATCACGATGGTTATCAGCATGTAACAATAAGCAGACAGACAGGAGATGAAGCCACTGAGAATTACTGGCAGGCTTACTGGCAGGCTCCCTAGCAAAAAGGTTACTTTGGGTGGGGCTGCGCTGACTCTCCCACCCGTGACCCCTAGCCCACGCCTCTCCCTCCCCCACAGGTACGTGTCGGCCCTGACCACGCCCGCGCGTCTCTCGCCCGTGGACTTCCACTACTCGCTGGCGACACAGGTGCCAACCTTCGAGATCACGTCACCCAACTCAGCTCACGCAGTTTCGCTGCCCCCGGCTGCGCCTATCAGCTACCGCCTGACGGAGCAGCAGCCGCTCCTGCGGCACGCGCCACCCCCAGGCCCGGGACCAGGGCCCGGGCCCGGCGCAGACATGCAACGCAGCTACGACAGTTACTACTACCCCGCCCCAGGGCCTGGGCCTCGACGCGGGGCCTGCGCACTCGGCGGCAGCCTGGGCAGCCTGCCCGCCAGCCCCTTCAGAATCCCGGAGGACGACGAGTACGAGACCACGCAGGAGTGCGCGCCACCGCCACCGCCGCGGCCGCGCGCGCGCGGTGCGTCTCGCAGGACGTCGGCGGGGCCCCGACGCTGGCGCCGCTCGCGCCTCAACGGGCTGGCGGCACAGCGCGCACGCGCGGCGCGGGACTCGTTGTCGCTGAGCAGCGGCTCAGGCTGCGGCTCAGCCTCGGACGACGACGCGGACGACGCGGACGGGGCGCTGGCTGCCGAGAGCACGCCTTTCCTCGGCCTGAGCGCGGCGCACGACGCGCTGCGCTCGGACTCGCCGCCGCTGTGCCCGGCGGCCGACAGGAGGACTTACTACTCCCTGGACAGCCACAGCACACGGGCCAGCAGCAGACACAGCCGCGGGCTGCCGCCGCGGGCCAAGCAGGACTCGGCGCCCCTCTAGGGCCCGTCGCCCGCGCCGCCTCGCCCGTCCGCCCGCCCGCCCGCGTGCCCCACTGTCTGGACGGAGACCAGAGACCACCGACTGGAGAGAGCAAGGAGGGCAAAACAGAAATAAAAATATTTTTATTTTCTATAAAAGGAAAAAAGTATAACAAAATGTTTTATTTTCATTTTAGCAAAAATTGTCTTATAATACTAGCTAACGGCAAAGACGTTTTTATAGGGAAACTATTTATATGTAACATCCTGATTTACAGCTTCAGAAAAAAAAGAAACAAAAAAAGAGAGATGGGCCAATTTTTTGACTCTTTAATAGAAACCTATATTGTGGTGCCTTTTGCTGTACGCTATTCTGGGGCTCCTGGAGAGAAGTCTAGGCTGCGCGAAGTTGGGTTGGGGTGGATGCTGAGTTGGTGGGGAATGAGCAAAAGGAAGGAAAGCGGGGTTTAGGTAGTAAGCAAGAATCCAAGGTCAAAAGTTGTTTTGCCCCCGCGCCAGATCTGGAGCCCTGGGCCCCCTGGGAGGAGAGGGCAGGATCCTAAACTTAGAATTAAAATTGGTGTCAGGTGACTTCCAGGGAGAGACAAAGGCCCAGCGACAGCAACCAGAATGGGGAGGGAACCTTCCCGCTCCTCACAGCTGCTAAAAGAGAACAGAGAGAGGTTTCCCCAACAGCCCCGGGCCCAGGGAGGGGGCAGCTCTGCCAGGGGCCCAATGTTCACGGCTCCTCCTCCCTTCTGGCCTCCAGGATGCCCTCTGTCCTCTGCAGCACCTTCGTTTACAGGCCGTCTTTTCTAGTTTATGCCTGCATGTCCTTTGCATTTCAGATTCTTTAGATTGGATGCATGGTCACGCTGGGACCGAGAAGAGCCACTCTACAGTGTATTCTATTCCCCTTTTAGCAATAAAATTACACCATTTCCTTCTCACAGCCAGCCCCCCAATCAACCTATGACTTCCATTCTCTCCCCAACCCTCAAAACTGGATCCAATGCTAATTTGTCACACACACACACACAAAAAGGCAATTGTTTAAAAAACAGTAAGTCCCTAACAGAAACAAATGGGAACCCTGCCCTGAAATGTCGGAACACCTGACTGTTGACACTTGAACATTTTTATATTATAAATAAAATCAGAAATACCTGCTGTCTGACTGTGTGTACCTAGCCCTCGGAATGAGGGAGGACAGGTGAGGACTGTGGTGAGAGGAGTGGATGTTGCCATGAAGGCTAGAGAGGGCCAGGGCAATCTCCAGGAGCAAGTGACCCTCTCTCCAATCTCCATGACCCTGCTCCCAGGACAGGCTCCAACCCTCCTCCCTTCTCCCAAAACATTTAGGTGTGTGTCGCCCCCACCTCACCCCCGGGCTGCTAGAGAATCTGGCCAAGAGATTGAGCAAATTGCTCTGCTTCAAACTCAGCCTTAAAGCTTGGGCCCAATTCCTGCCCTGGAGCTGTGGGGCTGGACTGAGGCAACAGTTTCCGGACCTGGGTAGGTGAGGAGGGAAGGGTTGTGGGGTTGGCACTAGGACAGCTGTAACAAAATGACCCTTGAGGTCTTGGGCGTATCACAGGCAAAGTCCAGACATGCAAGGTACAATAATAGGTACCCTCACTGCCAGGAGGACCACAGCAGGTGCAGCTCAAAAGCCCACAGGATATTGCTCTTTCCCCAAGTTTATATCCCCTCAGAAGCAAGGCATGCCTAAACCTGCAACCCTTGATGAAGGAGACACAATTTCAGGTACAGACAGCAGACATAGGGCCAGGCTTATCCCCTCATTGACTAACTTATTAAACCAGTGCCCAGCACCAGGAACCAGTAGGTTCCAGCCAGAACATGACAAAGTCTTCTCTCCAAAAAGCGGTGCACACCTGTGGCTGTGTGGGTGGACAGATGTATGCACGCACATGCACACCCATGAATGCTCCAGGAAGTGCTTAGTCAAGAGAGCCACAGATGATAGGAACATAGAGATACAAGCTTGAGGGGGATTAGACACCCACAGGGCCTAGGTGTACTCCAGGGCCAGCTCTTCTCCCTCACTAGTTGTGTGACTTTCCTAGGCCTAGGTTTCCTCCACAGGAATGATGATGCAAATACCTACCTCAAAGGGTTGTTGTGGATATTATGCCAGGACTGCTCCTGGAAGATGCCTAGTAAATGGCTACTTCAGTGGCAGTATTGACAGTATCCTGTGCCTTGCATCCTTCAATCACACAGAGTGGCAAACACTGGATGAGGGAGAAGGTGGAGAAAAATAAAGGAAGGCTTTTGTCATTGTAGTCATTGTTGGGATGCTGGGGGAAGTACCTATTACAAAGGAACAAAGGAAAATAATGAACTAAATGCTGCACAAACCTAAAAATCACTGACCTCTCTCTCAGTTCCATGCAATGGTCTCATCCAGGCTCCTCTGCTCTGAGTTTGCTTATAAATGTCCTGAGGGCCAATAATTCTTCTTTGTGACCACTGACCTCTATGAGATCCCAAACTAACTCCCTATGACCTGTTGGTAAACCCACTGACTTTATCATGACCCACTTAGTGTCCTCATTTAATTCTTTGGGGCTCTGAGTTGTTGCCTTCTAAATTTTCAGTCAGAAACCAGTTCCATGACTCTGACTCACCAATCTCTGTGTGGTCCCCAATTAATTTGGAGTGACCTTTGGTGAACTCATTGATCTTTACATGACCCCATCTCATATCTTCATTATTTGTCCTAGAATCTAGGATACCTGTCATAATTGGCTAAGAGACTAGGGCTACAATCTAATAAAATTCCTTGACTTTTCCCCATCATGTTATCTATCTGTATGTCTTCACTGGAAGGCCTGGGACCCAAGTACATGCTGACCAAAGGCACCTTCTCACTCTGCCCCACAAGCATTTGCCTTGGGAGGACCTTCAACATGGCCTCTCAGGAAGTGCTAGAGTCCTGTTACACAATTTCCCTTTCACCATTCTGTAGCCTGGTATACACAGGACATTCTGGTGGCTTCGTGCGTCAGTTTTCTTACTACCCCCGTGTTCTTTTTTTCCCCTCTACTGCGTCACTTTCCATGTCTCTCCTAACCCTCTCCCAGCATCCCAAATAGTAATCGCCCCTCTCTCTCCCCACTAGACTGTGCGCCCCATGTGGACCAGGAATCTGACTTTTTCCTCATCATACTGTCCACAGCATAGCTGGCAACAAGCATTTGATCCTCACTGAAGACCAGAATGAAGGCACAAAAGGCTGTCTTCAAGGGTCAGGCCCCGCAGGAATCCTGAGCCCGCGGTCACTACACAGGACCACCAGGTGGCGCAAACGACTTACTGCATTTCACCAGGACCTGGCTTTGGATAGTCCAAGAAAGTAAGTGTGTTAGAGACAAAAGTTGTAAGGGGAACATGATGGTCCATTAGAATACAGGAAGAAATATTAGAACTTTGATTTAGATTTATTTTCATCTCATCTTTTTTAAATTTCTATTTTTGTGTATGTTTTATAATGTACATAGTGTTTTAGTACAGTAGTACATGTATATAATTTACAAATAAATAATTATACAATTAAGGAGATGAACTAAAAGTTTCTTTACTGATGAGAGGCACAACTAGTGCTCGGGGAAGCACATCTGTTTGAGGCCGACAGTGTTCACACTCTGCTGTCGTCACTCACCCTCATGAAGTGGAGGGCAGGACCCAAGCTGAAAATCAAAGGACTTTGGAGGCAGTGTGGAGAAATACAGCAAGCTCTTTTATGTTGCCACATTGCCTTTTCAATTCCATTTAAATGAACATTGACTTCCCTTGAGCAAAACGAAGAGACCAGATGGTTTGGTTATAAAACACTTCCACTGATCCAACTTAAATAATTTGGATTTAAATCACTACATGGCTCCACCTAGTCACATGTCCCTGCATCAAATGTGAGTGGGCTTGTAAATGTTAGGTACTTAGTTGTGAGGTTGGCTTATCTTATTAATTAAATATGTTACCACAGAGGCCAAATTGCTGGCCAAACTACAGTAATCTATTTAAACATTAGGAAGAATTGGCTCATCAGCCACATTGAGGGTGTCTTCACCCCATCTACTTGTTGGTCTGAGGAATGCAGGTTTCCTCAGACCAACAATGTGATGGAAATGTAGTAAATGTCTCTATTCTTCCCAGATATATCCTTAGCTCAGCCTTTTTGATTCCCTAGGAAAATGAAAGAAACATCAACAAACAGCAACTAGTCATTCCACCTTTTCTGAAGACCAAAAATTAGTGGTTTCTAGAACCTTCCTCCATCACACATCTTTGGGCTTGTTGACAGGTGGCTGTCTGCAAGGTGGAGTGCCTTTTTTTCCTGTGTGGCCGGTCTGTAAAAGAGGCCACCTCTGGAGTTCATAGACCTGGTAGCACCAACATAAAGATTTAAGTACACACAGGGCCATGGGCCCGTCCCACTTATTCCCAGGACACCCTCACAACAGAGGGGTGGCTCATACATCTTGTCTGTTTAGTCCAAAACCATCAACTAGAACAACAATTGTGAGTCACAGGTCAGCTGGAAGGGGAAAAGGCCAGGTAGGGCGAGGTCAGTACTCTCTCCATCTTACCTCACAGAGTGTTAGGGCTACCAAGGGCCACATGACAGCCCTTCTAACAGACAATAGAGCTCCAAAATATGCTTTTCTTTCATCTGATTTCATCCTCTGATGATAGCAGTTCTAAATCCATCTTTAAAAGAGTTCCTTCTATATATAGAACATATATATGTATGTATGTATGTATGTATGTGTATATATATATATATACACACACACACATTTATGTCCATACAAAAATGGAGGCAGTGGCCTCAGAGGATGGGAGGAGAGGTGGGCACATATGTGAGTGGAGTCAGCTTGGCACTGAGTGAGGCAGCTCATGTCCTGGGTTATTGCAATGAGGCAGGAGAACTGCGCCCTTTTGCAGAGGTGGCTGGGAAGAGGCGGAAGAGAAGACAGTGCTGGTGGTCCACAGACCTGCGGCTGGTCAACTCAGAGGATAGAAGAGGAGAATGGGGTCCAGGCTGCCCTCACAACACAGGATAAGTGAGGAGCTCAGCAAGAAGAAGGAACCTGGGGAAGCAGCAGCTCTCCCAGTCTCTCCAGTGAGAAGGTGCTAGAGCACTCATTCCCTGGCCTACAAAGTAAAGCCCCATGTGGGGCAGGCAACAAAGGCTGGGGAGAAAGTCATGGCCAGAGATGGCCCAGGATACAAAAGGCCCAATTCCACAAGTAGCATCTCTATCTCCTTGGCCTACAGGGCTCTCTACACTCCTCTGGTTGCCTGTCAACTGCTGGAACTTGGTCCGAGCAGCCACTGGCCAGAATTGTGCTCCCTGACCCCTCCAGGGCCATTTGCCTGCATGTTCACACCAGCTAAGTATCAGGCCCAGGGGTTTTGCTGCCAGTCACAGGCCCATGGCCCTGGCTGAGGGCAGGGCTTGAATGTGTCTTCCGGAGAGAAGGATCGTCCCCTTCTAGGGTAGCCAGCCGAGCCTCAATCCGCTCCAGATCATCTGAGCCCACTTTGATTTTCACAGCCAGAAGATGGACATAGGTCTCATAACGGCTTTTCTGGAGAAAGGACAGAAAAAGGCCAACAACAAGGTTAAAAGACATATAACAAAGTTGGAAAACATTTGTATCTTGTATAGTCAAAGACTAATCTCAGCATACAGAGAGCTCTCACAAATCAATAAAAAGGAAATAAACTGTTGAATAAAAACACAGAAATTCCACTTCCAGTTTTTATGAATAACTGTCAGTGATTTTTGTCTATGACACCAAAAACACAGGCCACAAAAATAAAAATAGACAAATAGTAGTGCATCAAAAAATAAAAAACTTCTGTACCTCAATGGATACAACCTACAGAGTTAAACAGCAATCTACAGAATGGGAGAAAATAGTTTAAAATCACATATTTAGTAAGGGGTTGATACCTCAAATATATAAAGAACTCCTACAACTCAACACCAAAAAATCCAATTTAACAATGAGCCAGGTGATGGTGCACACCTGTAATCCCAGCCTCCAGAACCTGAGGCAGGAGGATTGCCATGAATCTGAGGCCAACTTGGGTTACACAGTGAGTTCAAGGCCAACCTGAACCACAACCTGAACCTATCTCAAAAAAACAAAACAAAGCAAAAATTATGCAAAATGACCAAATAACACAAATAGATATTCCTTAAAAGAAGATATACCAAAAATAAAAAGAAATACAAATGGACAACAAATGCAAACAGATACATTCACCACTAATCCCTAGGAAAATGCAAATCAAGACCACAGAGATACCATCTCACATCCGTTACACTGGCAACTATCAAAAAACAATGCATAATAGTACTGGTGAGGAGGTGAAGAATTTGGAACCCTGTACATTGCTGGTGAGAATGCAAAATGGGGCTGCTGCTATGAAATCAGTGATGTTTCTGAAAACATTAAAAATAGAATTACATTCTGATCCAATAATACCACTTTAGGATATATATCCAAAAGAAATCAAAGCAGCATCTTGAGGGATATGTGTACACTCATGTGTATTGTAGCTAAATGAAGGAAGCAACCCAAATGTCCATCAACTGGTGAACGGAAAAACAAACTGATTACGTGCATATGATGAAATACGAGTTAGCATTAAAAGGAAGCAAATTTTGATGCATGTTAAAATATGAATGTACCTTAGCATTATGCTAAGTTACATAAACTAATCACAAAAAGACAAGTTCTGCATGATTCCACATATATAAGGAATAGAGAGCAGCCAACATCTTGGAACAACACCTGATACAGCGGACATGGCTGTAATCCCAGCCATGTGGAGACTGAGGCAGAAAGGTCCTAAGTTTGAAGATAGCCTGAGGAATTTAGCAAGACCCAGTCTCAAAAGAGAGAGAGAGAAAAAAAAAAACCACTGGGAAAGTAGCTCAGTGGGAAACCAAGCACAAGGTCCTGGATTCAATCCCAGTACCATCAAAAAAAAAAAAAATCATAGAGGTAGACATTAGATGGGTAGTTGTCAGGGGCTAAGGAAAGAGGAACAGGAGTTATTGTTTCATAGGTAGAGAGTTTCAGTTTGAGAAGGTAAAGAAGTTCTAGACACTGACTGCATGACAACGTGAATTAAGTATGTATGCACTTAAAAATGATTAAGATAGTGAATCTTATTATGTTTTACCACAATTCAAAAAAATGTAAACCTAAATTAAAGCAGTAATAATAAGACACTGATTATTAAACCTGTCAGATTAGCAAAGATTAAAACATTTGACAAGCCCCATGTTGGTGAGGGTATGGGGAAATAACTATTAATAAATGATTAAAGGGTGTTATTGATTGATATTAATATTAGAAGAGGGATTTAGCAGTATCTGGAGGTCTTGCCTCAGCTTCAGGGCCTCACCACAGTCAGAAGAGCCTGGAGTCCTGGAAGACTAGTGACAATGGCCAGGGGACTCCTCTCCCCCAGCTCTGGCATGGGAGCGAGGTCTTTCTTGCTCACCTCCTCCCACTCCTGCATTAAACCAGGTGAGACTGAGACGATCAGTTCCCTGGAGCTACAGTCACCTAAGTTAGGATCCTGGCTCCTGCATTTCTTAGCTGTGTTACCTCAGGTAAGTACTCTGACCTCTCTGAGCCTCAGTTTCCCCACCAATAAAATGGAGATAACAATACAGTCCTTACAGAATTGGTCCGAGGATGAAATCAGTCAATAAAAGGGAAATGCAAATCAGGCCCAATATTTAGCAAAAGATTGATCATGGTAGCTTTTGCCATCACTATTTTCACACTGCAGAGAGTAGATGTGAGCAGACTTCAAAACAGTATCAAGCTTTGTTTTTCAAAAGGTCAGGTCTGCCTGGGAACTTTACTCTCTACCTTGCACCTCAATAGAAAGTCAAGGTAGAAATCTAGAGACTGAGATTGGTGAAGTCCTCCCCTCCTGCTTTGAGGACTTCCTGGTTCAGTCTCAGCCTTTCTGTCTGTCTGTCTGTCTGTCTGTCTGTCTGTCTGACCACCCCCACCCAAGGGCAGTCCAAAACAGACAAGTGCTTCCTGCTTCCTTCCCTAACCTAGTGCCCCATCCTTCCTAACAAAGGCCACACTTGCTCATCCCCACCCGCAGAGCACTGTAAGGCAGAGTCAGGGTAGTGGGTAGATAGTGACAGTATGAAAAGAAAGGAAATTAAGTTCCTCTGTCACTAAATGCATGTATGAGAGGAAAACAAGAGGGGCCAGGGATGTAGCTCAGTGGCACAGACCCTGCCTGGCAGTTGTAAGGTCCTGAGTTCAATTCCCAGTACTAAAAGAAAGAAAATGGGACCAAGTGAGGGAGGAAGTTGGGTGGCCAGGCCCTCTCAAGTGTTGTGGGCTAATTGTAAAATCTTCTCAGGAAGCTAGGCTTGTCTGGGATGGGAGGTAAAGGTGGAGAAGGCTCCTGGAAAGGTGGTATTGTTTCTATAGGAGCCCCCTAGTGTTCCTGGAGAGACCCAGGTGGGGGTACAATTGTTTAATTAGCATTCACCAGCTGGGCTGTGTAAAATTGGCCCACAGAAAGCCACAGTTGATAATTAGGATTATGCCTGCCTCAAGGAAGCACCCATAGTAGGGAGCTCCCAAATGAGGGGCCCCTGGTTGTGGGAGGATGGTGGTGGTGGGAGGTGGAGGGGAGAACTGGCCTCCTCCTCTGGTCCCAACCTGAACCCCCGCAATGCACCCACTGGAGGCCCACCTCAAACGTGAGATAGTGCTCCTTCAGCCGGTACTCCTCCGCCTCCTTGGACTTGAGGCCCCTCTCCACTGGGTGACACCTGTGCTCGGCCAGCTCTGCGGTCACCTGCCTCAACTTATTCTCATGAGACCGCAGCTGCTCCTCCTGCAAAGACAGGACTGTTAGGCCCAACTCTTGAGTTCATGGGGCTAGGTCTAACCCCATACTGCTAGGAGCGGCTTTATAAAAGGGAAATGAAGGCTGTCTGGTGTTCCCAAACCCATAGAAGTAAATCCAGGCTCTGGACAAATGGAAGTGCTTCTCATACCTTCTCCCTTCCTCCCACCTTGCTCCTTCCTTCCTTTGCTCTCAGGGCATCCCTCTCCTAAATGCCCCAACAGCCTTAGGAGAGTGTGTGCCCATATACACTCCATTCCACAGACACACCCTCAACTCATGGGAACTCACATGCACACAGACAAGCATCAACCTGACCCCAGTTACCCCTGGTTCCATAGGACACATACATTCTCTCACATTTAGCTCATATGCACATGACAGTCACAGATCCAGAGTCATACCCAAAGATAAGCTATGACAGACAAGTACATGCCCACCCCACCCACTACAGTATACACAGCCAGGCCCCTTGGTGCAGTATGCCTGTTCACACATATGCAGACATGAGGGCTGGTATGGTGTGTACTCATGTGCATGTGTGTGCCTAAGTGGTATGTGCATGTATGTAGACCAGCTATGGTCTCTGTGCATGTGCACAAGGTCCTCTGGGCAGATATGGAAGCCTCCAGAGCTCCACAGACAGACAGGGGCCCAAAGCAAAAGGAACCACTGACTGACAAACAGGAAGTTTGATGCTTCCCTGCCCTCTGCCTCTCAAGTTCTGCTCCACCATCTATCTAACCTTTTCTCTCCCAAAACACCCTGAAACCCTGAAGTATTGATGAAATGAGTTTTTTGAAGGGATTCAAATAAAACATCTAAGGATAAGTGAGAACATCAAAATGGTATGTTTGCATATTGTTTTTAAAAACAAAAAATAACAAATGCTGGCAAGGATGTGAAGAAAAAGGAATTCTTATATACTGTTAGCAGGAATGTAAATTAGTATAGCCATAATGGAAACCAGTGTGGAGGTTCCTCAAAAAACAAAAACTAGAACTTCTAGCCATCCCACTCCTGACTCCTTAAACAGATGAAGTCAGCATGTGAAAGAGAAACCTGTACCCATGTGTATCACAGCACCATTCACAGAAGCCAAGATACAGAATCAGGCTAGGTGCTTGTCAACAGGTGAATGAATAAAGAAAACGTGGCGTGAAATACACACGATGGAGTATAACTCAACCATAAAGAAGAATGAAATCCTGTCATATTAAGTAAAATGAGCTAGACACATAGAAAGACATGGTATTTCATGTCATCACTAATTTGTAGAAACTAAAAGAAGGTGGCCTAGGGAATGGGAAGAGGGTTGGGAGGACAGGGCAGGGAGGAGTGAGCGAGGGTGGGAGAGAGATGGGCATGGTCAGTGCATGATGTATGCATGTGTGGAAATATCACAATGAACCCCATTTATTTGCATAGTTAACATGTCAATATTTTGTAAAATAAAATCAAAAGAGCACTGGGCCAAGGGCACCCATGACTCTCCTGTCCATAGCTCCCTAAAACACACATGACCTCTCACACTTATGCCCAGATGCAAACAATACCAGACCCACAACCATGCCACAGGGCTGTCCCCGCACCCCTTGCTGTCCACCACAGAAGAGTTGGTCTCTGTGTGATATGTGGCCTTAGTCTCCCCACCTATAAATGAGGATGAGGCACATGCCATGGGGGAGAATATCTGTCCTTTCCTGGCATCCCTCAGTCCAGGGCCAGGTGCCCTAGACTGAGAGAAAGAACCGAGGTGATGCTATCAAATGAGTGTTCTGGGCTGGGGGCACCAGCCTATGTGGTGGCACCATGAACCCAGGCACTTGTACCTGGCAAAGACGAGTGGCACAGGAGGGCAGCAGGGGCCGACAGAACTTCTTCATAGAGCTGACAGCAGCTGGAAAGGCTGGGGCTGAAAAGATGGCAGCCACCAGGTTGATCCTTAGGATCCAGGACAGCATTTCTTCCTTGCTCCTGGGGACAGGAGGGAGGGGAAGGTGCTGGTTTCCCACAATGGGACTTGCTACCCTGCACACACACCCCGAACCCGGTACCCAGCAATTGGCCTGGCACAGACCGGGCACTCATATTTTTACATAGACAGGGAAAGGATGGTAGAGCTGTTGGCTGGATGGACTTAGACAGAGCTGATGACCCTGGAGTCCGTGAGCTCACAAGATGACCAGTAATGGGCAAGCAGCAGTCCCCCCACAGCCCTTCTGTCTTATCCCTGCTGCCTTCCCAGCCCTTATACTCTGGTCCTCAGCCTCATCTACCTATCTCCCTCCTTTTAAGCTCATGTGAAACATGAAAACCCAGTTTCAAGTCACAGAAGTGTGAAGCACAGCAGAGAGAGTCAGTCATTACAGGTCAACTGGAGGCAGAATCTTCCCTACCAGACCACAGATTAAAAGTCAAGGATGATTTGTGAAGAGTCCATCATCCCCATCCCTTAGGGATGTTGGCATATGTGGCAGCCCTGACAGGGCTAGTGACAGCACAGTTGCTGAGCCCCATCATGAAGTTTGATTTGGTAGATCAAGGAAAGTCTGATCTTTGGTGGATCAGCAAAGTTGCATTTCTAACCAGTTTCCACTGCACGCTGTGGGCCCACACTTTGCAGGATCCAAAGCAGCTGCTGCCCCATTGTCAAGTGGGCACACTGGCTCTGTGGCTGCTGTGCACAGAAAGCTGGGGTGTGGATCCTGACTGCCAGAAGAGGGCTCTGTATAGAGTCCATGCTGCAGGGCCTGAGCCTAATAGAAACAAAAGGTTCAGAATCTTGCTTACGGAGCCTGGAAGAGGAAGACCCTCCAGTCGGCAGTCTTCAGTTTGAGCACATTGGACTTCTTGCTGTAGTCAGAGGCCCTCGTAGCCAGAGCATGATGCACGCGAATGGCATTCTTCAGGTCACCCTCTGACAGAGCCTTGTCAGGCCTGTACTCATCCTGTGGAGCAGGGGTTCTGTCACTGCCAGGCCCTCACTTACAACCCAACGTGTTCTACTCTCTTCCCTTTGTCCTTCTATCTCCCCAGTGATAATCACTCTAGGTATCCTTCTCCTGTACATGTCTGTCCTAGAGGCCTGACACTAAGTATCCAGAGTCACTGATCATTTCAAAGACCCCTCCCAAGATCTTCAAAGGCTTACATGAACCTGAGTCAGGGTCCTGATGGAGGAAAGATCCCCCTGCCAAGCCCCAGGTCCTTCCCAGGAGCCCCTGAATGCCACAAGTCAAAGGCTAGTTGGGACTGAGCTGGTCCTGCCTAGGAAAGACTCTGGGACAATCTCACCTTCTGCAGGTACAGGATGGTCCCTTTGAGCACCGCGTAGAATTTCTTCCAGCCACGCCTCCCACGGGGTGCTGGAGAGGGGGGCACAGGTAGTGCAGCCACAAACACCCACTCCAGTGTCTCCTACACTGCTTCCCCCGCATATTCACCTGCATGTGCATCCCCAAAGGAGTGGCCAAGGGCTGGGCACCTGAGCCAACATCCCTCCCCATGCCCCTTTCCCCAGCCTGACATCCACTCCTCTTGCCATCTATCCCAAGCCCCTGTCCCCAGCCTGACACCCACTCCTCTTGCCGTCCATGTCGGCATGAGTCTTCCGAGTCAGCACGCCATGCTTGTAGGTGGTGGCGCTGAGAGCCTGAGGAACATCCAGGAAGGGGTTACCGCCATCCAGAATCCGTGTCACCTTCTTTGTGCCTGTCCCAAACTTGTCATCCACCAGCTCAGACAGAGATTTCCTCAGCTCATCCTCATCACTAGGAAAGTACCAGGTTTGAGTGCCACCTCCAGGAGGGCCCATCCCCACATCACCATGTCCTCTCTCATCAACCACCCTCTATGGGCCACTGTGGGTGGGCACTGGCATTAACCCCTGGGCAGACTGAAGTGCAGCACAAACTACCTCATGCTGCCAGAGGGCAGATCAGTAGATGAAGCCCATAAAGTTTGGGCTCACCATAGGAGCCCTGGTAGAAAAGTCTAGCCCTTTAAAAGGAATAAAGGTCCCTAAGCTTCTACACAGACCCAAAGCCATAGGCTGCCTTGGGGAGCACAGCAGGTAGGGGTTCCACCTAGAGTGTCTCATAGCTTCTCCAATCAGCATGGTCACTATCCCTCTCTCCAGATGCCTGAGCACCTCCAGACCTCACTGAACACCTAGGGTAAGGTGACAGTTGCCCTCCCCACTGCCAAGATCAGTTATTTCTTAAACACAGTCGTACTCTCAGGGTTATAAGGAACATGTGCCTCCTCAGTACAGAAAACCAGCTGTGGATACCATCGAACCAAATTCACAGTTCAGTCTATTTGACAGCAATGTAAACAGTGTATGCTGTTAATCAAAATGGACCCAAAGGGCCAAGGATGTAACTTAGTGGCACAGCACCTGCCTGCCAAGTGCAAGGCCTTGAGTTCAATTCCTAGTGCCAAGAAAGAAAAAGAAAAGAAAAGAATGAACCCAAAAAGGAACTCAGTGAGGTATGTTGGCCAGCTGCACAGGTGTTGTCAGGGGTTTGGACTGAGAAGGATCAGCACCATGGAGAGTGGTCAGCACGCCCAATCAGCACCCCCAGCTACTCTCACTCCCAGTTCAGTCTCCCCATACCTGTGCCCAGGGGCACTACTCACATAGCCCATTCCAGCTTTTCATTCTTGATGGAATTGTAAAGGGTCTAGAAGAGAGGAAAAGAAAGGAGTTTAAATAAAGAGTCACAGAAATCCCCATCAACTCCAGTAATGGTGCCATGAGGAAGTATCCTTTCAACTAAAGGGCAAAGTTGGTATTTGATTCATATTTGTTGGACACATAAGTGAGTGGATGGGTGGATGTATGGATGGGCGGTATTTGATGGTGCAATTATTTACTGTGTGTCCCTCCAGGAGACAATAATCTTCACAAAGTCAGGCGTTGCCTATCTTGCTCACCACTGAATCTCCAGTGCATAATCTAGAACTCAACATGTAGCAAATGTTCAACAGGATGGATGGATGACAGGAATAGGGGTGAGCACATAGATGTAGGGGGAAATGGATAGGGAAGGGTAGATACAGAGCGAGTGACTGGCATGCGAGGCAGCGTTTGGGAGTGAAGGTATGGGTGGTGAGTGAAAGAGTGGGTATCAGGAAGGCAAGGGACTGAGTGGCTGGGTGGATGGATATATGAGGGGCAAAATGAATGAGAGGTGGAAAAGTGGTTAGGTGGATGGTGGTTTGATCTCATATATATTTTCTAAATAAGTGCTTTTTCATGGCAAAGAAGATAGTTATGGAGACAATGTTCTCTTTTTTAGTTTTATTTTTTAACTGACAACATAATTATGCATACTTACCACCAGACTCACTATTCAACTATCCTTCTGGTACCACAAAGTTATTAAAATTCACTATCTAAAAATGAACCCATCTGCCTTCCAGAAATACTGTTTCTCTTCCCCCAAGGCAGAGAACTTACTTGGCTGCAAAGACCAAAGATCCATCCCAGGCTTATGCCTAAAAAGAAAACTGATTCCTTTAATTCCTGGTGATGTCGTAGGAATGATGGGGCTTTTCCCCACAGTGCTGCTGCTGCTGGTTGTGTAAAGGCACTGCAGTAGTAGAGGAGGTGGCAGCTGTGACTACTGGTGATAGCAAGGATTATTACTGTGACAGCAATAATAACTGCAGCATTAAAAACAAAACTCACAAAGCCTAAGTAACTCAGGGAAAACAAAACAATTGAGATGGACAGTTTCTAACTCTGTCTCAGAGTCCTGGTGGTCCTGTCCCTCATATTAAGAGTCTAGAATGCCAGGATTTGGAGGATCAGAGATTCTCTCCACCCACCCAGTGCACACCTTTGGACACACTGACCCTAAGTAGGTAATACCTTCAGGAGGTCTTTGGCAAAATCTTGGCCATCATTCAGCTGGTCCAGGTTAGCAATGAACTGCTGGCAGGACATCTTCTTGCCAATGTTCTGTTATGGAGAAATTGTTCCACCTAAGAGTAGGGAAGGACACTGGTGTGGTCCCCACAGCCAGCCCTGCCCAGCCAGAAGTGATAAGGCAGCATCAAGGACAGTAATGAAAGTAAAACTGCCTGGATTTTCTCCCCAAGAGTTTACAAAACTCTCTTCACATTCAAGGTTCTCTCCAAGCATCATAAAAGCCTGGGGTTCTCTTCAAACTCAGAAGAGGGAGTCAGGTGTGGATGAAGTATGACAACTGACATTTTCCAGGTGCCCATTATGTTCCAGGTTTGTACTTGACATGCATTGTCTTAGTTCTTTCTCGCCACAGAATAAGGGAGCCAAGGGGCAGAAAGGGGAAATGACGTGCCCAGGATCACAAAGCAAGGCAGTGAAAGGGCCAAGTGTGTCTGATATCAAAGCCTGTGCTCTCACCATTCCTTCACTGTTAACTTTCCCAGGACTTGAATGCAGGCCTCTCAGCCCTGAGCAGAAGCTCTATGTATTCCATCCCAATGGCCTCACCCCTCACTGCACAGAGGAGCAGCAAGACCTCCAAAAGGCAGATGAAATAAGGGAGAGTTTGGTCTTACAAAGTTAAAAGTCAATTCCCATAGGTGCCCCATGCTGACCCGGGTGGATACAAAGAAAATCAAACAGATGGCTTCACTCCTGGAAGGACAAAGACTGGGAATGTACCCCCAAGTTCTGCCTTGTTTTAGCTACCGAGTAGTAGAGGGGCTTGGGCCCTCCGAACCCACACCTGATGCTCACACTTTCTGACTCTTCTTAGAGTACCCCACTTGGCACACTGGGCAGTGCTCCATCTTTGTGAGATTTATGAGGATGGAGGTTTGCTAAAAGCAATGTTTCCCCAGATTTACCTACAGAGTCCTAGTACTCCATGAGATGGGAATAGATATTCTTGCAAAAAATAATATTATAATCAAATAAGTTTATTTACATGCTTTAGAGTCTTTAACTGCTTGTGTGTGGCAGTTTTCCAGGGATCCCAAGTACACTTACCCAAATTTGTTGACGTTGACACCATTTTAACAAAGAGAAGTTATTAACATCATGTGAAATATTCTTATACCACAGAAATAATTTGAAAAACAATAGTGCAAGGTTTTATATGTTGACAAGCAAGAATTTTCTACACTTTTCTACAGAAAAAAAATAAATCCTCTCTGTGCCTGGATACGCATTTGTTTCACATATATACAGTATATATGTTTTTTTAACATGTACATAGTTGTGCATCTATCCATAGCACAGAGCCACAAAGACGTGCATCTATAATAGAAGAATACAGGAGCAACACTGATAACATTGTCTTCTAGTTATACTCACTCTCACCGTACCTCGGCCATTAGTCAGGATTGCAAAATTAAGAAAACAACTGTCAAGACTTCCAGTCTTAATAATGACAAATTATCTTTCAGCAGAGGAACCTTTCCAACAGGAGAAGGTGTGAGTTGATATATTAATAAAACATCTGAGAAATATAAGATCAGTGAAGACTCCAAGGCTAAAGATCCTTCCAAGAAGGGAAAGTGGAGAGTGTTCCTCCTAAGGCACTCACCCAGTCGTAAGAGCTGCCCAGAGACAGAGCAACTAGGCAGCCTCATAGGACTGGAGAATGAAAACTGGAATTTAGGGCCCACTGAGAAACACCCCAGTCATACTTCACAAAAAAACAGAAGAAAGGAGATACTAAAGAGAGTTCTTCAGGCAGAGGGGAAATTATTCCAGCTGGGATCATGGAGAAGCAGAGTTGAAGAGCACCAGGAAGAGTGAGTAACTCTAAGTACTGACTGTGATGAGCAGTGATAAAGTTTCCTGGGGAATAAAATATTCACAGACACAATACTTAAAAGCATGGTGAGAATAATGTATAAGTTATGTACACATGTAGCTATATATAAGCAGTAAATGGAACTAAAATTCCAGGAAGTAGTAAAAGTCCCCCAGTAAGTCAGAGATGCATATTGCAAACCACAGAGAAAATTCTGAAAGAAGGAACAACTAACTAGTTACCAGACTGAGAATAAAATTCTAAAAATATTTAACACAAAAGTAGGCAAGAAAGAAGGGAGGAAAAAAACATGGAATGGATAAGCCTGAAGAGAAAACAGTGTTCTATCTTATTTAAACTCAAATATATCTCAGAGCACTCGGGAGGCTGAGACAGGAGAATCACTGCAAGCTTGAGGTCAGCCTGGACTACAAAGTCAGTTCAAGACCAGCCTAAACTGCATAGTGAAACTCTATCTCAAAAAAGACCAAAAAAAGTCAAATATATTATAATTCATAAAATAGTAAAATTTAAAAATAATGTCAGTCCTGTTTTTAAAAAAACAGTATATGATATAAAAGTCACACCTTAAACAAAAGGATCAGTTTGGAAGCAAAAACACAAAAAAGGACATACTAACAACTAACAAAAGAATTCCAGTATAGCTATACAAATATCTTTAAAATAGATTTGAAGGTTAGAAGCATTACTAGAGATAAAAAGGAACATTTTCATGATGATACAAAGATGAATCTACAAGAAAGTATAATCATCCTAAACCTGTAGTATAAACAGCTAGCATAGCTAATGGCGTAGCCTCAAAACACAGAAGACAAAAATTAACAAAACTAAAAGAAGATACATTTGAAAGTTTGATTGGAGATTTTAACACTGCTCACTTAGTAATTGAAGAAGAGGTAACAGGTCCTACCTAAAGCCAGAATTATATGGATACTAATGTCAGACAGAAACATCACAAGAAAAGAAAACTATAGATTAATACCTCTTATGAATACAAATACAAAAATCCTCAAAAAAAAAAATACTGGCAAGCCAAATCCAGCAACCTATTAAAAGGATTATATACCACATCCAAATGGAAGTATTTTAAGAATGCAAGGGTAGTTCAACATTCAAAAATCTATCAGTGTAACACACCACATTAACAGCATGAATGGGGAGAAAAGGCATGATCATCTTGACTGATACAGAAAAGAGATTTGACAAATCCCAACACTTTCATGATAAAAGAATTCAACAAAAATTAGGAATAGAAAGGACTATCCTCAAAGGAGAAAAAAATATTTATGAAAGGCCCAAGGCTAATACCATACTCAATAGGGAGAGACTGAAAGTTTTCCTACTAAGATCAGAAGCAAGGAAGAGCAAAGAAAGAAAGGAAGAAGAAGAAGAAGAAGAAGAAGAAGAAGAAGAAGAAGAAGAAGAAGAAGAAGAAGAAGAAGAAGAAGAAGAAGAAAGAGGAGGAGGAGGAGGAGGGAGGAGGAGGAAGAGAAGGAGTAGTGAAGTCATGTCATAAAAGTATATAACCTTAAACCCATTCCTATTCAACATTGTACTGAGAGTTCTGGCCAGAGCAATTAAGCAAGAAGAAGAAAATACATACAAATTAGAAAGAAAGGAATAAAACTATCTCTAATTGAAGTAATACCATTTTATATGTAGAAAATCCTAAAGAATCTACAGGAGCTGGGGATTTAGCTCAGCAGCATAAGTGCCTGCCTGGCAAGCATGAGGTCAAGAATTCAATCATCAGTATATAAAAAAAAAAAAGAAGAATCTACAGGAAAAAAATCCAAATTCAGCAAAGTTGCAAGATACAAAATCAAACTTGGGGCACTGGGAAAACAAGCAGCCAGCTCGCCACTCTGGTAAGTAGCTGTGGCCTGACAAACCATGGCTGCTCCAGGGTGAGGACCATGGGCGTTTCCTGAGCTCCATGCCAAGTTGGAACTTGGGGCACTGGGATAAGTGGCTGTGAGCCTGCCAGCATGTGGGCTAAGAATCAAACATCCATCCTCCCATCCCCCATCCCCCCCATTAGCAAGTGGGAGCCAGAGATCTGAGTATCTCTTGGGAGGATGAACATATGCAGTGTGGCAAGTAAGGGGGATTTCCTTCTACCATCTCTTTGAAGGTAAATATTTTTATCACTGTTTTGCTCAGTTCTGATTAACGGTACTGCTCTATTCAATATTCTTTTTTTAAGTTTGGTATTTCCTTCAATTTTGCTCTACCTGATTGAAAGAACAGCTAATATGAACAGAACAGGATGTACTATTGTGCCCATTGCTGTTGACCTGGTAACCTGCTATGAGGTTCTGTGCTAATTTCACTGCACTGTCTTGGTTGGCTTTGTTCTGCTGTATTTTGCTAACTTCAAAAAAAAAAAGATAACAAAGTAACAAAATACCTCCAAAAAACTCCCAACTACACCAAAGCTGACCCATGGAGCATGGATGAGGAGAAACTCAAAAAAAAAAAAAAGCAACAGAATTATATAAGGTGATTAAAAAGTAAATAACAAAAACAAAACAGATCAGTAACATACTGAGCAACCTGAAACATGATATAACTAAACAGATAATGCAAAAAGCAAAAGGAGGAAAAGAAAATGCTCTAAAGGATATAACTGCATGTATATTTAAGTGTGTAGGATTGATAACCATGTTGCTAAGTTTTTACTGGATCATTGAACAGAACTGTTTGCAGCCTCAACTGTTTGAATGTCCACTTTGTATACTTTAATTTTGTAACTTGAACAACTATGTCTAATAAGACAATATGTAATTTATCAACTAGTGATTCTTACTGTTTTTTTCTGAAATTCTGTATTGTTTCTACCCTTTTTTCTGTTTTGCTTTTTTTCTCTTTAAATAAATTTTTCAAAAAAGATACAAAATCAATGCAAAAATCAGTTGTATTTCCATATGCTAGCAATAAATAATCAGAAAATAAAATTAAGACAACTCCATTTACAATAGCATCAAAAAGAATGAAATGTTTAGGAATAAATTTCACCAAGGAGTGAATTATTTATATACCCAAAACTGCACATCCTTGCAAAAAAAAAAAAAATTAAAGATCTAAATCCCCAAAAGGCATTCTGTTTTCATGGTTGGAAGACAATATTAAGATAGTCCTGAAGCTTATCTATATATTCAGTGTAGTCTTTATGAAATCCCAATAGCCTTCTTTTTTTGTAAAAATGTAAATGCTGAACCTCAAAATCACAGACAAATTGCAAGAGACACTCCACATAGCCAAAATGATCTTAAAACAAAACAAAGTTCAAAGACTCAAATTTCTTATATTCAAAACTTACTACAGAGCTATAGTAATCAACATAGTGGGGGACCAGCACAAGGATAGACACATGAACTGGTAGAACATAGTGAAGAGTCTGAAAATAAATTTATAATTTAAGGTTAACTGATTTTTGACAAATGTGCTAATACTACCTAATGGGAAAGAATAATCTCTTCAATAAATGATAAAAATCTGAATGAAAATAAATGAAGTTGGCTCTTTACCTACAATAACTCAAAATGGATCAAAAAACAAAGTGTAAGAACTAAACCTATAAAACTTAGGAAAAAAAGGAAGAGTAAATCTTCATTACCTTGCATTTGGCAATGACTTATTTATAACATAAGCACCAACATCCAAAGAAGGAAGATAAATTGGACTTTGCCAAAGTTAATAACTTTTGCATCTCAGAGGACTATCAAGAAAGTATAAAAACAGCCCAAAGATTAAGAAGAAATATTTACATATTATATATCTGATAAGGACCTAGTATCCAGAATACATAAAGACCTCAAGATGCAGCAACAATAAGACAAAACAACCCAATTTGAAACAGGTAAAAAATTTAAGTAGACATTTCTCCAAAGAAGAGACACAAATGGACAACAAACACATGAAACCTCAATACCAGTAGTCATTAGGGAAACACAAATCAAAGCACAATAAGGTATCATCCCACCTTCACTAAGAGGACTAAAATTTTTTTAAAGAAAAAAAGGCACACCTGTAATCCCAACACTCAGGAAACTGAGGCAGGAGTATCATTGCAAGTTCGAGACCAGCCTGGTCTACAAAGTGAGTTCAAGGCCAGCCTGAACTGCATAACGAGACTGTCTCAAAAAGACACACACACAAAAAAAAAAAAGAAAAGAAAGAAGAAGAAGAAGGCTGGAGAGGATACAGAGAAATTGGAGCCAGGGTTATTTCTAGTGGGAATGTATGTAAAGGACAAAGTAAAATCAAAATATACAATGAGTGTTTAAATTTTTTAAATTTATTACAGTAAAAGACATTGCTATTAATGTCCCTCAAAATACTGTCCTTTGTTTTGAACCCATTTATTAGATTGTTATTACCACTTTCTTTTATTGTGCTTGTTTGTTTGTTTTGTCTTTTGATTTTTGTATTTTTGAGACAGAGAGTCTCACTATGCAGTTCAGGCTGGCCTTGAACTCACTTTGTAGACCAGACACTTTGCCTCAGACTTGCAGAGACCCTCCTGCCTCAGCCTCCCAGATGGTGGAGTTACAGGCATGCATCACCACACCTGACCTAGCTTTGTTTTTTTTTTAATTTAAACATTCACCATAGTACTCCAGTCACTAGGGTAAACATTTTGGCACTTCCTTAAAAAATTAAATGCAGAAGAGAATTATCACATGACCCAGCAAGTCTGTCTTAGGTATATACCCAAAAGAATGGAAAATAGATGTTCAAACAAAAATTCATATTGCTTCTTGGCACTTCAGCTAAGAAAATCAAGTGAAAAATTTGCACATGAAGCTTATAGTGCCACTTGGGGCACTCTGTGGAGACAAATTCATGATGCCAAAAGGTGGACACGAACCAAATATCCTTCAGCAGATGAATGGACAAGTATGTATGAGTATGTGGCGTATCTATTCCACTGAATGCTATTTGGCAATAGAAAAGAATTGAAGTAGCAATGCATGCTACAACAGAGGAACCCAGAAAACATACCAAGTGAAGTAAATCAGACAAAAAAAGACAGATATTATATTATTCCACTCATGTGAAATATCTACAAGAGACAAAACCACACAGACAGAAAGCAGGTTAGCATTTTCTAGGAGATGGGGAGAGGAAGGAACAGGCAGTGACTTCTGAGGTGTTTGAGCGCTCTGAGATGATTAAAAAGATCTGAAACCAGATAGTGATAATGATGCACACAACTGAGTATATACTTAATGCCATTATATTGTACACTTTAAATGGTTAAAAATAATAAATTTTATGTTGTTTTGCCATAATAAAAAATCAGTAAGGTTATAAGAGATGTTTATGACACAAAAGACTGGGCTTTATTGTGTATATTAAAACATCATAATCAATAACTATTAAGCTGGGCAAGGTGGTACACGACTGGAATCCCAGCACTGGGAAGGCTGAGGCTGTTCCCAGTTCTTCCCTTCTTCCCACTTCCATTTGGGTCAACTGGGTTCAAAGGCTACCCTTGGCCTTCACACCTCAGCCACATCTTCTGTCTCTTAGCAGAAACGAATCACAGCCAATCTGGCCACAGTTGAGGTCCTGTCTTCCCGGGCCAGGGTGACCATGTTCCCAAGCCTATCTCCTTACCCGGGGCAGAGGCTGAGTGGGGTAGGGCTGCTGCTCAGCCCATCATCCGACACCACAGAAGTCCAGGATTTAAGGCTCACTGCAGAAGCAGGACGAGGCAGGACAAGCAGGAAGAAAGCACAGATCATCCTCAGGGAGTGGAGGAGCTGAACGAAAGTTCTCTGAACAGGGAAACGCTGCTATTTGCAGATCCTGACAAAGTCTTACTTACACCAGTATTTCCTTGCATGAGGTTCTGTGGCCATCGGTTCTGTCACCCCCTTCTCCCACATGGCCTTCAGGATAGCAGTCAAACCGTGCATCTATCCCTCAAATCCCCCACCAAGCTGCCCCCCACCCCCTCCCCAGCAACTCACCACCATGCCTCAAGCAATCAATGTCTGGGAAAATTCAAACCTCTCCTGAAACACAGCTCATCTCTGTCTCAGCTTGGACTCCCCGGAGGGACTCCCCCACTGCCGCCTCTCTCCTGCTTCCAGCCTGATGGTTCCCTGACCCCAGCCTTCAGCCCTTTAATCAGTGCCAGAGGCTGCACAACCCAAGCATCGCTCAGATTTCGCTCATCCTCTCCAGCTCCAGGTAACCCAAGCAGCCACATTCTCTAGGTTGGAGGCCGAAAATCACCACCTTCTGACATCCTCCCCTTCCAGCTCATCATTCAACCTATCACTGCCAGCACCCGCTTCAGGTGTACACTCCTGGCCCATCCTCTATCCTTCCAATTCATCCGCCTCTAGACTCCTCACTCCAACAACCCTTTGACCCTCTATTAAAATCCAGATATGCTTACTTCCTGTTTCAACCCATTTAGATTCCAGATCCCATCATTAACCACTTCCCTATGAATGTTCTCTTGCCTCTTTCTGCTTCTGTCATATTTGGTTAGGAAAACCCCAACCAAGGTAAAATCCAACTAATTTTCTGCACCATGCCTGAGTCTAAGCCCAACCAAATGAATAAGCTTGGAGAAGAAGTCATGCTAACTTGTTCCAGTTTATATTCACAACCACAAGCAAATGGGAGTGGAGACTTCCCAATAGCACTATTACACTCCTTCTCCCTTTTCTCTGACTCTCTTTTCCTGGTTTCTGAGACAGCACACTCCTGATTTTTCTATGACTTCTCTAATTGTCTAACAGTCTCACCTGGTCCTGGTTTCCCTCCAAATATTTCTGGGCCTCAGACTTAACCATCAGCCTGCCTCTCTCCTCAGGGCACTCAGGCAGTCTTGTGGCTTTAAATCCATTAGGATGCCAGTAAACACCACCCCTATCTCTTCAGCCCACATACCTCCACTGGGCCCCAGACTCACTGGACTCACTGTCCCCTCAACGTCCCCATGTTGATATCTAACAGACATCACCAACATGGCATGTGGGTCTCAAGTTCTGCCTCTCCCACTCGCCCCCACCCCAACATAAAAGTTTAACCCCATCTCTGGAAATAGCACCCAAGCTAGCCAGATGCTGAAGCTATCTGTGACAGTCAAGCTGGATTTTCAACCTGATTGACTTCAGACCAAACTAGGGGAATTAGTAGAGCACATTTCAAGGAATGTCTGGGCAGGTCATGCAGGTGTTGTGTGTCCTGGTCCCTTCCTTCCTGGCACTGTCCTTTGCTCTGCCTCTGCCATAAGATGAGAGTATTCCTCTGCCAAGCCTTTCCACCATGATGCTTCTCCTTTGGAGACAGCCTATCATGGACTGAACCCTTTGAAACTAGAGCCAAATAAGCCTCTATTCCATTAGTTTATGGGTGTCATATAAGTTACTGATGTCGAGCATTTTATCCAGTGACAGGAAAGCTGACTAGTAAACTGTCATTATTATTCCACTTCCACTGACCAACCCCATCATCAAGTCTTGTCAGATGGACCTTCAAGAGGTCTCCCTCTTCAGTCCCTTCTATGTCCATCACCCTGTTTGCCCAAGCCACTGTCACTTATCTCTCACCTTCCCACACACCAAGAGCCACTATGTAAATAGTTTTGTGGATCTTCAAAAAGTTAAACATAGAGTGAGGATATACATGATGCAGCAAGTCCATTCCTAGGTGTAGACTCAAAGAAGTGAAAACAAGTGTTCAAATATAAACTTGTTCACAAACATTCATTCATACCTGCCCTATACCCAGTAGCCATAGGTGGAAACTTTCTGGCCCCTTTGCCTGGCACTCTGGCCAGATCTTTCCATAACTGGCCCTTGCTGATCCTACAGGTCTCTGCCCTAACCCCAGAGACCTTCCCTGACCTGTTCCTTCCCTTCAGGACCCACCCCTTCTTGTAACCATTTGTTCCCTGTGTGTTGCCATGTCCTCTAACTAGCAGGAAGGCTTCCCAAGCCAGGGTTCCTTCTGTCTTTGCATGAATCACAAAACAGTGTTCAGTGGAAAGGATAGTTGTTAAGCCTCCAACACCAACAGTGCACACACATCCTCACCCAGGCTATGCCCATCCAAAGAGTTTACGCCATCCATCCTGCTCCCACTCTGAGCAGAACTCTTTCATAGGTACAGCACAGCCCATGCCCCTAAGAGCCCCACCTTTCCCCAGGCACTCAGCCCCTGTCTAACAAGGGGCAGAGGGAGGGGAGGAGCAAGGAAAACAGAACACAGCACGGAGTCCTCTGAAGAGCTCACAGGACTGTGACTACCAGGTCTTGGGCAAAGCACTCCTCCTGTACCAGCTCCGTACAGCCTCATAGGAGCTATACAATGGGAAACAGAGGCTCAGCGAGGTGAGTATCCTGCTCCAGGCCATGTAACTGTCAAATGAAGAAATGTAGAGAGCCCTGACCAGAATCCTTGTTCCTAGTCACTGGGCAGTACTGCCTCAGAAGAGAGGAAGATCCATGCAATGGAGACTGAGGAGCCTGGGACAGAGGCATTCAAAGTTCCAAGCCAGCCTGGGCAACAATAAAATTTTCAAAAAGGCTGGGAATGTACGGTATTTGCACAGAATGAGCAAGGCTCTGAGTTTGATCCCCAATACCCAAAAAAAAAAAAAAAAAGAGAGAGAGAGAGAAGGGGGTACAGATTTTCAGTGTTCATTTGCATCAAGTACAAAGGTCCTGAGTTCCTGACCTACAAAGCATAGTTTCTCCTCACTGACTGCATTAATGCGAGTCACAGGCAGCTAAGGCCACCAGGCCAGGCTGTTTTCCCCCTGGGGACCACGGAACAGAAGCTGCTGTCCTCACAAGTGCTCAGCAGCGGAAATGGGCGTCCAAAGCTGGGCCCAGCAGTGCTGCAGCCCTGAGACGGCCCGCAGGCAGGCTGGGGTAGGCACAGGAGTGGACGGGCAAGTTCAGAGCCTCTTGAAGGGAACCAGCGACACCTGTTCAGTAAGCATTGCAGAGCCGTTTCAGGCACACTGGCGAGAATATACACGGCTTCTCTCCCGTTTTCCACTCAGGCAGCACCCCAGGCTGACTTCCCCAACACCACCGCACATTTGCTCTTCCTGAAGAGGATACCCAAGCCCCAGCCCTCCCAGGGTCAGTGCCCCCATGTGCCCATGAGCCCGGCTCAGGGAGCTCCTCCCCTTCCCCATGCCTGCTCCAGCTACCATCATCAGGCTGTGGTCCCCGTCGTCCTGGCCCTCCAAGGGCCTGCAGTTTGAGCGCATTAGCTTGCTGTCATTTAAGTTCAATTTGTATCATGAATACTACCATTATTCTTCCATATGAGTACTGTCTATAATTAACTCCTTACTAGGAGCCAGGCCCTGACACTTGATGTTGTGTTGATCACCACTCTTCATCCTCCACAAGAACTTTGGGGAAAATCATTGTTCTCCCCACCACAGATGCAGAACCTAAGATTCAGAGAGGGCCAGTTACTTACCCAGAGTCATACAGCAATGAAGGCAAAAGTAGAATGTGAAGTTTTTCCCAGTTCTTTTTTCCGTCTACCACCTAGACTTTCCTAGTTAACTCTGCAACAAGATACGCTGACCTGTCGTCCCGAAGTCACAGAAGTATCCCTAACCCAACAGGGCACTCTGACCACTGCTGGAGGCAATGGCAAAACAGAGGCTGGGTGGAGCCAAATGGTGTGATGGGAGACACAGGAGGGTGGCATGGAAATGGGGTCACACAAGGCATGCACACCACTAGCTACACTTACCACCTGAGGGAGGGCAAGAGAGCCCAGAGAGGGTCCCGCAGCAGAGGAGAGAAGGAGGAGTTAGTTAGAGAGCCATGGGAAGAAGCACACAGGCAGTGTGCTCATGGACCAGACTTGGCCTCTCCGCGGTGCCCCACACCTGTCAGGCCACTCACAGTCCTGGCAGGAGTGAAGGGGGTGCCAGGAAGGCCCCTTCAGCATAGCCCACTGTTTGATTAGCAGGGGCTGCCTGGCTTGGTACTGGCCACACTCAGGCTTGGGTCAGGAAGAGCTCACAACACTTTAGCAGTGAGTGGCATGGACCAGCCTGGGAGCACACATCTTATTTAGCACATACTGAACGTCCACTTGCCCCAACCATTCTTGCTGCCATGTGTGGGGGCTGGAACCTGGCAGATCCCAGGAAGATCAAACTGTACCAGAACAGGTCTAGAAACCAAGTTGCCCAACTCCCAGGTCTGCTAAAAAAAACACAGTCACTGAGCAAGAGAGCTCAGGAAGAAAGCTGGGGAAAGGGTCACCCTGAGGGCGACACAGCCTGACACCTCCCTCCCTCAACTCACATGTCCGTGCAGGTCCGTGTTGAGCAGCATCAGGGCACAGGTGAGCGTGTGGATCCCATCTAAATCAGAGATGGCAGCGTCCTCAGCATGAGCATCCCGCCCCCAGCTTCCCACCTGTCTCCCGACAGTGCCAGCCTGGGAGCCTGGGGGACGGGAAGCAGCCGGCCACCCGCGCTCAGGGCTGGGGCCTGCGTGATGCTCCCACCTGCCTCACCATGGTGCCAGTCACTTGCCTGCCCCAGGCCAGAGCCATCCCCTCCATCAGAGGGAACACGGTGGCTCTGGGCTGCTCTAGCCCAGATGCCTGCCTCTGTGAGTAGATTCATCCTTTTTTTTTTTTTTTAACACTTATCTTTATTTTTTTAAATCCATTTTATTCATAGATAAAAAGAAAGAAAAAAAGAATAAGAAAAAAACTACAACAAAATTTTAAAGTACATCAGTCAGGAATAACAATGGTACATACATTGTGCATTATCATCCCCAAATCATTCACCCAGAGCACAAGACAGGGCAGATTCATCTTGAACCCTAGGCCCAGAAATGGCCCTTGCTCCTGGGCCATGTCTCTGCTTAGGCCTGTGTCTCCAGAATTTCTGGGATCCAGGTCCACCCATCCAGCAAGTTCCCAACCAGGAGCCCCACCCCAACAGGAGTCAGCATTGTGACAGGGCACCAGGGAGGGTGTGAAGACCCAAAGACTAAATTTCTAAGACTGAGGACTGTGAGGCCTGGGAAAGACAATGGGCAAAACACCCCCATTCCGTGTGTCATGATTATTCACTCAGTGTTAGCTTAGCACCTTCTGTAAGCCGCAGGAGCCAGGGCCTAGGGGGAATGGGAAGGCAAGGTGGGGCAGCAAGGCCATCTGTACCTTCCGAGGTGTTGTCATCAGGATTGCACTGGCAGTAACGGCGGGAGAAGTGTGTAAGGACCCGTTCACGCTCCTGCGTCTCCCCCATCAGAGGAAAGGCCTTCAGGAAAGTTCTAGAAGGCAATTCAAGGCAGCTAAGGGCCTCTCAGAGTCACCGAGTCAGTCTAGCTCCTCATTACCCAGGGTAGAAGCCCCAACCCACATTCTACTTCCCGGGGGCTTCTCATCAACCCCAGCACAGCACTGCCACTGTGACCTCAGGCTGGCGGCTAGATTTGGCCCCACCATTGCCTACCTCTCCCCACCTCAGCCCCTGCAGCCCTTCTACTCCATCCTCTCACACCCACCTTTCCCCAGCTGCCCTGCCACCCACCCTCTGCCCTTGTCCTCCCCTGCCTGTCCCTCTTCAGGAATCTGCACACTGCTACCAGCACTGCTTTACCCCCAGCACCATCTGTGGCTCCCCAGTGCCTGTGCAGTTAAGCTGCACTACTGGGCGAGCACACAGGCCTTCAGTCCAGCACCTGTGGCTCTGATTGTGACCTGGCACACTGAACACCTTCCCATAGACTCTCTCTCTACCATGGGCTCTTGAAGATTCACTCAGGTCAGAGCAGCTGCTGCAGCAGACAGACACTGCCACCAAGCACAGTGGCAACAATGTGTTTTCTTAAACTGTCAGGAAACTGCTGAGGCAACAAAGATCACAAAGGCCAAGATCCTGGAGACAGGAGGAAACTGGGGGTTGGCAGGGGGCTCATCTGCTTTTACCTGAGGACATTGCTGACTAAGAGCCAAGTGAGGGGTAAGACACTGGGGGGCTGTAAGAGGCTAGAGAGACAAACCTGGAGACTGGAGGTGCTGTAAGCACACAGCCAGGCATGTGCCAAATTCCAAAGGGTGAAGGGAGGAGGTTAAAAAGCTAAAAGGAGCTGAGCGTGGTGGCACATGGCTGCAATCCGAGCACTCAGAGGCTGAGGCAGGAGGATCACCATGAGTTCCAGGCCAGCCTGGGCTACACAGTGAGTTCAAGGCCAGTCTCAATTACATAGGGAGACCCTGCCTCAGAAAATAAAAAAGAAAAGAGAGAAAGAAGAAAGAGAGAAAGAAAGAAAGAAAGAAAGAAAGAAAGAAAGAAAGAAAGAAAGAAAGAAAGGTAAATGGAAAACCTCTAGAGGGTTTTGTTCTTGGTGTTTTTTGTTTGTTTTGTTTCTGTTTTTTTCAGCAATTTTACTACACTGAGGAGACAAAATGAGGATTGAGAATCCACCAAAGGGTGAGGTCCAGTAATCACACTAGGCTGCCTGTGGAAAGTTCTGAGATTTTTCCAAAATCAGAGAAAACTCTGACCCTCACCAAGCTTCAGTGCTTTGTCTCCTCAGCCAGTTGCACTTGGTTTAGGACCATGTCCCCTGGCTCCCTCCTAACTGCCAGCAAAGAACAGGGTAAACAGGAGGAGGAACCATCTAGAGCCATTATAGTTCTGTACAGGGTATGTAACATCAAGCAAAAAAATTACTCAGCATGCACAGAGACAGCATAAGTGATGGGAAACCAAGAGAAAAACAAGCAATAGAAACAGGTACATGGAGCCTGGGGATTTAGCTCAGTGGCATAAGTGCCTGCTTTGCAAGAATGAGGTTGTGAGTTCGGTCCGTGGTACCAAAAAAAAAAAAAAAAGAAACAGGTACGCATGATTCAGATGATGCCAATATCAGAGACAACAGGAACTGTAATGTGTTCAAGAACAGAGGTAAAAACTAGTGAAAAATGGAGAATTACCAGAGAATAAAAATCAGTTTTTTGGTTTTTGATTTTGTTTCTTTGGTGGGGGGGTGGGGGAGCGTTGTTTGTTTTGTTTTGTTTGCGGGGGGAGCACTGAGGATTGAATCCAGGGCCATTTGCATACTAGCAAAGTGCTCTGACACTGAGCTACACCTCCAGCCCTTTTTTTATTTTCATGAGACCATATTTCCCTCAGTTGCCCAGGCTGACAACAAGCTTGCAATCCTCCTGCCTCAGCCCCCCAAGTAACTGATATTAGAGACATGCATCAGTGCCCCAGCCTAGAATCTATTTTTAAAGTTTAAAAAAGATGAAAATTCTAGAACTGAAAAATATGATCACAGAAAATTAAAGCCCAGTAAATGGACTTATTGGCATATGGGACACAGAAAAAAAGATAAGTGAAGTAGAAGCAGAACAATAGAAAATATCCCAACCATAGCAGAGAAAAAATAGAAGCAACATCTTTTTTAAAAGTACAAGGGCTGGGAATATAGTTCCATGGCATAGCACCTGCCTGCCAAGCATCAGGTCATGAATACAATTTCCAGTACCAAAAAAAAAAAGAGTGGGCCGGGGATTTAGCCTAGCGGCATAAGTGCCTGCCTTGCAAGCACATAGTAGTGAGTTCAATCCCTGGTACAAAAAAAAAAAAAAAAGTATAAGAGACGCTGGGTGTGGTAGCACACGCCTGTAAACTCAGCAGACTGAGGCAGGAGGATTGCAGCAAGTTCAAGGCCAGCCTGGGTAAACAGGGGGATCTATGTATCGAGACCTTGTCTCAAAAAAAAAAAAAAAAAGTACAAGAGACAAATAGGACACAGTGAAAGGACCTAGCATGTATGGACCACACACCTTAGCTCTGAGACCCGGGACCCTGTCTGTCCTCCTTGTGGCCTGGCCTGACCTCCCCTCAGCTGGTTCCTGCAATCACAGCCTGCTGACACTGAGCTTCACCCACCACTGCACTCCTGCTCCCTGGGGCCTGCACCTGGCCCTCCTGAGGCTCCTCCCTGGTCCAGACCCCAGTTAGAGCTGAGCTCAAATCTCTTCTTACAGAGTCATCTCACACCTAGTGACGAGGGGGAAATAGGTCTCTTTACCTCTCTGCTCAGAAATTCTTCATTTGAAAAGTAGGAAGACTCGTGCCCACCCCAAGGGCTGCTCTGAGGATGAAGCAGGCAGGTATGTAAAGACAGCTGCTGCTCTGGGTCTCTTCCCATGGCCTTGCCAGAGGGGTCAAGAGACTGGCCTAAGGCTGCATAGTAAGTTTATGATAAAAGTGGGATAAGAGTCCAGGTGTGCTGCCCATGCCATCTGTGGACACTGTCCCATCCCAGACCCACTGACCTGAGTGCTCGGTCCAGAGTGAGGCCAGAGAAGTCAAAGAAACTGAGGTACTCGCCAGCCACCAGCCTGCTGAACTCGTTGCTGCCAGGAGAACACGGGATGTCAGTTAGAAGCAGGGTCTAACCCAAGTCTGGCAGAACAACAGGGGGAACTTAAGGAAGGGCCCTGAAACACATGCAAAACCCATCTGCCAATCCCTATGCTACCTCCCCTGATGGCCATTTAGGTTCTGACAGCTCAACCTCGGGCTGCAGGATCAGGAGGGCTTTCTGGAAGAGGTGGTATCTCAGCCAACAAGAAAGAGGACAACCAGCCAGGTGAAGGAGAAGGAAATGGGGTGACACAAAGTGGTCTGGACAAAGGAAACTGTATCACATGACCAAAAAGCACACTAGCACACCATGTGGCCAGGCATGGAAAGCAGGAATGGGGTCAGCGAGAGACAGGCAGGAAATAGCCTGCAGGTCAAAGGAGGGGTGGTGACATGATTCCACAGGGTTTGAACAGATGGTCACATCTGCACCCTGGACACTATCTGCCAAGTGGAGACCCCCAGGGAGAGTGCAGGAGTGGTTCAGGAAAGAGGTGAGCACGTGCTTTAAGAAACAGAATCTGCCAGGAAGGAAGATGGGTCAGGTGGGGACAAGGCTGAAAAGGTAGAAATATCAGGGCTCAGGATAAGGACCAGGGGGGTGCACCCCCACGCGAGTTGTCACTTCACAGTGGTCAGTAACTGCTTGGTGCAGTGGGCGCTAAGTCCAGGTGAAAAGGTGCAGAGCCAGCTGGCTGGGTAGGACAGGGCTCCAAGGCCATCTTGGAGGCCAAGGAGGACTGTGTCACAAGAAGGCTGGAATGAAGAATCCTGACCCAAAATCAGAACATGTTTCCACCAGATTCTAACCAAGGCTCAAGCCCTCCTGTCCATTCACAGGACTCCTGGGAAATAGAGGAACATGTGAAATGACACCTGAAGACATCCCAGCCTAGACCTGGAAAGTTTGTCAGGACAAATGTTCAGCTTCCTCAGCCTGAAAGGGGGAGGGGGACTATTGTAAATGACGCTTCAAGACCAAATGCAGTTTGTGGACCTTGTTCGGCTCCTGATTTGAAAAAACAATTATTTTGAGACAATCAGAGAAAATTAAAGACAAATGGTGAAGCCCATAAGGAATTTCTGTTAATTTTGTTAGAAATTATAATTGTATAAACAAACTCATCAGAGATATATGCTAAAGTAACTTACGTATCAAATGACTTATATCTGAACATGCTTTAAAACATCCCAGCAAGCTGGGCAAGGTGGCACACGACTGCAATCCCAGCACTCCAGGGGGTTGAGGCAGGAGGACCATAAATTTAAGCCCTGTCCGAGTAGTTTAGTCACTTAAGGATTTGGGCTGTGAAAGTGGGGAGGGATTTTTGATTTTCAGTTGGGAGAGAGGAGCACAACTGACTGCCGATGGGAAGACAGCTCTAGAGGGAGAAGCGGTTGGACTCATGGAAGGGTTCTGCCACAAGAAGGCTCCGAAAGGCTGTTGTTAGGTTGGAGTGGCTTCCAGGTCAGCAGGAAGGTGAAGGCATCTGTGATTGCTTTGCTGAGGCCTTTGGAGGACCCAGTGTGAGTGATGTAGAGACAGGAGGGAGCGGGGGGGTGGGATCCAGGAATTGAACTACTGTCAGGGCTCCCATGTCAGCTCTGACTCATGGCCAAGAATCTGACTGTCCCTTAACCTCGTAAGTGGCACTCAGAGGCAAGGTCTCATCTGCCACTTCAGACTCTTCCTGTGGTGACAGGTAGCCCTCTGATGGAGGGACCAAAGGCAGGGGCCATGCTGGTGGTCAGACACCCTCAAGATATACCCAGTCTTCCTCAGCCATAGTTGCCACCTGTGCCCTGAACCCCTATGTTGCCAGTTCCCCTTGCACCCACCTGAAAGCCAAAGCCTGTGCTCTGGGAATCCCAGCATCTTCTGCTGGTGCTGATGGACAGTAGGGCTTAACCAGAATCAAGAACCCCCTCCTGAGCTCCAGGTCCCAGCCATTTCTCCCCCACACCCCACACAAGCTCCCTTCTCTCCCTGGTCCCATCAGGCAGGCAACTAGCTCCTACCTGGCACTCTGTCCTCACTGCCATCCACCAGGATCTCATAATTATTACATCCTGCACCCTGCTCCTCAGCCCCGAGGGCCCACCTGCCCCCACCCCTCCCTGACAGCAGTAAGCCCTCATCCAAGCAGCCCAGAAAGGAAACATATTTAGGGCAAGGCCAGGAATGAGGACAGTGGCAGGAGGAGGTATCCTTGAAGGACCATTGAGAGTTCCTGGTACTGGGCAACCCTGAAAGAAGCCAGCCTCCCCTTCAGGCTAACAGAGACAGAGGTTTGCTTGGGGAGAAGGTAGGATGCCACTCACTTCTTGCCCAGCTGCCGGGCCACGTCACAGCGCTGGAAGCCCTCGAGGTGGTAGAGGCGGCGGGCCAGCCGGCGAGCAGCTTCACTGACCCCCTGGCAGCCATTCGTCAGTGGGTCTGTGCCACCAGGCTCCAGCCCCTCTGAGCTGCTCAGCTCTGAGTCTGAGTCCGACAGGCCATCCTTCAGGCTGGGGTCACTGCAGACGAGAAGCAAGGGATCAGAGGCCCAGGGACAGAGGCCCTCATGAGGCTCGAGGGACTCCAAGGCCTCTGAAAACACACATGGGGTCCAGAGGAGGACAAGAAGCTCCACTAAAGCAAGGCAACCTCAGTTTAGACTTTTGTGGGAGCCCCTCCAGTGAAATTGTGCCCATAACATGGCTCGCTGAGCCCAGCTGCACTGAGAAACATGAAGAGCAGAATGGGACATCAGGACCCAGGGTGGGAAATCTGGAGGCAGAGGTGGGACAAGGCGGCCTTAGAGAGGGCTTGTTGACTTTGGACACCCATCACCCTAACATGCTTTGCCTCCTTTGTGCCTCAGTTTCTGCATCTGCTCAATGGCTCCCTCAGCTCCCAGTCCAGGCCCTGCCTCACCTGGCTGAGTTCAGCAATTTGTCCGTGTCCTCATCGTCATCATCTTCATCTCCGCCTGACCCCTGGAGCTCATCCTCATGGAACCCATTGGGAACCATCGTAAGAGACAGGCGGCTCAGGACGTTCTCGGAGCGGCTGCTAGAGATGGAGCGCCGCAAGGGGCTGCCCAGCTCCCCGTCACCTCCAGCTGCCCCCATGTCCCCCTCAGGCCCCATGTCCCCAGTACCCAGCCCGGCCCCTAGCTCAGGGCTATCTCGGGCCCGCTGCTGGATGAGGGGTGTGAGCGGGGCCTCGAAGCTGACACAGCTGTCACTCTCATCTGTGAGGCTTAGCACATCCAGGGAGTCAAGGCTGCTGTATTGGGTGCCTCGCAGCAGCTCTGACTCCAGAATCTTCTCAAACGTGGCACTGAAACCATCCCGCACATCTGGTTCTCCGGGGCCATCAAGCCTGTGGGATGCAAGGACCAGTCACCATCCTACGGGGGTGTCCTCATGCACAGGGGATGATCACCACAGCAGTCTGCATCTGAAAGCCCCTAGGGGCAGGGAGCAGGTATGGGTATGTCCTGTGTCTTTGTTCTTTCAGCCAACACTAACTGAGGGACCAGATGCTGGGCTGGGGACTGGAGACACAGCAACACAAAGGACAGATGTGGTCCCTGCCCCTCAGAGCCCATTCCAGGCCCTGGCTCTCAATAGGCATCAGATATGTGTCTCAGTAAGTAACTGTGAGGCCTCTTCTCCCAGTTGGGCCTGAGCGCCCACAGCTCTGTGGGTATCTACCTGTCACAACTAGTGCCACACTTGCTCACGATTTTGCTGTCTCCACAGCCTGGAGGTTCTTAGTTCAACCAACCACATAGCTCTCAAGATCTGCTTTCATGTCACAGCCCCACATGGTGCTGGCCTCTCCTCTCCATTCTCTCCCCTCAGGGTGTCTCCTGTGTCCTCCCAAGCCCTTATCAGCATGCAATATTCTGTTTGTTCCCCTCTTTACTGCATTATCCCCAGCTCCCAGCTCCCCAAACCAGAGCTTCACAAGGCCAAAGTCTGCCTGGTGAAGACACCTCTGCCAGGCCTGGACTGGGTACCAGAGACATTCGCCCTGCCCTCAGAGAACTCTCAGCCCACCATCAGAGCCAAAGGTGGTACCACCATCTCCCACTTCCCTGAAACTCAGCAGACCTGAGGAGGCTCTGACAGGCTGGAAAACTATCTGTCCAACTTCCAAACCTCTCTCTATCCCCACCTTTACCCACCCTAAATCAAAAAGCCACCTAATATAAACAGCAGTCTCAGAAGCCTCAGCCCTCCACCCCTCCGCTCTACTAGCTCCTGGCAACTGCCCCGGGTCCCACCTAGATGGAAAGGTACAGCCACATGGTACACGAAGGCTCACAATCCCACCTGCTCACACCCACACACACACCTCAGAGACCTACAGCTATTTCACCTTATGCACCCACACAGGAGACTGAAAGTGTACCCACAACTATACTGGCCAGAGACATAACAGGCCTGCTGCTCTTTTAATGCTTTTCCTGGCTCTCTTGCCCCAAAACACCCAGAAGCTAGACAAAATAGGAATATGAAATCCCCATCTTATGTGTGAAAAAGATAGAAAGAGCCAGAGATCCAGGCCACATAGCCATGGAGCTGTCAAATATAGCAAACCCCCATCCCAAGATGCCCACTTACCCCAACTGAGAGTCTTCAGTGTCTGGACAGAGGCTTCTGGAGACATCGTTCCCCTCTGCCAGCCCGCCAGCCCTCCAGGGACTGGACTCTGTCGAATCTTCCAGAGTACTCATTTCTGGTCCCAGGGTTAGGCCATTGGTGAGGCTGAGGCCAGGGAGGCTGAGGCCAGGGAGGGCCTCACCTGGGTCCCCTGTGGGCTCCTCAGGGTCCAACAGGGTGTCCCTTTTCTCATGCACTGGGCTGCCAGGGCAGCTGCTCAGACCCTCACTGGCTGCCATTCCATCCTGGGCCCCAGCCTCCTCCTCAGGCGCCAGGTTGGGGTCCCAGGTGGCACTGCTCTTCTCGGGTAGTGTGGATGGCAGCTGCTGTGCATCCATGGCAGCTGCTGCTTCCACTCTGCCCTGATGGCTCCTGGGATTCCAGTACACCTGGTGGAGGATGGAGAGATGAAGTCAGGGTGAGTCAGACAGGGCAGGGATTGGGTGTCTAAAGCCCAGTGGAACCAGCACCAAGGCAGCCCACTGTGGACAGGAACACAGTCAAGACAATCTTCTCAGGATCCCTGTGTCTGGAGCCTGAGTTCAGGTCCCTCTCCTCCTGCCCAGGCCAGCCCCACTCGCCTCAGCACTGGCCTCTCTGTTATGTCTTGTGTCTCTACTGTGCCCTCTGCGATTCACCAAAGCCCTCTGAGGAAGACTTGGGTGAGGAGGAACTGAAGAAGGCCCCATCCACTCGCTGGTGAGTGATGAGACAAAGCCCGACAGCCAGACCACGCACCTCTCTGCAGTTCTCTACCCCACCTCCAGGAGCCAGAGATCTCTGTGGTTAACGGAGGGAACTGGGCTGGGTACTGCCTTGAAGCGGGGGTTAAGAGAAGGTAACAGAAGCTCAGCTTAATCAGAGCATCAGCCACCCAAGGGAAGCAGGCCAAAGCGAGGCCCAGAGGCGCCAACGGCTGAAGGATGCGCAGCGTGCGGCGCTGTCCAGGGTGCTGGGAGGGTGCAGCGCCACCCGAGAGCCTCGCGAAGAACCGGGCTGCCTGCCTCTCCAGCACCCAGGAAAAAGAACAAAGGGCTTCCCTCCACTCCTGGGCCCCACCTGAGTTTACCCTATCTTGAGAGAAGAGACTCATAGGGGTTACTCGGGAGAGCACTGCAAGAGGAGTCAAATGCTGCTCTGCCAACCTTCTGTGTAGGTCTGGGTCAGGCGACTTCACCTCACTGCCCAGGCAAGTCCACCGCCCTGCTTTGTGTCGGGTGGTTTCCCTCCATCTCCACCCACTGCCCCACTTACAATGGCTCAGGACCAGCTCATGTTTCCCAGAGGCTTTTTCTCAACAGCATCCCAGCTGGGGAATGTAGAGGTGATGGACAGCAAGCCGTGGTTTCACTGTCCCCTTTTTCTCCCTGGCTCTGGTCCCAGATAGTCTAGGCAAATCCGTCCACCTGACCTCTGCTGAGGGAGCAGACCAGCCCCTCACTAGAGAACCACACAGAGGCAGGAAGCTGGGGCATGTCCTTGGACCACTTTCTCTCTCCCCTCTTGGACCTTGGCTGTCCAGCATCCCCACTCTCCTTCAGAGAAGGACTGCTGGAGACTCAGAAGAGGCTGGGAGAGCAGAGGCTCTGCTTTCAGGACTGCAGCAGGACATACTATCGTCACAGTAACAAGAATGGGAGACCCTCACACCCTGTGTGGGCCTGCTCATAAGTGTCACCTGAGGGCCTGTTAAAACACAGTCTTCCTGCCCCAGACCTCATGCACCAGGCTTTACAGGGAAGAGATATGGTAATCTGTTACTCTTAAAATGAGGCAAATGTAGGAAACATGAATTAGACACCCAGAAGAACTTCCTACCTGAAAATACAAACCCAGAGGGGAAAATAGGTCTGCTTCTCTTGGGGTTTCTGAGCCCCTAAGGGAGAACTCAGCTACTGCAGACCAAGTAAAATTCATTTAATCCTGAGTTTTCAAACATGAAGTGGAAAAAAGAGGGCAAACTAATCTGTGGATCTCACCCGTCCATCTGATTCTCACCTACGGTATTTTGTTTTGTTTTTATTATGAGACAGGGTCTCACTCCATAACTCAGGTTGGCCTTAAACTGAAGTGATCTCAAACTCAAGGTGATCCTCCTGTCTCAGCCTCTTGAGTGCTGAGATTACAGGTATGACCTCAAACTCAAGATGATCCTCCTGTCTCAGCCTCTTGAGTGCTGAGAATACAGGTATGTGCCACCATATCCAGCCTCACCTAGAGTTTTAACTACAGCATACGAGTAAGGTTTTACTTACAAATAAATAAATAAATATCTGAAAGCCAGGCTACAAACTATCTGAGTTCTGAACCTAGGACACCAGGGGCCCTTGGGGCTCAGCATGGAGTGAAGAATCTTTCTTGTATGGCCTACATCTCTGCTGCTGTGGTTGCTATTTCAATCTGTTCCTTCCAATTGTATACCCAGAGGAGGGAGATGGGAGGTCACCTCCTCAACTAAGACTCCTGGGGGAGCCTCAGGGAGCATTTAGAACAGAAAGAGGGGAATAAGTGGGGCTTTGGGGCCCACTTCCCAAGTTCCAGTCCTCTGGCCTGTTTTCTAACCCAGAATGCTTGGGCTCCTATACCCCTGGCTAGAAGCTGAGCCTCAATCCCCAGGGAAGCCCAAAATTTCCCAATCTATACCAGTCCCAAAGAGAAGCCTATGGATAAATCAAGGGCCTCCCAGGAGGCTTCCGTGCTACCCTGTAACTCCCAGTAGCTGCCTCAAGCTACTCCAGCCCTACCTGCCCCACCATGTCTTACAGCTGATGGTGGGATAAAGGCTCTGCCAACACTGGGCAGTGGGCCATGTCCTTGGTTTCTGGGGTGGGCAGACAGGGGCAGCATTGAGTTCTATTCTAAGTGGGGGGCCCAGAGTCTCTGCCTGGGCTGAGAGCCAATTGAGCCTAGAATAGCTGAGCCAGAACCCTCTCTCTTGTTGAGCCCTAGGAGAGGTGCATAAAGGAGAAGTTCAGGGTAGAAATGTACAACAATGCCCCAAGTCCCTCTAAACCACTGTGTCCTGGGCTAAACTTGATTCCTCTGGTCTGTAGGAAATCATCTTCAGAAAGAAAGGCTCACCTCTGTTCTTTTCCTCTGGGGCTGGCACGAGACCTTAAGATAAAGAATGCTGAGAGAGCTGAGATCCAAGGAAGAGCAAACTTACCACAGAGGTCAAGAAGAAAGGCCATGCGTTACTCTTTCCACCTCACCTGAGGTGGGGAGAGGGCAGCGGGTATGGAACTGAGGTGCAAAACTGACAAAAGCTTTGCCTGAGATCACACAATGAGTAGCTGCTTCTAGAACCAGAAGTGACCTTACTCTCCAGCTAGATGGGCTAGAAGTGCAGGAAGAGCCCCAGTTTCCAGGCCCCTACCACATCCTCCCATGAGATGAGAGGCCCAAATCTTCATGCAAGAGAATTGGCCCAAAGCAGTGACCTGCCTGTCTCCAGCCCTCCTGGCAAGAGCAGGGCCAGGGAATGCAGCTGGGCCACCAGGCATCCATCCCAAGGAGACGCCTACAAATAACAGGCTGGCAGTGTCCAAGGTCCCTACAGCCTCTCTCAGCCTAATCCAGGCCCCCCTTCAGGCAGGGGCTCCACTATCCACAGTCCTTGAGATGACCTTGTGTTCAGCAGCCTCTTTTTCAGTGCTAGCCAACATAGGGACCACGATCATAGTAGTACCCTGGTTGGCACTAAGCCACACATATCCTGGGTCTCAGCTGCTCTCAACACAGCCCTGTCTCCCTCCCCACTCTCCCCATGACAGCTGGAGTGAGCTGTGAAAACACAAATTGCATCACGTGCCTCCCTCATTCATAACCCTCCAATGCTTCCCCTCACCCTTAGATTAGTATCCAGTCTCCCCAGCATGACCTAAAAAGGCTCTGCCTGAACTGGTTCTGCTACCCTCTCACCATCTCCCATCAGCCACTCTGGCCTTCTTTGAGCTCCCTGAGCTCATTTCCACCTCAGGGCCTTTGCATCAGTTGTACCCTTGGCCTAGAATGGTCTTCCCCTAGATTTTTAAATGGCTCTCTCCTCTGCATTCAAGATTCAACTCTAATGCTCCCTCCCTAGAGAGGCACTCTGACTGACAGCATGCAGCTATACCTCCCTCACAGAGTGTCAGCAAATGAAGCAGAATTGAAACTCCTCTCTTGGTCTATTCGTGAACTTTCTGCCCATCTATCTAAAATCACTGCAAACAGCAGTCATGTAGGAAGTGCTCAGTTATACCCCTCACAGCCAAGGTTTGAGACCCAAGCTGGCTCAAGCCTGGGCACTCCAGGGCTCGAGGGTCCCTTGGTCAGGTCCCTAGATCACCCAGATGCCACACTCTCTCACAGCCTCTGCCAGCCAACAGGTCAGTCATCCCAGCACTCCAAGGATCCCTGCTCCCAGGTCAGCCTGGGCACGTGCTTCCTCAGCACCCCCATCACCCAGAGCAGGGAGGAACCTGGGCTCATACAGAGGGAACATTCCCCCAGAAGTCTTGGAAACTTCTCTGCTTCCATATCCATGAGTGACCCTAACCCTTCTGACCTGCGTGGTCTTCCCAACTTGAACCACCTTGTGCAGCAACAAGTACCTTAGAGACACTTAGCACAGCAGATCAGGGTGCAGGCAGACTGCATACGCAGAAAGGCCTGGCCAAAAAATCCCAGCTCTGCTCGCCACCATCGATGTGGCCTCAGGAGGGATGCTCAACACTCTGAGCCTTAATGTCACCTTCCCAAAAAATGGAGCATACTAACACTGCCCACATCACAGGGCTTTGTGAGGACTACAGAAGATGGTGTGTGCAGTGCTCTTAGAAGGGCCTTCTAGAACCCTCTTGGGTCTTCAAAGAAACTAACTGGCTGCCCAACCCCAAGTTGGACATTCAGAGAAGCAGCATGTAGCACAGGTCCTTCAGCCTTGCAGACCTTGGTCCCTGGCAGCTGTCAGAGCAGGCTTTAAGCCGGGCCCTCAGAGGCCCAGACAGAGGATGGAAGCAGAGAAAGTCTGTGTGGGGACCGGGAGAGGAACAGAGAGGGGCTCCTCACACTGTCCCAAGGAAGCGAGCACCCTATAGCCCTGCCCCCATCAATACTTGCATCTAAGGGTTGGTTCACACCTGTCTCTCCATGTCAAGGCACTAGAGCCACAGCAGGCATCAGGAAAAAGCTGTGACCTGGGGCCTCCCTTGAAAGTGCTCATCCCAGCCAGGTGTGGTGGTGCACGCCTGTAATCCCAGCACTCAGGAGGCTGCAAATTCAAAACTAGCCTGGGCTACAAAGTGAGCTCAAGGCCAGCCTGAACTGCACAGTGAGACTCTGTCTCAAAAACACACACATGAGCCAGGAGTTTAGCTCAATGGCACAAGTGCCTACTTGGCAAGCGTGAAGTCATGAGTTCAATCCTCAGTACAAAAAAAAAAAAGGAACAAAACAAAAAAACACCACTGTGGGCTGGGGATTTATCTCAGTGGCATAAGCACCTGCTTTGTAAGCATGCAGTCATGAGTTCGATTCCTGGTACAAACACATACACACACACACAAAACAAAAAAAACAACCAAAAAAATGTGCTCATCACCAGCAGTGTCTATTTGGAGTTAAGAATGAGCCCAGCAACACCTGCTCTCCACTGTTGGTTTCATCGTGGAGAAATCAGCCTTTACTGAAAGCCCGAAGAAGGTCTCTCTTCTCTCATGGTCAGACAGCAGTCCCCAGGGATAGGTGCACATTTGCACCCTGTCGGCATGTACTCCACAGCCCTCTGGGACTGTCAGGGACCCCACTCTGCAAAAGTCATTCCTTGACATCTCCCAGCTTGCTCCTCTCCCTATCCCCCAGCCAATTGGTACCCTCATTTGCTTATCATTTGCATACATCTGCATGCTGATTTAGAGAGTCCTTACCACTAATGAAATCCACAATGTCTACTGTCACATCCCAAATCATGTTTACAGCTGATGAGGCACCCCCAGCTGACCTCCCTCCAGAGAACCTCAGTTACCCAGAACAACCAAGAGTCAGGTTGTCCTGCTTAAGGGAGTCCACACACAGACTGACCTGTGTCCCACTTCACAGGGCACTTGGGACCCATCCTGCTTCTTGAGTCCCCATTTGACATGTGACACTGTGAACTGAGTCAGATCCCACAAGTTCCAGAGGACTGAGTGTGAGACCTGCCAACTAGCCATGCCCTGGCAGGGAAGAAGCAGGGTGCCTAGGGGTGCGCAGAGCTAGCTTTCTGAGCCATCTCCCTGAGGCTGCTCCAACAGCTGAGATGAACCAAGAATTCTGTCCAGGATCCTCTCTGCCCAGTTTTCTATTCCCCATACTCTAGATCCTCCATCCACAGCCACCCCCAAGGGAACACTTACCCAATTCCCTGTGACCTCCCCTCCACTCCACTCCACACTCTTCATCCTCTGAATCTTTCCTTGCTAGTCCTCCCCTTCCCTGCCCTCCCTCTTCTTCCTTGCCCTCTCCCACCTCTGCTTTAGGATGCCAGTTTGGAGTCTGACAAAACTTGTGGCCTTGTAGGTGCAAACAACCTCCATATGAAGTAAAGAGGTATGTAACAGGCCATGCTGGGCCATTACAGTCTCCTCCTTCACCCATGATCCACTGGGGAAGAGCTGGGCACTCATAAAACCTCATCCTTCGATGGGCAGTGCATGGGTCCCAATAGAAGAAGACATCAGTGTTGGGGACCAGAGTAACCAGAGGACAAAGTGGAAGACGGGTGGGGAGCAGGAAGACGAGAGCTTGGGATTGGACAAGCTGAGTTAGAGGTGTCCAGTGGGCATGAATGTTGAGGTATGGAGCTTGGGAGGGAAACTGGAGCTTGGGAGGGAAACTGAGGCTTGAGCTATGAATGTGGGGATGACCACATAAAGGTGGTCCTTAAAGCCACAGAACTAGGTGTGATCAGTGTGATGGGGAGGCTGTGTGTGTAGGGATTGAGTCCTCAGCTGCTCCTGCACAGGAGAAACCAGCAATGGAATCAGCAAACCTGAGGTGTGAGAAAAACAAGAGAATGGCTATTGTGGAAGATAAGAAAAGTGTTTCAAGGGAGAGGGAAAGCAATAATGTCCAGCACTGCAGACGAGGGCTGAAACTGGCCTTTGGCTCAGCAGCACAGAGGTCACTGGTGACTTTGAGAAGAGAAGGGCAGTCAGTGGATGCAGGGGCATCCATTTGGAGTGGAGTCAGAGGGTGAGAGGAAAGAGGTGGAGGCAGTGGGTCCAGACAGCACTTCTGGCTGGTCTTCCCAGAAAATCAAGCAGAAAGATGCAGAGGTACTAGCTGGAGAAGACAAGAAGGCAATCTTACCACGGGAAGATGACAGTAGCATATCTGTTGGTGGGATGATCTGGCAGAGAGGAGGAAAGAATCTGGCAGAAAAGAGGAACAGAAGATGCAGGGGCAACTGATGACCTGCAAGGACAGTGTTCCCAGGTGGTTCATGGGGACAAGACTTAGTGCACAAGTAGAGGAGTGGCCTTAGCTAGGAGCAGGACACTTTGCTCGCAGACACAGGAGGAAGGTGGGGTCGGGTGCAGAAGGAGGCAGCACTTGGGCCTGCAGAAGTTCAGGTTATTTTCTCAAAGGCTATCAGCTGAAAGGGAGGATGATGAAGGAGAAGTTGGGCTGGGGGTGGAGGAGGAAGTGTGAACTAGCCGTGAGCACGGGAAAGGTGATGGACTCTGGCAGAGCTTCAGGTGCTGGACAGCAACCAGGGCCCATCTGAATTCCCCAGGTGGGCTTAACATGAGACAGTCAGGGTAGTGGTTTCCTTGCTCCATGCATTTAGTGGCACAGATGCAGTCTGGAGCTGGTCAGATGCTGGTTCTAACCAGACCTGGGTTTTTCTAAGTAATTATGAAGAAACCCAGTAAAGTAAAGGAGTTGGAGTCTCCTGACTTATACAGGCGGCTGCCTCTGAGCTGGCCCCAGGCCTGCTCAAGTCCCTCTACCACTGGTGGCTAGGAGCCTCCACCAATTCTCATGTTTATGGTTGTTTGGGGTCTCCTTCCACCCTCAACTCAAAATGAGAGGGGGCCCAGGTAGCCACCAACACCTGGGGGAACAGTCTCCAACATACACTCTTCCTCTGACTGGAAGGTACCTCAGACCTCAGGCACTGAACACTGCCCCCTCCTTCACCCTTCCCAAGCCTCCTGCCCTCCTGCCCACTCTGCCTTCTGCTAGCCCCGCACAGGCCCATCCTTCTGTCTCCTCACTCCCTTCCCTCCTGCCAGTGCCTCCAGACTGGTCTCTTCCACCATGAGGACCTAACCAATCCTCCTCCTCTGAACACTGTGCCAAGGTCATTTCCTCAGTAGAACCCTTCAGTGTCTCCCAGAACCCCTGGTGAAAGGCCAACTGTGGTCCACAACCCAGAACAGCTCTGGGCTAGACCCTTCTGTCTCAGTCCCTATGCCCTCTCCTCTCACTCTTTTTCTGGGCCTCCTCTCTTCCACATCAACAGACTCCACCTGACATAATAACTAAGTAAAATGCATGTTCCTTGACCAAAAAAAAATTAATAGTTATACAAGACATTACTAGAGTAACATATGAGGGCAAACCATATCATTACTAAATTTCTCAGGTATGATAATAGTATAGCCATTTTGCAGGAAAATATCCTATCTGAAAATTCATGCTGAAACATTCCCATACAAAGTGCCTGTAACTTACTTTCAAAAGATAAGTAGGTAGGTAGATAAACAGACAGACAGACAGACAGAAAAGCTAATGTTGCAAAATGTTAACAACTGACAAATTGGCGTCTCTAGGTAAAGGGTGTTGGTGGGTGCTTGCTGTGCTGTCGGGTGTGACAAAATAAGAAGTAAGGCAACAGAAGTACAGGAAGATGGCTGCACCAGGTTGGCCCATGATCCTGCCCTGGGCTGAACGCTGGAGTCACACAAGTCAGGCAGGCACAGCCTTGGAGTGGCTCACCACCAAAAGAGGGCCAGACCCCAAGAAGCAGACTCCTCTGGGAACAAACTCTCAAGGGGAGCCAGGAATAACAAAACAGCCAGCCCAAAGGACCCCAGCAGGACAGCTTTCTGCCACGGCAGAGACCTGGACTCCTTCCCATCTCTGTCAGCTGTGGTAGGGAGCTAGGTCTGGCCCTAGGTCACCCCAACCCCTCAAACACTCCTTAGGAGTGACAGCCTGAGTGTATCCTCCCGTTCAAGGAGCCAGGCTAAATATGGAGCCTGAGACATAAGATGCCGCTCAAAACAGATTTTCCTGGAAAAGACCATCTGGCAATGGAAGTCTAGAGCATTGTCTGTCGCAGGAGGCAGCGCAGATCTCCTGCACGCTAATGTCCGGAATGAGAATGCTTTTACCCCGCCTTCCAAGGAGACCCCATGTTAGCGCCCCAGTTTCCCCAAGGTCACCCCATGGCACAGATAGAGTACACACAGGTCCACCTCTCTCCTAAGCTAAATCTCTAGGGAAGAAGAAGATGAGGTTAGGGGCATGGGTCTGAACAACAGAAAGTTCTCCCCTGGCACAAATCCTGCTTCTGCCACTTACTAACCAAGTGACTTCAAATAAGTAACTTCTCCCTGAGCTCTGGCACTGTCTCTACAAAATGGAAAGAATAGGGGCCAGGGATTTAGCTCAGTGGTGTAAGTGCCTGCCTGGCAAGCGCAAGATTGTGAGTTTGATCCCTGCTACCAAAAAAAAAAAAAAAAAAGGAAGGAAGGAAGGAATAGCCAAATAGCCATGCCTCCACCTGAAGGCTGTGGGAAGTACCTAGCACAGTGATGCTGCTTAATAGATGGAAGCTGGAGAGGTAACACCCCAGCCCTCTGTCTTGCTAAGAGCAGGAAATCACTCTTCCCAGCGGGCTTTATCCCACCCCTTCAGGAACAACCTGGGAGGTACTATGGGCAGGGCCTCTGGAGGAGTGTGCACCCCATAACCAGGGCTTTAGGCTACAAATAACCCAAACACTGAGATTTCAATCCTGCCAGGGACACTACTGGGGGAGGCTTTTTAAGGGCACCTTTTCACCCCTCCATCTTTACCTGAGGCTACCACCCACCTCAACATTCGGGACCCCTCTGAGGGTTTCGGCTGCACCCTGTGCGCCTGCCATGTTCTACCAGGAGAAAACATTGCAGAAGCCCCACTCGAAATTATTGTCTCTGCCACACAGCAGGAAAAAGGGCTTTGGGAGGACAGATTTCTCCTCTATAGATGTGGGGTGGGCAGCAAAAGGCCTGCTGGCCATGTCACTGACTCAGAGAACCCAGGTCACAGAACTCAAGGCCTCCCTGTGAGACTGAGTCCTAACCTCCCAGGAGAGGGAGTGGAAGGACTGTATCTGCCCAGGGCCAGGAGTTGGCCTTCAAGTATGCCTCACCCCCTGTCCTGGAAGCTGCCAAAAGCCTGCATTAAACAGCTCTGTCTCTAGGGTCTGGAAGGAGCCGGGAAACCCAGGAGGATCCAAACCCCTCCTCCCAGCCCCAGGCTGCCCCTGCATGCCCGCCAAACCCTGAGCCCTCTTCCTGGTCCTGAGCCTGCCAGGAGTCTTGCGCCCTCTTCCACTGTGACTGCTACATCTGCCCCCAGTTCTCTTCCCCCACCCCACAAGATGGCCTCAAGACAAAAAGGTGGACCCTGGACATACTGCCCCCCCCAGGCCTGTGCAGAAACAATGACCCCAGTTTTCATTCCAGGGAGCCCTCAGATTCTCCAGGGACATCAGGAGTCTGGATACCTCCTCCTAGGAGGGGGCCAACTGGTCAGGGTGGGCCCCACATTTGGACTCCCTGACCCACCCAGTCCTGCTCCAAGCCATCACAACCACCCCACCCACCACCACCCCGGTCCCTGCTGCCGCCACAGCCATTATTTGTCTCCTCGATCTGCCTGGTGCCTGCCACGCCCCCACGCTAGCCCCTGCTCTAGCGGTGGAGCCAGCCAGCCTGGGAGGCCTGACCTCCAAGCCTGGCTGTCAAAGTTGGGAAACTGGAAACAGAAATAAATCTTCAAAGCTGCTCCGTTGTGAAGGTAGCTGCTGGCAAGGCCCCAGCACCCAACACTCGGAGAGGATGGGCCACCAAACTGCCACTGGCACTCCATCGCTGAACACATTTACACTCAGGTTATACAAAAGGGGGAGGGGGATCCGGAGGTAGAGCCCAGGAGACAATTGGGCTGGCGAGCCCTGACCCTCCCTGTAGGCTGGGCTGGGGAGCTTTGCAGCACCCCCACTCCCTGGCCCAGACCCGGCCATCTCGGGCTTCCTCTCTCGGCCCCATCTCCATGACAACCGTATCCTTCGGATGCTCCAGCCACCGCAGAATTGATCACAAAATGTAGCTTTGTTAGCAGACCCCAACGGGCACAGAGGGCGGAGGGCGGCTCCCTGCCACCCTGCTTAAGTCCCTCTGCTCACACCGGGGACCCCCTCCTGCTCCCCAGCCCGGCTTCGGGAGGGGAGGGGCGGGGTCCCGGAGCGCGCTGGCCCGGGGACCCGGTGGCCCGCGCCCCACTCACCGTTCCCGGTCCGCGCCTCTGGATCTAGCGTCTCACGGCGGGTCCATGCGGAGGCCGCCCCTGGGCCGGCCGTCCCGCCCCGCGGCCGCCTGTCCCGGCTCCCGGCCCGCGTCTGTCCCTTCAGGTGGCGGAGCCGCGGTTGTGGAGAAGCTGAGCGGGCTGGGGGACGGACGGCAGGAGGGAGGGAGGAGGGAGGGAGGGAGCAGGGAGGCCCGGCAGGAGGGAGGAGCGGGAAGGGCGGGGAGGGGCGGGCACTTCGGGCGCCGAGGGAGAGGGCGCGGCGGCCACCCAGCAGGTCTCCCGCGACGCCAGGGCCCCCGCGCTCGCCCAGACCCCGCCCGCCTAGGGGGCGCCCTCTACCCCGTCCGGCCCCGCCCCGAGCCGGGCCCTTTAAGAAAGTGGGGGAGGGACGCGCCAAGAGGTTCCGCCCCTTCCCGGCCCCGCCTACAAACCCTGGGAGACCCACCCACAGTCCCCAGGCGCGAGCACCCCAAACCCAGCCCCGAGCCTGGACCTCCCAGCCCCCGCCAGGTGAAGGGGCGGGCCCTTGTCCTCCTCCCGCGGATCCTGGGTCTCTGACTTCTGCCATCCAGCACCCCAATATGCACACCCCACGACACACTGCCACTCTGGACATCAGGGCAGGGTATGAGTAGGAGTGCACGGGCGAAGTGGGGTGGGGGGTCTCAGATACAGCAAGACTAAGCCTGGAGGACACCCAGAGGAACAGCCAGACCTGTGGTATGGCGTGACCAGGGGAGACAGGGACCAAGCTGGAGGAGCAGGAGAGAAGAAAGAGACCCTGGGCCACGTGGGAGGAGGAAAGTACGCAGTGGGTCCAACTAAGGATGCCATGTCCGCAGCACTAGGTCAGGCCAGGCCATCCTAGGCAGATAAAAAGGACAAAGAGAAAAGAGCAGGCGGGGCTGTGGAGGCCCCTCAAGGCACCTGCCTCGTGGCCCCTCCCCCAGGGCTGGTCTTGACCTTGAAGCCCTGGGCTGAGTCCAGGGCTCTGGCTCTAAGGGACTCGCCCACACTGTACTTGGACTAGACACCTGGAAGAACTTTCTGGCTGTGAGCACCTTGCGAAACAAGATCCCACCTCCCGGAGAGGTAGACCCGACCTCACCACAGGACCTAAGCACAAGGGAAATCAGTTGAGTCAGGTGCTGCCACAGGAAGCTGCTTTCCACTTCTCTCCTTCCACTCCACCCAGCCCTGCTCACCTGCTCACCTGCTCATCTTGGCAAACATCTACCCTCTACCTGCTGGGGTCTTGATTCTGCTGTACTCAGCGAATTCCTGCCCAACCCTCAAATCCCTCCTTAAATGTCCTTTCTTCCATAAAGCCTTCTCTGATCTGCTTCACACACACACACTTGGGGATTTCTTCTTAGGAAACAGAAGTAGGATTGGCTGGCCTATGAAGGACGTGGGACCCATTCAGGGTAGCATCTGAGCTATGACTGGTCTCTTGGCCTCAAGCTGGGCTATAGCTGGAGCTGGGGTTTCATCAACAATGGGGCAACCTCTGCCATTAAGTGTGCACCTACTACATGCCAGAGTCCACACTGAATGCTTTTCATGTGTCCTATTTGATCTTCAAAACAATCCTACAGGGCTGGGGATTTAGTTCAGTGGCATAAGTGGCTGCCTTGCAAGCATGCAGTTGTGAGTCCGATCCCCAATACCAAAAAAAAAAAAAAATCCTACAGCCAGGCATGGTGAAGCACACCTGTAATCCCAGCACTTGGGAGGCTGAGGCAGGAAAATCACCATGAGTTCGAGACCAGCCTGGGCTATATAAGTGAATTCAAGATCAGGCAGCACTACAAAGTGAGATGCTGTCTCAAAAAAGCAAAACAAAACAATAACAACAAAAAAAATAGATTCTGGATTGAAAAAAATACTTATAAAAGACATTGTTAAAAAAAATCAAAAAAAAAATCCTACAGTCAATTTTATAAATAAACCAGAGGCTGCAAGAGCATAAGTCATCTGAGCAGAAGGTCTGAGCCCTTGGAACTGCAGGGCAGTTGAAAAAGCACTCAGACCACAGCCCCCACTGCCATCAAACCCCAGACATTCAGCAGCCCAGAAGCAAAGGGGCTGTCCCCTCACGGGACCCAGGACCGCCTGGAAGAGCACTATGGGCATGGCTTCCCCACTGCTCTGCAGACCAGCATGGGGGACCACTGACAACAGGCAGGGGCTTTGGAGGGAGGCAGAGGAAACAGCCTTCGACTCTGCATACCTCACCTGGGGACCCATGTGCCAGGTCACAGCTGGACATGTCTGGGTTTCCATTTGCTCCCCCACCCCAAGAAGAGAGTAACAGGCTCTGTTCTATGGACCCAGGATGGGACAAAAGGAGCTGATGTGTTCAGTGCCACCCACACAAGGCGTGGCACACAGGGGCACTCCGCAGGCCATGGCGGTTTACTCAGTGAGTGGATTGCTTTCTTCTGGTCCACTAGATAGGCCCAAATCCCAGTGGTTACTGGAGGGGGAAATGGACAGGATGGAGGAGAGAAGACGCTGGTTCTTCATCAAATGTGGGCCAATCAAGATGGGAAAGGGGCAGTGGAGTCTATAAAACAAGAGTCTCTAAATTCCTCCTCACCATCTTCTTACAGCTAAACTAGAAGGACTTACAACAAGAAATATGAGACTTACAGATAACCTCCGTCAGTTGGAGAGGTCTAAGAGCCAAATGGATACAATCGCTATTTCAGTCCCTTAAGAGCAGCTTCTGCCTTTTTCCCTAGTGCTCATGCTTTGAATACGCATGCTTTAGCTTCCTCAAAATTTGTTTATTCTGGTCTAAAGGCTGCCAAACTCCAAGTGATCAAGCAGGTGGAACCAACAATAAATGTGCCAGACTCCTTTTCCAGGATCCTCCAGATCGACCTTGTGAAGAGTTTATAACCGCTAAACTACAACATGACTTCTGAGGCCCATTACGTTAGCTCTCCAGAGGAGGCCCCGACTGTGTTTTCCCCTACAAGTCTTCTCTGTTCAAAGCAACTTGATGGGAACTACACTCCCTCTCCCCTAACTGTAGTTAGGGGTACCTCTTCAGAGGGGAGCGTATATGGACAGCTAAGATAAGTAGAAACATAGTAGGCAAACAGGGCTGGGCCCTTCTTCAGGGAGTCAGTGCAGGAGATGAGAATGCTTCAGGACTGTGGCTGGAGGCACATCTTAAGGTTAAAGTCACAATGGCTAGATTTATATACTTCCAGGCCCCGCCAGACCCCCACCTCCCTGCCTGGGCTCAGTGCCTTCCTCAGCTGAGCAGACCGGATGTCCAGAGCAGAGGGGAGGCCAGAAGCCAGCACCTGCCGACTGGAGGAACTCATCTTGGCTCAGTGGTCCCTAAAATCCTCCTATCTGGAGCGGGGCGGGGGAAGAGGGGCAGCTGGGTGAGGAGTTCTGGAGGCCCCAGCCCCCCAGCACCTTCCCTGCCTGTGGTCCTCACCTAATGCTCTAAGGCCCCTCCCACCCTCGTACCCCCAGCCATTTCCAGTGGCCCCTGCCTGGGTGCCTTCCCTTGACCTGCCCTCCCTTGTCTGGTTCCAGAGACTCTCCTGTCACTCACCGTTTCTCTTTCCCGACAATGGCAAAAAGCTCCTTGAGAATCTTGTCCGTGCTCGCTGTCTCCAATTCCTCTACCATTCCTCTCTCTCTGGAGAGCTCTCTGACTTGGCCACTTCCCTCGGCCTCCCTAGCTGAGCCTCTGGTCTTCCTTTTCTACCCCACTCCTGAACATTCAAATGCCCCAGGCTGGGTCTTCTGCCCTCCACCCTTGGGGAGACAACCCTGGCTTCGAAACCCCACCTACCTGACCCTCTATCCCTGTCTGCAGTGATTGACAGTTTGCCTCCCATGGGCCCAGGAGTCATCTTTGCCTCCCTGTCTCACATCCTTCATCTAATCCTTGGACAGCTCTGCTGGCCCTGTCTTTGCTCAAGCCTGGACCATCATGGTTACCACCTAACTGGTCCTCTGCTTCCACCAGCCCCTTCTCTCTGCCACTGCCTGCACAGCAGTCTAAGGGACCCTGTGAAATGGAAGTGGATCACTGCCTCCCGGCTCAGAATCCTTCAATGGTTCCTGTGTTGCTTAATGTCACACGTCTTCACATTGGCCATTAAGTCCTGTACAATTTGGCGCCAACTCCTCCCCAACCCAGCTCCTCTGCAGCCAGTCTGACATCCTAAGCCTCACATCCCAGGCACACTCTGGCCACAGGACCTTTGCACTGGTGGGGTTTCCTCAGCCAGAAGCCCTCCTGCTCTGGGTAACTGCATCACCCTCCTCCCACTTCCTCTACCTCTCTAAACAATGTCATCTTCCCTGACTACTTCCTAAAGTACCACTGCCCCACCCTCATCTTCCATTTCCCTGCTTTTTTTTCCTCCAAAAGAGTGTGTGAGGCTTGGCATAATGGCACACACCTGTAATCCCAGCACTCAGGAGGATGAGGCAGAAGGATTGCCACAAATCTGAGGCCAGCCTGGGCTACATAGGGAGAACCTGTCTTTACAAAAAAAAAAAAAAGGTGTGTGAGTGTGTGTGTTTCTAGTAGTGGATACTGAACCCCAAGGCTTCACATTGAGTTATATGCCTTTTCTGTTTATTTATTTGTTTTTGATTTTGAAACAAGGTTTCACTAAGTTACTAAATTGCCTGGGTGGGGGGCTTGACCTTGTATCCTCCTGCCTTGGCCTCCCAGAGGGCTAGTCTTAGGGGTATACTCCTAGCCCAGGCCATAACATGTGTTGATACATGACTGTTTACTTGCTTTTTCTGGTTATCTGACTTTCCACCATCATCACCATTGCTAGGCCATGAACTCTGAGAAGTAAAGCGTTTGTTCTTTCACTTCTACATGGTTCTGGACTGGACCGGTCCCAGGCCAAGTGTAGGCACGATGCCATCAGCAGAAAAGAATGACAATAACTTGAGTACTTGAAAAGGTTTGAAACACACACTGGGAGTGTGGACAGAGAATTGGGGTCCATGCAACAGGTGACTGGGCAGGCACCCTCCAGGCTCACACAGGGCAGGGGTCCCTTCACCACACAGGTCACAAAGGACCTGTTCTTGCCTCTCTGAGTCCCCATAGCAGCCCTGGGCCAAGACTCGCATGCAGTAGGCACACAAAGGGGGTGAATCAAAGAATGAGGGCCAGGTCACAGACAAATTCCCGCCAGGCCAGGGGACCAACAGGACCACAAGAGGGAGCTCAGCAGTCGGAGCCACAGAGGCCAGGTGAGTCCTTGGGTCTCCCGTAAATGGGGATACTACCTAGAACACCAGCCAAGAGTGGGAGGAGGAGCGACCATTCCTACTGGACGGCTCCTGGTGTGAGGGCCAGCGACTGCAAAGGAGGGGCTTCCCCGGGGCCCTGTCCCTGTCTCCCCTATCCCCGCGGAGAGTAAGGCCAGGCCAGGGACAGAGATCGCCCCTCCCCCGCAAGCCGCGGTCAGCCCTGGTCAGGGCCAGGGGACAAAGCCCGGCGGGGAGTGCCAGGGACTTGCAGTGCCCAGAGCCAGCAGGCCGCCGGCCCAGGGCACAGCAATGCGTGGCCCAGAACTTCATCTGAGGGCCTTTGTAGCCTCCGGGAGCCTGTCCAGGAGGATGCCTGGGATGGCCAGGATACATGGGGTGGGCACCTCCTGCTTCCTGGGGTCCAGCTGGCCACACAAGCCTGGGTGATGGGGCGCTGGAGGGAGGACCCAGCCCGTCCTCCCAAATTCCCAGCCCTGTGGCTGGCAGGTCCCACCTTCCCTACTGAGCTCCAGGGAGGATGGAGCCGAGCTGGGTTAGGGCTAAGTTAGGATCTGGGCTCTCTTCTCATCCAAGTGCTCCCTTAGAAAACTCGGCAGAAGAAGAAAGGAAAGCCCCAAGCCAAGGGTCACCGACACAGTGGGTCCTGTCTGGGCAGGCACCGCGGAGCTGCGAGGTTAGGGGCTGCGCGGCGGGCGGGGAACGGGCCCAGCGCGCGGCTCTCTGCCCCCCTCTGCCGGCCTCATGCAGAATTACCGGAGCTTCGCGCCACCAGCCAAACAGCGCCGAGGGTCGCGGGGCGAGGGCCAGGCCCTCCTCCTACTCAGAGAAGGGGAGACGATGGGGCTCACGAGGGTATGCCTCTGCCTCGATGCCAGCCTGAGGTCCAGCCGCAGGCGTCTATCGCCAGCCTCCGTGTCGTGACGGGCGCTCTTTCTGGAAGTCCTTTATGTGGTCCAGCCTGAGCCCTGCTTCACCTTTGCCCAGGCTGTCTTCGAAGGCCATGCTGTCACACAAGATGGAGAGAAAAGGAGGGCTCCCCTGACTCCCCCATGGCGATCGAGGGCCCCTCTTCCCACGCCAGCGGCCACTGAGAATTGGGTGTGCAGACACTTTGCCCCTCTCCCCGTAGTCGGGACCTTAGGGGCCTATCGGGACGAGATCCAGAGGCCACCTTGCCCAAACCCCTGGGGAACCCCGCAAAAAGCAGTCCCTCTATGAGGGTCTTTTGGGCTCATGGCGCCACCTCCTGATGGCTATAGGAATTGCACCTCCAGGCTGTCTGCGCGGGAACCTTTAGAGGTGACCGCGGACTTTGATGAAGTCTAGGCCCCTGCTCAGCTTGGCACATTATCCCCTTCCATCCTCACAACAACCCATAGGGAGACGTCGTTCATCCCGTTTTGGCTTTTGGGACACTGTTGCTCCTGGAAAGTTTTGACTCGCCCCAGAACACTCCTCCAGGAAGTGATGGAGCCCAGACACTGCCTCCCCTGTGCCTTGACTAGGCCTGGGAGCAGTTCACGCTGGGGTGGTCAAATCCCCTACCCCAAAGCTTTTTTTTAGCTTAGCTTGAAGCTCGTCCATATTAATCTCTTTGTCCAGCGTGGTGAGTCCCCTCCATGTACTCAACTCCTCTATCCCAGCTGCCCCCCATTCCTGCAGGCCCTGCCCATGACTCACTAACTGCCCAGTCCAAGAGCTCAGGGAAATACATTGTATATGACCTTTTTTTTTAGACAGGGTCTTGCTTTACACTGTAGGCTGGTCCTGAATTCATTATATAGCCCAGGCTGGCCTTAAATTCATCACAATCCTCCTGCTTCAGCCTCCCAAGTGCTAAGATTATAGGCATGTGCCACCATACCTGGAAAACTTTAGTATATCTTTTAATCTGAATATTTCAGACTCTAAAAGGAAGGAAATTCTGCTAGGTGTGGTGGTGCACACCTGTAATCCCAGCACTCAGAAGGCTGAGGGAGAAGAATTGGAAGTTCAAGGCCAGCCTGAGCTACATAATGATTTCAAGGTCAGTCTGAATTACATAGCAAGACCCTGTCTCAGAAGAAAAGAAACAAAAAAAGGATGGTAGGCAGTGCTAACACCTGCTACATGGTGTTTAAAAACGTGATGCTCAGTGAAATAAGACAGGCTCAAAAGGAAAAACGTTTCCTGATTCCATGTATCTGAGATATCTAGACTATGCAAAGTCATAGAGACAGGAAGTAGAATAAATGTTACTGGGGGATGAGGGGAGGGAAGATGGAGGGCAGGGTTTTGTTCTGGGAATAGGTATTAGTAATAACTACACAATATTCTGAGTGTGCCTAATGGCACTACATTGTACATTTAAAATATATTTTGTGACAATAAGAAACAAAATAAAATGGCCTACTAAAAATAAGTATTATTGAGGGTCTACTGCATGTTAGAAACTTGTCTAAGGTCTAGAGGGTATGGAGAGCCACTGGGAGCCTACGTGGGCTCAGACAAATGCCATCCAGTCCCATATTCTGCTCCTTTTGCCCTATGAGGCCCCTGACTGGGCAAATCAGGGAAGGTAATTCTGACACATGTGTTTCCAGACATTTTCAAGAGATCTGACAGATGCTGTGCTGAGACCATGTCGAAGAGCCACAGTTAGATCCCAGTTCCGTGATTTTGCAGCCATTAATGTACCTATTGTCAGATCATGGACAAATAAGACAAGAGCCAGGTGTGGTGGTAATACCTGTAATCCTAACCCTCAGGAGGCTGAAACAGGAGGGTCTCTGGGAGTTGGAGGCCAACCTGAAATACATAGCAAGACCCTGTCTAAAAAAAAAAAAATAGGCAGGCACAAGAGGAGGTCTTTAGAAGCATACCATCAGGCACTGTCACTGGTCCTAGACTTATATGGACTTATTCATTTTTGTTGCTTTTTAACCAGTGTTTTAGATAAAGACCTAGTGGCTTACGAGATGTGTTTTTAGAAATGAAGGAAGATGATATCAGAAAACAAAGACAAAAACTGAATGGTTAAAACAATTTCTAGAGCCAGAATACCTAGGTTCTAATCCCAGCTCTGCCACTTACTGCTGGGTCAGTGTGGGCAAGTTACTTAACCTCTCTCAGTTTCCTCTTCTCTGAAAGGGGGATAATAACAGCTTCATCACAGGGTTCTTTGAGCTAGCTTAGGGTTAGGGAACGGCACACATACACTAGTGTGCTAGTCTTATGCTGTCAGCACTGGCTGGGGCCCTGGAGGGGTTAATTCAAAGTCAACAAGATGGGGTTTATTGAGGACAAATGGAAAAGCTCACAATCAGCTTCCAACAGAGCAATTATCAAGATCCAAGTCAAGGAGAGCTGGCTGGGCATCTGTCCATTCATCTGTCCGTGAGAAACAGCCTGAGGTGTCCAGTTGATTTCCAGGGAAACTGCCACAAACCATGTCAACATGACTGTCAGGGATATTCATCAAGGCATGGCATCCTGAACTGAGGAAGTGACAACTCCACTGTGGTCTGAGCTGAGAACTCAGTGGCAGAAGAAAGTATAAAATGGATCAAGAAATGTCATAAAACTAAACTTACTCCTACCCTATGATTCAGCAATTCCTCTCATTAAGTACCCAAAAGAAAAGAAAACACATGTTCACACAAAAATGTGCATGAGAATGTTCAGAGCCGCTCTATTCACCATGGTCCCAAACTAGAAATAGCCCAGGTTTCCATCAAGAGGTAAAGGATTGAGCAAACAATTACATATCCATAGAGTGACATTCTACTTAGGAATAAAAAGGAGCACACCACTGATACATACAGCAGTATGATTCTCCAAAACAATAAGCTGAATGAGATAAGCTAGACATAAAATAATACCCAGGGCATTATTCCATGTTTATGATGCTCTAGAAAAGGCAAGAGTAAGCTATGGTAGAAAGAAACCAGGACAGCATGGATGAGAAGCCAACAGGGAAACTCGCAGGAGTTCTGGAAATATCCTTTACCTTGATATGGTTAGCTATACAAGTCTATGTGTTTGTCAAAATTCAACAAATGATATACTTGAGATTTGTTAGAGTTCTCTAGAGGAACAGAATTAATAATAAAATATATGTATAATTCACAGAGAGATTTATTAAGTTGGCTCAGAGGTTCACAGGCGAAAGGCACAACAGCCATCTGCAGGCGTAGAGGCGGAAGAACCCGAAATGACCATCTGTGCACTGCGACGCCTGGATCCATTCGCTGTGGGATATCAAAGTCCTGGAAGCTCACTGTAGTCTCCGGTGTAGGTCTGAGTTAGAAACCCGAAGAAATTGCAGACCAACGTTCAAAGGCAGGAGCTCTTCCAAGAAACAAGGGGACACTTCCTTCTTTTCTCCCTTTTTAAGCTGTCCAAACTACAAGCCTATTGGTTGGTGCCTTCCGCAACTGGGGTGGGTCCTCCCCCTCCGTTTGTTGGTTTACATGTCAATCATCCACAGATACACCCAAAATTTACTAATCTGCTAGGCAGTTCTTACTCTAGTCGGTCAAATTGACATGGCACAATTAATGCCACAATGCATTTCATTGTGATATATATTTTGTCTCAAACAAAGAACTAGCCAGATGAAGTGGTTGCACATCTGTAGTCCTAGCTACTTGAGAGTCTGAGGCAGGAGGATCCATTGAGCCTAGGAATTCAAGACCAGTCTGGGCAACACAGCTTGACTTTTTAAAAAAAAAAGAAGGAGGAGGAGGAGGAGGAAGAGGAGGAAGAAGAGGAGAAGAAGGAAGAGGAGGAAAAAGAAAAAAGAACCAACCAATATGAGGCTTAGTGGTAGAGCACTTACCTGGCATGCACAAAGCCCTAGGTTCAATCCTCAGTACTGGGGAAAAAGAAAAAACCAAGCCTAAGTATTGAACTTCAGTTAATGAGATACATGTTGAAGTGTTTGGATGGCGAAATACATTGATATCTGTAGGTTGCTTTGATGTCATTCAAAAAAGAAAATAAATTGAAAGATAATGATAAAGCTAATACACTATAAATTGTAAAATCTGGGTGGTGGATATATGGGTTCTTACTGTGAAATTTTTTCAACTTTTTCAATTATTTCCAAAGTTAACAATAAAAGGTGGCCAGTGAGTGTGGCATGGGAAGTGGGCGTGCACAGCTGTTAGCTGCTAGGAGCCAATAGCGGTGTCACCTTTTGGGAAGCAGAGTGTCAATGTGTATTAAACAGTTCTGACCTTCCAACCCACCAGTTTTACTGCTGGGAATTTATCCTAAGGAAATTGAAGATGGATGTGAGCAAGCTACAAGAATATTCATTGAAACACTGAATATAATGGCAAAAAAAAAAACTGTGAATGGCTCAGATCTCCTAAAATAGGTCATTGGTTTAAAAAATGCATCTCAATGCACTAGAGTATCATGCAGCCATTAAAAACACGGTGTAGCACAGGGCTGGAGTGTGGCTAAATGGCAGAGCACTTTCCTAGCACACACGAGTCCCTGAGTTTCATCCCTAGCATCCCACTCCCCCCAAAAAGATGCATCATAAATATTTGCTAAAGTGGAAAAACAGCCTCCATATACACTGGATTTTTTTAAAAAGCAAGAAAAATTTTTAACCATTTTTTAAAAAGCAGTTCTCTGGGGTCACCTTGACAACCAACCCACATGATGACATGTGGGGTAAGGATCATGTTCATGGCATCCCTGATCTTTGCCTGGGGGGACTGTCCTGGGGGAGTCAGGACTGAAGCCTTCATTGCTTCCTTCTGCAAAAGGAGCAGCAAAGCCATGGACGTTGAGTGCCAGTGGCTGCTGAGAGCCTGCTGGTAAGGCAGTGCTTGGGGAATGCTCCCTACATCTCTAGGGTGACCTCTTAGGAAGGGAATTGTCTTCTGTCATTAGATATACTGCATTCTTTTTGTGCTGATCCCTGGTCTTCCAGAACAGGCTGGTCTTACAACCAAATCTCCCTTCCAGGTATTACGTTAGACAGAAATTGCCTATGTATCCTACGAGGCATCCTATCAGCTTCAGGCTAATCTTGCTTTTGCCACTCACTTTTTTTTTTTCTTTAAATGGAGTCTCACTATATAGTTCAGGTTGGTCTTGAACTCACTGTGTAGCCCAGGCTGGCCTCAAACTCATGGACCCATGGCAATCCTCCTGCTTCGACCTCTGGAGTGCTAGGATTATAAGCATGCACCATCACGCTTTTCTCTGCCTTGCACTTTAACACACACATGGGTGTCAGCTCAAGAAAAGTGACCCTGAGCAGCTAAAAGGGATTATCTTTGGGTGGTGAGATCTGGGATATTTTTTCCCTGTGACAAACACGTGCTTTCTTATGTATTGAGAAAAACTATCGCCACAGAAGTAGCAAGTTCCAATCACAATGCACCCAGTGGCAAGTGGCCCAGATGATAAAGTGCTGGAAACCTCATTTATGGGAGACAGGGAGGGGGACACAGACTCCTCTGGAACTGACCGAGGCCTGCATGCAGCAGAGAGGTCCCTTGCTCTGTGAAGCTCAGGCCTGGCCAGGTCCCACAGCCATGCAGCACCAACTGCCAGCTCAGCTTCCCTCAAACCACCATACAATGGAACAGTGAGCTCCTCATCACAGGAGCTGTGCCAGCAAGATGGGCAGCCCACTGTCAGGAGGACTAGTGAGGGGATTTCTAGGCTGGCCAAGAAAATGCAGCAAAAACCTCTGAGGTCCAGTGAAGAAGCTGGAGTGAACTTTTGGCCTCCCAGACCAGACAGCATCATTTCTGCAGGATGCAGTGGCACATGCCTGTGATTCCAGCATTTGAAGGCTGGAACAGGAGGATCGGCTCAAATTCAAGTCCAGCCTGGGCTACATAGTAAGTCCAAGGCCAGCCTGAACTGCATAGAGACCCTGTCTGAAAAAGATGGAAGGAAAGAAAGAAAGAAAGAAAGAAAGAAAGAAAGAAAGAAAGATCATTTCTGAGGTCATTTCTGACACTGGTGTCAGAGGGGATACTCAGGGAGGACTTTCTGGAGCAGGTCAGGTGACTGCCCTTCCACCCTGAGCCTGTGGATACACAAGCTGGCCTCCTTTTCTGGGTCATCCAGGCCTTTCTGAGTGGAAATAAGCACAGCCTCAGCCCCTGCCTCACCGCACAGTCCCGGATGACTCCCTGCTCCTCTCAAGTCCTTAGTCTGACTAAAACTGAAACCATATCTTTCCCCCAGGGACAGCCAAACTGCCATTATCGTGCTCCCACGAGAGGAAAGATGCCGTGTTTTAGGGGAACCCTGGTTGTATCCTTGCCTTGGACCGATGTTCAGAGGGGACTCAGCAGAGGTGGCCAAGACCCAGAGGCAGGCGAGGGCCCACCAGGCTGCCTAGATACAACCAGATGTTGACATACCATGGTTACCATGGCGATGAGACACACACCAGAGCTCGCTTTCAGGGCCTCAGCAAAGAGTCTCAAGTGCCAGCTCTCTCAGGGGCTGTTCTGGCCCTGTGGACAGTGGGCAGGGGGGTGGGTGCTCTGATCAGAGAGACAAGGTGAGGTCAGGAGACAAAAGGACACAGGGTAGTCCCCCAGGTGCGTCATTGAGTGAGGAGGCAGCAGTTAACGCTGGCAGCCCCGGCCGGGCAGACTTGAATCCCCCTGCTGGTGACCTTGGGCAAATGGCTCTACTTCTCTGGGCCGGGGAGGATATGCTGTGAAATGAGATGACTTCATTTTCTTCTAAAACACTGCTACCCAGAGGCAGAAATGCAAACTAACCCTGGAGCCCCGCAGAGGGTCGCCCTCAACCATCGCCCTCCCCCTCTCCCCACTCCGCCACTCCCTGTCCCCACCCGCCACCGTGCGGCCCTTCCGGGTACTGCAGACGCCCCCGCTCGCTCGCTCCCCAGTGGCCCCAGAGTCCGCTGCTCCCTGTCTAGAGGCAGGCGTGGATCCCTCTCTGGGTCTCAAGCCGACAAGCCTGTCCCAGTCCTTTGAAGACATCTGGCCTAATACCCTAAGTAAGGTGCCCGAGCCTTCTCGCTGGCCCCAGATCGTTCATAGGAGCCGGGGAGCCTCGCTGGCTGGAGCGGCAGACGGCCGGCGCCGGGGCAGGGATCCTTAGCGATCACATCAAGATCCTGGGACGCTGGGAGTCTCCGGGTGCACACTGCATATCGCCCCTGTGTGCACCCCAAAAGTACCGGAGCCCGCCCCACAGCGACCTCACTGCCTGTCCATTCTGCTGAAAACCCAAAAACTTTTCCATAGCCTAAATCCCTGCATCACCCACCATGCCCACCTCTCAAACCCTGGCACCCACCAGCACCAACCCACGGCCAATTATTCACTAATCTCCAGAAAAACACTCACCTCAACTTCCAGGCCGGGACACCGCACCCGCTCCCTGACTCACGCCGGCCGCCTCCCTGCCCCTGGGCCTCAATCCAATGCAGTCTCCTGAAGTCCTTTGAGACCGCTGGAGCTAAGAGGCTCCTCTCCCTCCACTCCCACAAAGCGTGTTTCCTCCTAAATGTGTACCCTCATCATTAGGGAAATGGAAATAAACAGTAGGATGATGTGGGGTCCATTTTCCACGGCTATGACAAAATCCTGAGGGGCTGGGATGTTGCTCAATGGTAGAGCTGTTGCCTAACACACAAGGCCCTGGGTTTGAGACCCAGGTAAAAAATATTACATGTATCAGGCTTGGTGGTGCATGCCTATAATCCCAGCACTTGGGAGGCTGAGGGAAGAGAATCACTGCAAGTTCAGGATCAGTCTGGGTTACATAATGAGTTCAAGGCCAGCGTGGATTACATAGTGAAACTGACTCATGAAGACCAAAATATATATTCAAATCATCAAAGTTTGAACCTGACTTTGGCAACTTAGTAAGACCCTTTCCAAAAAAAAAAAAAAAAACCCTCGTGGAAACGAACTATATGAGAACTACATTAATCCCCTTTGAGGACTTATCTTCCATTAACCCCTATCCCTTAACATTTCCACCACACAGACAGAGAGAAAGAGAGAGAAAAAGAAAGAAAGAAAGAAAGAAAGAAAGAAAGAAAGAAAGAAAGAAAGAAAGAAAGAAAGAAGGTACTAAGATGATTCTTCAAAAAATGAAATGGAATTGCCATATGATCCAGCAGTTGCACATTTGAGCATATCCCCAAAAGAATTAAAACAGGGACTCAAAGAGATGCCTGGACACTCCCTTCAGAGCAGCAGCATCTACAGTGACCAGGAGGTGGGAGCAACCTAAGCACCAATCAGCAGCCAAGATGAGCAGACTGTAGTGATACACACGGCAGAGCAGTACTCAGCTGTACAAAGGAAGGAAACCCCGCACGTGCTACGCTGCAGATGAAACTTGCCAGCACTATGCTAACTGAAATGAGCCCGCAGTGAAAAGATAAATAACTGTATTTTTTGGTGCATGTATTTTGCTGCAATAAAAACAATAAAATAAAGTCAAGCACAGTAGTGCATGCCCAAATCCCAGCTACTCAGGAGGCTGAAGAAAAAGGATGCATAGTGTGAAGCCAGCCTTGGTAACTCAGTGATACCCTGCCTCGAAATAAAATAGTTTCTAAAAAGGAGGGGTAGAGTTAAGTGGTGGCACACACATGTAATCTCAGCACTCCAGAGGCTGAAACAGGAGGATCCTTGTGAGCTTGAGACCAGCCTGGGCTACAAAATAAGCTCAAGGCCAGCCTGAACTACATAATGAGACCCTGTCCACTCACCTGAGGGATCCACTCACCTGGATCTCAGAGCCTGGTCCAAGCGGGGAAAGATGCTCATAAACAAGGGAAGGAGACCACTATGCTAGGGGCAGCTTCCAGCTCTCCCCTAAACGGGTGGCTTGGCCTGGACTCTAGGGAGTGAACACTGCCTTGGGATGGAAGAAACCATGGCGTTGAGAGCTGGGGCATTTCTGGGAGTCACTGAGGGCTGTGAGGAGCTGGGGAGTTGCTGCAGTCCTGGGAGGGCTTGGAATTGGTCAACCTGCCCAGCTCCAGAATGGCCGCATCAGCTGTTGGCTCCTGGAGGGAAGGTGAAGCTGATGCCATCCATCCCTTGTCTCATCCCCACCAGAGATGAGCACCGACATCTTGTACCACCGTCCTCCCTCTTGCCCCTGCTGTTGCTCTTTGCCACCAGGATGCAGATGTGGGCGCCAACTGGCCTCCACTAAGCACCCCCATCAGGGCACGTCTTTGTCTTCTCTCTCACTGCCTTCAATAATTGGGAGAACTTGTCTTCGGCAAAGGATTCTAAGCAAAGCTCTGCCCTGAGATTCTCCTTGGCCTCCTCATCCCCAAGCCTCTGTCTCACCTGTCTCATCTTCTCTGTGGCTGGTCTGCACTCCATCAGCAAGTCCGCTCTGCTCCGCCAGGTGACAGGGGCAGACCTCACAGCAGCCAAGGTCACAGGCAAGGGCAAGAAGAGATACCGGCCCTGAGGGTCCAACAAAGTTGATTCTTCATTAAAATATGTACATATGGATAGAGGCATATATATTTTTCTGTTAAATGCTGTATAGAAAATTAAAAAGTCAAATTAACAGTGTGACTGCAGAAAGGGGAATATTCCCTGGCCTGGTGGCACATACCTATTATCCCAGCATCTGGGAGGCTGAGGCACAAGGACAGCTGTGAGTTCAAGGCCAGCTACAACTACATAGTGAATTCAAAACCAGCCTAAACTACATAACTACATAGTGAGACCTTGTCTCAAAAATAAAAAAAAAAAAAGTGGGGAAGGATGTCCATTGGAGCAGTCAGACACACCATCCCAGAGGAGGTGACATTTATACTAAGGACCAAAGAACAACAGTCAGTCATCAATCAGGCAGATATGAACTACAGACAGAGAAGGACTAAGTGCAAAGGTCCTGAGCTGGATATGAATCTGATCTGCTGGAAAATCAGCAGAGACAGCACAGGTACTGGGAGAGGAGCCATGGCAGCTCATCTCCAGCCCACAGCCCCTCTGCAGGCCCTGTCCTAGAGGTACCCTACTTTAAAGGAAAAGAAGCAGGAACCCCCGGGGCTAGTCGGGCTAGGTGGTAGCCCGGTGGCCAGTGAAATACCACCAAGGCCAGGGCAGCAGCATCTTCAGGGCCCAGCCCCTGGACAGTGGCACACTGGGTGATGGTGAGACCCAGGTGGCTGTGGCAGGAAGGGATGGTTTTACCCCTATACAAAGGGCACGCCCAGCTGCCACCTCACAGCTCCCCACCCTAGAGATTCAGGGCAGGTTACTTTGTGAGATCTGGCACAAGAGCGAAACATCAAGCCCCTTGTTCAAAAAGCAAAGCAGCTGGGCACAGGGGTACACACCTGCAACCCCACCTACTCAGGAGGCTGAGGCAGAAGGATTGGGAGTTTGAGACCAGCCTGGGCTACATGACACCTTGTGTCCAAACAAACAAAAATAAATTAAATGCAAATGTAAGAGTTTTTCAATGCACACACAAGAGCACTGAGGTTCTGCAGTCGGCACAGGCATTTCATTAAAAATCACCGAGCTGCTCTCCCTCCCTCCTTGACACACCCCGCCCTGCCCCACATGCTCGGTCTTAGGCTCCCAGACACAATCCGACCAAAGAAAGGAGTCACGGGTCGCCCATCTTTGCTGCCTGTGTCACCGCTCCTCGCCAGTGCTTGGCTCAGCCAGGGCGACAGCTTGAGTCCCTGGCCACTCAGCTTCCTTAGGACACCAGTGTCCTCTCTGGTCTGGCAATCCTGGTTGGAACAGAGGCCATGGCCCCTCCGGGTGTCTGGGGCCCTCTTACCTCTTGGACTTGCATTGTGCCTCATTGAGCTCTGTACGCACCTCTGCTCACGAACAGGCTGCACCATCCCGGCAGACTTCACTTACACAGACAGGTTCAAAGACAAAATTATTGAAGATTTCAAGTCAGCCACCACAGAGCAGTCACCAAGTGGGCCCTTGTGAGTTGGCCCTATGTGACCTTGTCTCTGCCGTGCCCTGGCCCATCTTCACCCGGGACAGGATTCTATTGGCAGGGCACCCACCCTTCCCTCTCCCAGCAGGGTCTCCAGTGGAGGTGCACTAACCAGTCACAAGCTCAGCCACCACCAGAGATTGTCCCCAAAGGGCTGGGGAAGTGCTAGGATGAAGAGGACCTAAGCCCCTTCCTCTGGGTGTCATTCTATGCAGGCAGGACAGCTCAGGAGGGGCAGCAGGCTTTGAGGAGCCACCTGGGGGTTACAGCAGCCCATGGAGAAGCCAGGACTGGCAAGAGCCAAGAAGTCACATCATGGGGCCCTGAGTCCCTCTGTTAAGCTTTATCCCACTCTGACCATTCTGCCCTGCCTAGAACCTTTTCTGGCTCTCCACTGCTCAGGTAAAAAAATCCAAAGCCCTGGAGCCCTCCACCCACCCCAGCTCACTGCCACACTCTGCTGCTGCTGTGCCCCCTCTTCTGAAGCCTGTCTTTGGGTCTGCCCTTTCCTCTGCCTGGGACACTCCTCCCACCATGCTAGTCTTCTGTCTTCCTCACCCACTGGATCCAGACAAGAACAACACCTCCAGGAAGCCTTGCTTCACTCCCAGGCTAGATTGGGCAGCTGTTCTGAGCTGTCCTAGGTTCTGTGTTTCAGGGTGACTCATCTTCCTTCCTCCCTACAGACAAGTTTTGTAAGAGTAGGGATCAGCTTCTGTTCATAGTGACAACCCTGGACCCCTATACATAGTAGGTGCTTGATAATGATTGTTGAGTGAATACGTGACTCAGAGGTATTAGGCACACCTGACTCTCTCCAAGCTATTTTCTCACAGATCAGGCAGTCAATCCAGGGAATAGGAACTAACAAGCATGAGGCACCAGTACAGCACATCTCAGTAAAGCACCTACTTGGTACTTTACATCCCTGACCTTCATAGCAGCCCATTCAGCCCCAGAAGGGCAGGTGTTCTTCCCACCCCACTCCACACCGGTACTTATACTGAAGCAAGGGCTGATCTACCACTGAACTAATAAAAACATCATTTTTATTGCAAAACAAGGTTTCACTAAATTGCCCAGGTCAGCCTCGAACTTGAGATCCTCTTTCCTCAACCTAGCCAAGATTACAGGCCCGCACCTCAGAGCAGCCAGGATTACAGGCCTGCACCGTCAGCACCATCACAGCTAGAGAGGAAACAGAGGTGGCACTCATATCCTCTCTCCTTGCCCCTCCCTGTCACCACACAAACACATCCATACCCTGGCAGGGTGACAACCCTCGGCCTCTCAGCCAGGCCAGGCCAGGCCAGATGTCCTCTCTCTCAACTGTCCGAGAGCGGACCTCCCTGCTGGCTCCTGTCCCCTCCCTTCTCCCCCCTCTTCCTCTCCTCCCAGTCTCTTCCTTCCTGCTCTTGGATATTCCTTTCACAGGAAAGCGCCCAGGTTCCAGGGCAAGGCCCCCAGGTCCAGCTGCCTGGCCAGGACACATGCTTCCTCCATCATCCAGCCCTATTCCCTCCCCGGGGCCTGGATATTCAGATATTCCAGCTAGGCCTCAGGAGCATGGAAGCACTGCACAGAGAGCTCCCCAGGGCCCTCTGTCCCTCCCTCTGCCTCCAGCCCTAGCAGGACCAGAGAACTCAAGCTCATCCTGGAAGTCTGAGGTCAGGCACAGATCTACAAGGGCCTCTGTCTCCCTGCCTGTGCGCTGGTCAGGATGGAAAGCTTCTTCAGAGCCCAAGCTGCATGCCCACCTCGTACGACAACCTCCAAATCGCAAATGCTGGACCACTTTGCACTCTCAGATCAAGGGAGTACTCAATTCACACTGCTAACAACAGAGACCACTGCCGTTATTATCCCATCGTCGCCATCTGACTGAACATTTACAACCGTCCTGGGAAATGGGGGTGGGGGGTTGATGCTCATTTTATAAATAAGGAAACTGAGGCTTAGAAAGAAGAAAGTCATTTGCTCAAACTCCAGTGGAGGCTCGGTGAGTGTTGTCATGATGCCAGGAAGCGACAGGTACAAGATTACAGATCTAACTCTGGATCATCCTACAGACCAAGACCACCCCAACTCAGGACACTTCGGAGTCTAACCTGGACTCCTCCTGCTGTGACGCCATCCATTTCCGCCATGCACAGAAGAGAGGAAATCCCATGGCGTGAGTTGGGGAGAGGGAGTCGCCCACCTCTCCAGGACTCTGGAAGATTAGAAAACAGGGCCAAGCAGGGGAAGAACCGCCCCAGTCGCGCCCCTCACCAGCAACCAGGAGCTCCGTTGCTCCGCGGCCACCAGAGGGCGCGCGTCCCATCTCATTGCCAAAGCCACGACGGCGGCTGCAGCGGGCCCGGTGGGGCTCGTAGAGAATGCGAGGTGGGGATGCGGCCACTTCGGAAGAATCTGCCCTGGAACGCAGCCCCACCCTGGGCGCGGATTGCGCCTCTTTACGACAACGAGAACCTCGAGTGCTACCCCTCCAACCTCCACTCCGACCGCGCCCCTTGCCTTGGCCTCCGGGCGACGGCTCGAGCGCCCCCTCCTGGCCACTGTGAGCACTACAGCCTGGCGTAGCTCGGGCTTGGAGGTCGCGAGGGGGTACACCGGCAAAGAGAATTTACCCGAGGGTAGAGGGACAGGAGGTGTGTGGTGGGAATCTATGGGCAGAACGAGATTGCAGTGGTTAACCCTAAGGACACTGAAGTGCGGGGAAGATACAGGGGCTATGCTGGATGTGCAGGACGCAGGGTGGGTTAGTAGGAAGACACTGGGAGCCCTCACACAGGTACTGGGAACAAACAGTAGGTGGTCTCTGAGGAATGTTAAGGGACAATAAGCCTAAACTGGAAGGTGGGCACCCAGTGATTATTTGGTGGTCTCTGAGTGGCTATCTGGAGGTACTAAATAGGCACAGCGGTGTACTGGATAAGCAGAAACCCACATGGGTGGGGGGAATTACTGGGTTGGGCCCAGAGGTACTGGGTGGGAACTGGATCCAGGGTCCACACTAGGAAGCACTGTGTGTATCTGTGGATGTGGCATGACCAAGGAGGCGAGGGTGTGCTGGGAGGGTCACAGCAGGTGCCATGGGCAGCATCTGTAAGCAGTGTGGACGCTGGTGCGGGGCGGCTAATGAAGTCTCTTGTGCTCACCCTGGAACAGGATACAACTGCCCGCACAGTGCCTCAGTGCCCCTTCAATGGCCATGCCAGCCTGGATCACTGTGCCATTTTCACGGCCAGGATTCAGATCAGAAATATCCCTCCACCACTGAGGGACCCTCGCCCATATCAGAACCTGTTCATGATTTCCTGGCCTGTTGGGAGGCAGGGGGAGGGGACTGCCTATGGACAGAGCCTTCCTATCTCCTTCCCCCAGATGGAAAGGGAAGTAAAGGCAGGTCAGCCCCTCATTCTTAAAATAAATAAATAAATAAGAAGCCCCCTCCTCGGCTCCTCCCGCCAGGCTTTGGCCTCCTGGCCCAGCTTGCTGGCTGCTGGGCCGGGAGGGGCTGCCAGGCTCGGCCTCCTGCCCACTGCGGGGCGCCGGGGGAGGGCGGTGCGCAGTGCGAGATGCCGCGTTGCCATGGAGACGCTGCCGCATCCTGACTGCTCCTGGCAACGGGGTCCCGCAGCCAGGCAGGCGCTCGGCGGGGACCCCAGGGAGCGGGCGCGCCAGGCTGCCCACGGCGCCGCCAGACCCCCGGGACACGGATACGGCTCCCCCGCCTACAGACACCCCTCACTCACACTCCCAGGGGCACACACATGTACACAGGCGCCCCAGCTGCAGCAGCCCAGGCGGAACTGCAGCCCAAGCCCTCCCTGCAGCCCCCACTCATTAATTCAGCAAACATTTGCCGACCATCTCAGTGCCAGGCGCGAGCTGGCCACTGCGGCTGCAGCGACGAGTCACACGGGGACGCAGCACCGCCCCCACCCCCACCTAACAGCCCGCAGGGGAGGCAGACACAGAAACAGTGTGATCAATACTGTGACCCCAACAGCAGCCATCATCCAACTGTGTGCTAACCTTCCAAATACAGGGTCTCGCCTAACATATACACCCTCCTGGGAAGCACCATGAAGGGGTGCTCTGATGGGGAAACTGAGGCTCTGGAAAGCTCCTTTATCTACCCTAGGTCACATAGTTAGAATGAGGCACAGTTGGCCGCCTAACTTGGATCTTAACCACTTCCTCACACTACCATTTCAGGAAGTGATTCCAGAGCATAATGAGGGAGGACCCAGCTCAGCTGGGGAGGGAGCAGAAGAATTTCAGATTCAAGCTTGGATCTTGGAAGAAAATACAAATCTGCCAGGCCAAGCAAGATGCAGGCACCCTAGGCTGCAAAAACAGTCCCTGCAAAGACCTGGAGATTTCAGACTGCTGGCCTGGGGTGAGGGACAACAAGGGCAAAAGACAGGGTTCAGAAGCTGGTCAGGGTCTTGTGACAGGCCAAGGGGACCAGCTACCATTCCTAGCAAGCAGGGCAAGTGTGAGCAAGGGAGGGCATGTCCTGGCAGCCACAGTAAGGGAGCTGGCCTGTGAGGGGCAAAGCTGGGAAGGGGAGACTAGAGAGTAGGCCATGGCCATTGTCCTGGTAAGGCTTTAATCCACCTGAGTCCAGAGAGGAAGGAAGCAGGACATGTTCTTCTTACCTTCCCAAGCAAAAATCCTTGTCCGAACCAGGAGCCCAGGGATCCAGGAGATGACCCCAGACCTTTGACACATGATGAGGGCCCAGGGTTCAAAGAGGGTGAAGACAGTACAGGGAAGCATGAGGTGAGATCAGGGTTAGACCTCCAGAAGGACTGCCAAGGAGGAGCAGGTCTGAGGTTGGGAGAGGCTGGGAGAGGCTAGGAAATCCTGAGAAGTGCCGCTCACAAATCTCACACATCTGGACCTAAGAAGAGACAAGATGTCCCTTCCAGACCTCTCCTGCCATGGTTATTCCTCCCTGGCCTCTGCCCACAGAGCCTGTTCCCAGCCTCTCACCTCCCCCTCAAGGTTAGCCTAATTTTTTCCCTGCATGGATCCAGGTCATTGCTCCTCTTCCTCTTCTCTCCTAGGCGCCTCAGAATGTGACTAATTCCCTCCCCTCATTTACGGGTCCTGTTACCTGGGAGGTATTTATAGCGCCACAGCCTCCCTTCCTCCCCTAACTCAGCTGCTCTCCCCCAGGCCATCTCTCCCCAATGGGCCAACTCTGAGCCTCAGCTCTGCCACCTCCCACTGGTCCTCTCACATCTCAGCCCTGACAGAACGGGAGGGGTCTTCAGCCTTTCTGAATGGAGGGCTGACTGTAAGGGGGAGGTCTCTCTATTCCAAAGCACCCCAAAAAGGCATTTAGGGGGCAGGCCATAGGAAAGCCATCATTGGCCAGCTTCTCTGTGACCTCACCATGCAGACTGATACTAACAATAGGTAACAGTGATTGAGGCCGGGTATTATTATTACCCCTGGTTTACAGATGTGGAAACCCAGATAGCAAGGCCAAAGGACCCTGCTGAGGTCCTTGGAATTGCAAAGGGTTAGTGCTACGGTGCAGAACTCCTCCCCAGCCCTGTGCCTGGGAACACTGGCAGGGGCTGGGTGAAGGATAGCCGGGGTGCCTTATCAAACACAGCGCACAAAGCCAGCAGGGTCCCCGGGGCACAGGCCAGCCCAAGCACTGTCAGGAAATAACATCAGCTAGCCGCCACAGAGCTCCAAGACAGGGTCACTGAAGGGAAGAGGCGGGGCTGTGGACACAGCCTGGACATAGACGAAGGGAACCCAGTGTTCGTTCCTAAAGGATGAGTGATAGGAAACTATCACAGACAGAAAGGAAGCCAGAGCCTGGGGGCGGGGCCTTACAGGTATATAGGGCTGAGGAAGTGTCTATGCCTTTTCACATCAGTCCCAAATCTACCTGAGGCCCTTTCATATGCCGGGAGACTGAGATCCTGAAAGGTGAATATTCAGGTCCTCTGACCACTAACCCTACAATATCATGATTTTGCCCAGATTTCTGGAGACAGGAAGGAATGCAGCAGAAGATTGCCTTCAAATCCCAATCTTGTCCTCACAAGATTGATAATGCTGAGCAAAGGACTTCACCTCTCTGTGAGTTGATTTTCCCATCTGTAAAATGGGTTGGTATCACTGCTCACAAATGGTTGTGAGGACTCAGGGATATGAAACAGGCAAAAAGCACCACCAGGCCTGTCATGTGGAAGGTGCTTCATAAATGGTGGCAGGTAGAACGGAGGTTTGTATCGTTCCCTGTTCTTTCCTCTATCTTGGGTCTGAGCAAAGGGTCCACATTTCTTACCCAAGACAGGGGACCCTGCAGATAAGGGCTGTGCTCTACCTTCAGTCTATAACACCCATCTCCTTGGGGCCAGGAGCACTCAGCTGGCTACTGCTATCATGTCCACTCTGGTCAGTGTATCATTCTCTGTGGCTATGGCCCCATCAGCACACAGTATGCTTTGGGCTCTTTGGGAAAGACATCCCCTCTCAAACTACCACAAAGGCAGGCCACAAGCCTCATGAAGGGGTGTCACCCTGGATCCAGCAGTCCCACGCCCTCTCTCCCCCAACCACACCACCTGCCTGCTCCTTCCCTGGTGCCAGGAGCCAGCCAGCAAGAAGACAGACACTGAGTCATTCTGATTCCTGCTTCAGGGAGCCTGATCCATAGCAGCTCAGCCAGCCCCTCCTCAGAGGACATCAGGGACACAGCCAGAACCTGGGACTCTCCTGGCTGAGCACGGGCCTGAACATGGCAGTACTAGGGGCCAGATTTGGGAGGGGAAATGGAGGTAGGAAATGCTCCAACGGCTGGGCCCAGACAGAACAGGAAGTGGCAGGGGCAGGCAGCTGTGACCAGTCCTACAGGTCTGGCACATAGCCAGGTCTCCACCACCCTGAGAGATAGGGAACCCAGCCCAACTTACAAGTAAAGGCTTCAAACTCAAGAGTGATCCCATTAACTGTCAGGGGTCACAAAGCACCCAGCAGGCGGGCCCAGGCAGTGCCTGCTCAGACGCCCCACGTCCTTGCTTCTCATGTCCTAAGCACATGACCAGACCCAAGGGGCATGGAAGCAGTCACCAACCCTGCCACACTGGAGACAGAGGGTAGGATCAGGCATTGCAGAGTCTGCGAACAGAAGGTCAGAAAATGAGCAGCAGAAGCAAGGCCTTCTGGGGAATGACTTACAGTCGAGGACTGAACATCAGAGACCTAGATGTCCAGTCCTAGACTGTAAGTCTGGTCTGCCCTAAGCTTGCTGTGTGACCTTGGGCAAGGCCAGGACTCACTTTGTGCCTCAGTTTCCCCCGTGTTCACTATGGAAACTCAGTGTTCCAACATTCTCCCCATCAGCTCTGAGATGGAGACCCCAGGTACACCAGCAGGGCCAACAGGCTGATCGACCAGAGAGGGAGTCTGTGCCCAGGTGGCCACCTCGTCCCCACCCATGGGCACACAGGGTCCTCAATGAAGAAACACGGTGTATACAAATAATTAAACGGGAGAATTGGAGTGATTAGGGCAGATGATTATTGTCAAATTATGATTTATCTTGTAGTGGAATTAGTATTCCCCCAAAGGGCCTGGCGTGGCACGGCGCCCGCCACGGCCCATGATTAATCGCCGTCTCCAGAAGGTCACCTCCAGCCACTGCAGATTAACTCAGTGGGGAAACTTCTTTCCGTAATTCAAGCTGTTGTTCCCACAACCTGTCATCCGCCTCCGAAAAGGACGATTTCGTCAGGGAGCCTGGGGCGGGGCTGGTCGGCTCCTGGGCCCCTCCCGACTGCAGACATGATATATGGTGCATCCTGACACGGGTGACCACGAGGGGGGCAGTGTCCGCCCCGTGGGGTGGGCAGCGGGAGATAGGGGTGGGGGGAGCGTGGAGGGAAGCAAGGCGCCGCAGAGCAGAAGTAGGCTGCGAGGGGAGAGAGAATGCGCGGGCGGTGGCAATTAGGAAGAAAATTGGATTTTTCAGTGTCCAGAGGCAGCTGGGATCTGCAGTATGCTTTGCAGTCGACCCCCCCCCCAACACACACAGGCACCCAGCTCCAGACCAACAGGGACTCCCCAGAAAACACGCAAGATTGGGGGCACTGGACTTCCTTCAGGAAGATAGGAGACAGAGAACCAGACCTGGGCAGGACAGAGTTCTGGCTCCCCACCCTGCCCTGTGCCACCTCAGGTCACCCCTTCCACGCCACCTAGAGAATGGGATGCCAGCAGGCAGAAGCTGGCTGGCTTTCACACTGGCCACTGCAGAGACCCCAGTGGCAAGAAGGAGTCCCCTGGGTGAGCACAGGAACTGAGATCCCTTCTCCCCAGCAGGAGACACTGCCAAAGCTCCTGCCCCTTTCACCTGACTGCTAATCACAGTCACCTCTGTCTAGCAGCCCAGCCCAGATCTAGTAGGAAGCTTTGGCTCCCTGCCCCATCTGCAAAGCAAGGAGAATGTGGACCCCAAAACCCCCTCCCTGACTCTTCATCCCAGCCTTGCCCATCTGTTGGTCCCCTGAGTAAACCCTGAGTAAAGGGGAGGCCAGTAAGGCATGAGTACTGCCCATTCCCCTACTTTTTTTTTTTTTTTTTGGTGCCGGGAATCCAACTCATGACCTCACACTTCCCAGGCAAGCACTTGAGCCACTGAGCTAAATCCCCAGCCCTCTCCTACCTCTTTGACCTGCCCTCCAGCCCTGTACAGGGGTGCCTTGTGTCCATACTACAGATGAGGTGGCTGAGAGTAACTTCCTGCTCTGAAGCTGCCCTGGCTTCCCAGCACCCCCGAAATATGCTTCCTGTCCCCAGCTTTCAATCAGTGAACTTTTTTTTTTAATCGGTACCAGGGATCAAACTCATGACTGCGTGCTTGTAAGGCAGACTCTTATGCCACTGAGCTAAATCTCCAGCCCCAATCAGTGAACTTCTATTCATCCTTCTCCTTCCAGCTCATTTGTCACCCCAGGAGGAGAGAGTGCTCCCAGCCCCAGGGATCACGCTCTCCCACCTTCTCCACCAGACCAGGTGCTCTCTGTGCCTCCTACATCCATCTGCCCAGCGCAGTGCTGAGCAAGCCGGCGAGAAGGTGCCTCCTCCAGAAACCATCTGTAAGGCAGCAGGGTCCAGGAGGCTGGGGGGTGGGGGATTGCCTCCATTTCCCACTCCTCCACCTCCCATTCTCCACATGCCCAGGCCCAGAATTAGGGTACGGGGCAGGGGACAGAGGTGGGGCCCCTTGCTGGCTGGTGCCCTAAAGGCCTAGAGGTTTGTTTTTAGTTAAGAACAGAAGCATGTATTATGTATACCGTGATTTGCGCAGAACATTCTCCCGTCTGAGATATTTAGAGTTGTGAAGACCCAGCACTATTTGAGAGAGAAAAATCTATTCCCTTCCTCTTGGGGGGCACAGCTCTCTCTCTCAAATCATTGGGACTGAACACTGGCATTTTCTTTGGGGGAAGAAGGGGCCTGTTCCATCCTTCTCAAGAACTGCCTGGCACACACTGCCCCCTCCCCCTTGGGCCTGGCTAATGGTGATAAACACTCTTGCTTATACTGCAGCTGCTGGTTCACGATATCCTTTGCTGCATTCACACACAGACTCCTCAAGAACAAGCTAAAGAAACTTATTCACCCCATTTTACAGATGAAGAGGCAAACTAGGGAGGTGGGGTGACTTACTCAAGGCCAAGGGCTGGAAGTAATAGTGGTGGCTGTATTTGTGTGGGGGTGTCTTGTCCTACTCCCCACTCAGCCTGCTGGCTGGGGCCCTGGGCTTCCCACACAGGTGGCTCCAAAGTCTTTAGGTCCATCCTTCCCCAGACTCAGGTGCAAAGTGGAAAGAAGGCAGATGTCTTGAGCCCAGAAGCTGTTTCCTGTGAGCTGTGGATCTGGTTTTAATCCTAGTCAGGCCCCTTGCCAGCAAGGAGCCCTGGGCAGGTTACTTTATACCTCTCTATACCTCTGTTTTTTCCTATGTAGAATGAGTCTAAACCTCATAAGGCTGTTACTTAGATAAATAAAAGTGAGGTCTGGCCTGGCAAATAGCAAGTGTTATGAAATGTAACTACCTGAGGTTGTTTCACAGTGTTCATTACCTGGTTAACTGGGGGTGGGGCAGATGATATGCTGGTAGCTTTGCCATCTCCGAGAGAAGGGAAGTGAATCAGGGTTTATCTTTGTGGACTTCGCCAGATTAACTGTCCTGAAGACCAGCTAAAATTCTGTTCACCACCACCAAGAACCCTCCATCACTGCCTGCCTGCGGAATCCAGCACAAAGGCCTAACCAGGCCAGTTTGTCCTTGTTCCTAAAATACTCTCTGCTGGTTCTTGCCAGGCTGCCTCAGACCAAGTCAAGGCCTCTCCCTACAGTGCCATTTCCCTCCTACCTCTGCGTTTGTTACCACAATCTTTGAAGGCCCAGCCTAAAGGCCACACCCTCAGAGAAACTCGCCCCAACCTCGACCCACCCCAGCCAGGGGCCCTGGTGGCGCCCCCCGCCCCGCCCCGTCCCCCCCAGGCCGAGCACTCTGCAGCCCCTGGCGGGCTCGGCGAGACCTTCCCAGTCTGACCCCAGGTGCGGCCGCACGACACGCGGTGGGTGCCCCGACCTTGGGGAGCCCAGCCTGCTCCCCAGCCCCCGCCGCTGCAGCGCCGCGGCCCGGCTTTGATCCGGCTGCCTCCGCGCCCCAAACCTGATTGGCATCGAATTACGCCGCGCGGCGCAGGAAGATAATGGCGGGAGGCGCGGCAGACATGAAAGAGGGGGGGCGCAGCGGCAGTCCGAGCCGTTGTTAATGACCCAATAAAAAGGAAGAGGGGGGAGAAATAACCCTCCCTTCCATCCCCGCCCCCAAGACAGCGGCCGGTGCACACAAAGCTGCCGCCGACTCGGAAATTACCGCGGCTCAGCCCAGCGCAGCGTGACTGGAGCGGGGGTGGGCTCACCTGGCGGGGACGCGAGGGGGACGCGAGGGAAGGCGGGCGGCAGTCACGCGGACACGCGGGGAGCGGGCACACAGCCGCACAAGCATGCACATACACCCAGCCTCTCTGTGATACCTTTTGATCATAGATTTTTGCATAAAGTGTGAGTTTTTAAAAAATACACTAAGATAGTATTTTTTTTCCGATTACTGAGTTGTGGAGTCTGCTTAAATTCTGTGCCCACCCTAGTTCTGGTCACTCACAGCACCGTGTAGTCACAAGTCCAGTGTATCACATACACACCGATGTAACTTGGTCTCACACAGTCACACACAGCCACACCTAAAGAAACACTTTGAGAAACAGACACAGCTACTGGGACACACACACACACCAGCACGGCTGCAGAGATGCTTACATGCCCAAGAGTGGAAAAACATACATGTCAAAAATACATATGGACTTGGGCATGGGGCTCAGTGTTAGAGTACTTGGCTATCATATGTAAGTCTTGGGTTCAATCCCCAGCACCACCAAACACACACACACACACACACACACACACACAAATAGGGAGGGAACTCACAGGATGACAGAGGCCCATCACACAGGGACACATAGATTGATACAAATTGAGATCTGCAGACAAACATGCATGCAGAAACATACAGGGACAAATACAAACACACACAATAGTCCAAAGGCACACCTATACAGACAACAGGCCCCTAAATAGTGATATGCACATCCAAGTATACCCCAGCAGTGTCTGGAACACACCCCATATGCCCCTGAGGCTGTTCACATTCAAGTGTGTTCTCATGAGTAAAGCAGAGACAAGGGTGTATCACTGAGTCACAGACCCCAGGATCAGTGCACATCTCAGCACACAGCAGTGGGGAGGAGTGTGCATGTTACTGCTGGGACCAGTAGAGTATCTGAAAACCAGTAAGCAAGTAATGAATGTTGGCTGTTATTCACAGGTGGACTCCCTAGGTCCAAACACCCTAAACACACACTCATATTCACACACACGGACACACACACACACACACTTCTTTAGGTTCCCAATCTCTTTTCCTTAGGGTCCCAATTTCTTTACTAGCAGAAAGGTTTTGTAAAGCTAATCTGAGCACCTCATGCTGTAATCTAACCCCAACTCTGGGCAAAGGTCTAGACTTTCCAAGGAGCCTTTCTTGCTCCAAAATGCAGGGCTGGGGATTTAGCTCAGTGACATCATCACCTGCCTGGCAAGCTCAAGGTTGTGAGTTCAATCCCTGATACAAAAAAAAAAAAAGCAACTACCTGAGCACCAGGAGTTCTGGGTGCAAGACAGGATTCTCTTGTGGGATCAGGCTCTGGGTCAGGTTAGACACTGAGTTCAAATTCTACCTTGGTCAAAGACTTGAACTGTCTAGGTTTTAATTGCCTTTATTGTCAAATGAGTTAATGGCATCAGCACCCCAAACCAGAGGCTACTGGGAAGATGAAATAACTCTCTAGCTGAGCTCTTGAGCCAGAGCTAAAGCTATTGGTCTATGTTGAGGTCAGAGGTGAGGGGTCAGGGTGCATACTTCCCCCTACATCAGGACAAAGGCCCTCACTCCAACTCCTCAGGTGGACAAGGGCTCTTTATGAGCTAAACCTCAGGGCCTAATTAATACAGTTAATCACAGGCCAGCCATGCCACACTAGGCCTAGGGACAGCTGGGAAGGAAGGCCACAGTCAGCTCAATTACCCCAAAGGATGGCAAGGCAGGAAATGAGGCTCTTGGTGGCTTTCTCTTCTCCTGCCATGAACCCAGGCTTTCCCATCCCTCCTCATCAAAACCCGCTGTCCATTCCCAGATCAGTGGGGAAGCTCCTTCTCATGTCCAGTTTCTCCTGATGCAGCTGAGGAAGCATTTGGGATCTGTGGCCAGGGTTCTACCTGTTCCTAACTATACAGTTTAGAAAGACTGTGATTGGTTTCCAAATGTCTGGGCTATGTAAGGCCAGGTTGGCTAGTGGGGTGGTGTGGATAGGTTGAGGCATAACCTCTTGGAATGCAATCTCTGTCCCTGAAGAAAGGCAAGAATAAAGAAGGGACTTGAGGCAAAAGTAAAAAGGCTCCCTTCTCCCTCAAAGGGGCTTGAGTGTGTGACTCTGTTCAGGGGAAGGCAGTGCAGAGGGGCTTTGGGCTTCAGCTAGGGCTGCAGCAGGAGGGGGCAGCCCACGCAGGCAGGGGCGCTGCTGCGTTATAAATCACCCTCAACTCAATTAGAGCCTGTGAAAGGTTGTGCACACCCAGCAAAAAGCGCCACACTTGGCGGGCAGCCAGCTCCCCAAGGGGGGTGGGGGCGAGCACTGGTGTGTCCCTGTGTGTGCATGTATGTGCCTCACTGTGCAAATGTGTTTGTGTGTCCTCGTGTGTATGTGTGTTTGTACCATTTGTGTTGTGTTCTGTGTATGCAGGGGGAGGGTGAGCATACATGCCTGTGGACTCCTGGATGTGCTGTATGCTTGCACATCCTGTGTACTTGTCACAGGTATGTCTTATATGTACCTGTTCATACCTATCTGTGCTGTGTGTGCATGTGTGTGTACATGTGTGCGTGTTGGCTGTCCTGGTATCTCTCTGCAGTTGACTCTGAGCATGTGCATGGCTCTGTCTCTCTATTTGCTTCTGTACATGTCTCCTGTGTGCATCCAGGTATGAGTGTATATGTTTGTGACTGCCAGGGTGATTAGTGGAATTAAATGAGTGAGTGGCAGCAGTATGGTGTTCTTGTAGTGGGGAGCTCTGTGAGTTTAGAAAGAGGGAGAAACAAAGAGACAGAGATAGATGGACTTATGGGCAGGCAGAGAGAAAGCAAGAGCCAGTGAAGGCCAGCAAAGAGAGACTGTGACAGATAAGGAAACCACACTTTTAGGAGTTGGAGGTGGAACTGTACTGTTCAGAATCCTGACAAGATTGACCACTTCTAGTGAGCACCGGTCACCCCATATAGGGGCTGCCCTAGCGTGGCCCAAGAGAAACCTTGGTGTTCATCCCCTTTCTCCTTCCCCAGTAATAATGGGGCTAAGGAAATCTACATTTGGATTATCTCCTTGCACCCTCAGGGACACACTAGGAAACATGGCCAATTATAATTCTGCTTTGCAGATACAGAAACAGAGGCTCAGTGATTTGCTCTCAGTTAATTCATACAGCTAGAGTCAAAACCTGCCTAATTCCATAGTTTTTGCCACATTCATTGCTGCTTCTCTAGTTGTCTAGTAGTCACACTCACATTTGGGGGAGGAAGCAGGAGGCCAGACTTTGTATACACAGATGGGTGAGTATGCCTCCCCATCTACCCCAGCACTCTGAAACCCAGGCTTTCATGACCCCTAGGGCACAGCAATCTTAGATGCCAAAGAAATACCCAATTGTTGGAAGGAGTATAGATTATGAGTAGTTAGCAGGGGCATGGGGGTCAAGGGGGCAGGGTGCCTGTGAACCACCCATGGATACTTGTTGCTTCCCTCCCAGGAAAGAGGTGCTGCCCTGTGTCCCTAAGAGGACTGGGGAGTTGGGTCTGAGGTTTCCTCATGGTCTTTCAGGACCCTGTCTTGTCTTCGCCCACACCTAGAGGTGTGAACCAACATGGTCACATCTTGTCCCCCCTCTACGCAGGACACAGAGACTTTTTTTTTTTTTGTACTGGGGATCGAACTCAAGACCTCACACTTGCAAGGCAGGCACTTAAGCCGCTGAGCTAAATCCCCAGCCCCTTACAGAGACTTTCTTACCCTTCTATCCCCCCAGGAACACTTGGGACCCTGAATCAGGATCTCTATGGCAGAGGTCTACATAGAAGCCAATGGGGGCTCCTGACTTTCCCTATTTGCAAGGGCATTTCTTTGAGAAGGGTAGGGGTGATTGAACCAGTTAGTCCTGGGCCTCCTTGCACAGCCATGGATGTGGCTCCCAGGTCCCACACCCAGCAGCCTGCCATTCACAGAAGGTGGAATACAAATACAAAAAGGGTTTCCGTTTCTCCCCTACCCCAGATCCTATGTCCTCCTTCTTCAGCTTCTGGGGATACTCCTTCCCTGAACCACCATCCCGTAAGTAGCATCATTCTGATCCCATATACTGGCCAGATGCTAGAGGCAGGATAGCTCTCTCCCAGGGCAGCCTCCAAGAAGAAACCTAGATGTAGGCCCAACTTCACCCTGATCTTCTGCAGGCCCCTGCAGGCTGCACATCTGGAACCATTTCAGGCAGGAGAAGCATTCAGCTGAGCTGCCCCTCCTTTGATGCTGGGGCTGTAGGGAAGGGTCATGCCCTTTGGGGGACTGGAGGTCACAATTCATGGATGGCAACCCTCCTGCAGCTAGGAAAAGGTGGGAGGGGAGTAAGATGAGCAGGACTGGGTAGGGTTAGGGACAGGATGGAACTGAAGTATTTGTGTCATGGTGCTCAACTCTGGAGTTTAAGCAGAACTCGAACCTGTGGGCTCAGGGGCAACTCCTGAAAAGATGCAGTGGATGCCGGCACTGCTGTCCTGAAGGAAGGCAACCATGCTTTCTCTTAGTAAGCTTCAACCTCCCCATTGCCAACATGGAAAAGATCTATGAGGAGAGTGATGTTTTATCACAGGGCCAACATGTCAATAGTGCTCAGGATGGAGCAGTAGCTAGCTGCTACTACTGTGGCTGTTATCACTCTTTAAAATACAACTCCTTCCAAGCTGGGTGTGATGGCACACGCCTGTAATTCCAGGACTTGGGAGATTGAGGCAGGAGGATTGTTGTGAGTTTGAGATGAGCTTGGACTATATAGTGAGTGAAAGGCCAGCCTGAACACATAGTGAAACCCTGTCACAAAACAAAACCAACTATAACTACTTTCCACCAAAGCAGCCATCCAGCTGAGGAGACCTAGTGAACACCCCAAATCAGTCAGGAAAGGTGGAACAAAAGACTTTGGACATTTGGAGGGAAGGATCCTAAAGGGCTGGACAGCCACGAGGAATATTCCAGAAAGGGTTGGGGATTTAGCTCAGTGGCTTAAGCGCCTGCCTGGCAAGCATGAGGTTGTGAGTTCAATCCCCAGTACAAAAAAAAAAAAAAAAGAATATTCCAGAAGCAGCAGCCTGGGACTAAATGTCTGAGAGCCAAACAGCTCACATTGGTGGGTAGAGGGCATTCCAGGGGCCAAACAGGTTTGAACCTGGAGACAGACTTGGAGACAGGAAGGTACTTGGCAGTTAGAGGGTAGGTGAGGAGTAGAGACACCAGCTGAGTGGGCTGAGCTCTGCAGTGGGCTCTACAGTGGACCTGGCTTGTCCTACGATGACTGAAAGGGGAGAATGGATCCTAACTGCCACCTCTAGGCTAGGCGCTGCATCCCAAGGCCACCCTAGGCCACCTGCACTGCATCCCAACCCAAGGCATCTGGATATGCAGGAAGCCACTGGTGCCCATGTCCATGCATTCCCCCAACCCAGAGAAATCAGGTGGCTGCTCGCTCCTCTCTTTATTTATTCCTTGTTTTTTCCTCTTTTCAAGAGACGATAATTATTCAGATCATCGTGGTGATTTACTCAGCAATCAGAACCGCTCGATGCAGTGTCCGTGGAGCCTGAGCTGAGACAGACACATCGCCAAAGAGGATGAGGCCGGGGGCTCAGCCCCCTCCCTCACACCCGCCCCGCCTTTGTTCTCTTTGAGGTCTGCACCCGCGCCGCTGGCGGACAGTGGAGGCGCCCACCCTCGCGAACCCCACAGCAGCCTTGGGGGGCCTGGGAGCAAACGTGCGCACGTGTGCGTGTCCAGGGAGGGGAGTGAGGGGACTACGCGTGGTCCGGGATGTTGGGCTGAGAATGGTGGAGTACCTGCGTGCAGGACGTGTGTGCAGGGCGGTGGCGGCAGTGGTGGCTGGGAGTGTACCAGCGCCTGAGCATGGGGGTCAGGTGTATAATTGGGATGCGTGCACCTGTGTGATTATCCGAGGCCTGGGATACATCTGCCTCTGCAGCTTGTTCAGAAGTGGAGAGGGCAGGCGCCCAAGTTTATGTATTTTAGGTAAAGAACTGGGAGGGGGCCGGGTGGGTGCTTCAGTGCTGAGGCTGCCTGAGGCGTCGGTGAATGCAGCAAGGGCAAGGTTCTAGCTCAGTCTTTGCTCGCGTGTGGCGGGGAAGGAGAGGATGATCAACTCAGAGCCAAATGCCAGGTTCTCTTGGGTCAGTGCTGGGACCAGAGGCCACGTGGACGTAGGTGCAGCCGCGTTCATAGGCGTGTGCGCACACTCGTGTCCGCGGCTCTTCGCCCCCTCCTGCCTGCGGGCTGGCGCGGTGACGGTGACCTCATTACCGCCTCCGCAAAGGCCCCTTGAAATCCCTGCGCCTTCGCATTTGGCTGCTCTAAGTGATGGGAACGGCCTGCGCTTCCTGATCAATCGCTTAAAATTCAGGGTCGGCTCGCTCGCGGGAGAGGGCTGCCTGCCAGCCCCGCGCACCGCGCTCCGCCGCCTCCCCCACACCCCCGCCTTGCTTTGGGGTGGTGGTGGTGGGGAGCTGCGATGCTGTCGTATTGGAAAACATCCCCGCGCTGGCTGGGGGGCCCGGTGGGGCCAGCGCTGGAAGCCGTTCCACTCGAGCAGATGGCTGTGAAACTTTGGCGGCGAGATAAATTGGGTCTGACGGCGTGAGGCCGGCTCACAGATGGGCGGGATTCTCACGCCGGCCCCCACGTCCGGCCAGGACGCGGGCAGGGTCGGCGCCGCTCAAAGCCCCCTTCGGGCAACCCGCCCGGCCAGCAAAGCCTCAGGAGGCCTCCCATCCGCCCACAGCCTCCCTCCGCCCAAGGCGCCCTCAGCACGTTGCTTCCGGCCCAAAGTCTCCCCAGAGACGAGCCCCGAGGGAGGGGCAGCCCCCGGCTCCCGCCCGGTCACCTCCGCCAAGCTGGCAGCTGGGCTTTCCCCCTCCTCTGCCATCCGCAGAGGCCTGAAGCGTGAAGGTTAACAGCTGGGGGGAGGCTGCGTCTCCCTCTCTCGCCCCCTCTCCGCTGCAGCCCCGCCCACCTGCCAGCCCTGGGGATGTCGTAAACAGGGCTGTGAGGTGTCAGGGGCTGCAGGGAGGGAGAGAAGAGGGAGCCAGACAGACAAAGAGAAGGCGCAAATGAGCAAGAGGCAAGAGAGACCTAAGCCGAGGCCGAGGGACAGAGACACAGACAGGCAGAGAAAGAAATGGAGGTGGAGACACAGAGACACCCACAGAGAGAGGAGGAGGGAGAGGGGAACCTCAGAGCCAGAGAGGTGACACACAATGACAATGAAAGAGGGAGAAAAGCGAAGGAGAGGGCGAGGGGATGAAAGGCTGGCAGAAACACAAGCAGGGATGGCCTCAGCAGAGGTTAGCGAACTGGGCAAGGCCCTGGTTACCCCACCCACACGATGAGGGCCGAGGTCCAGCGCGAGGGGGTGTCACCGCCCCCGTCCAGGCCTAGGTCCCTGCGCCATTTCCCTCCTCGGTTTCACCAGAGTGCCAGGTGAAAGGGACGGCAGGGGCTGGGGGCTGCATGGCCATCGCTCTGCCGCAGAGCCAGCACTGTTAGCTGCCTTCCCTACGCATCAGTTCAACAGGCAGGTATCGATCTGGCCCAGCCAAGCTCGATACCAGCGGCCTGCAGCCCGCTCTGCGGCGGTCGTACAAAGGAGGGAGTCACTTGCTGGGCCGCCCCCGGGGGGATTCTGGGCCAAAATGAACCCTCGAGGACCAGGGTCAAGACAGAGCACTGGCCCCAGCCTGTCCTTGTGCACCCCCACTTGGCAGGCCTCGCAGCCTGAGGCTGGGGAATGGCCCGGGGGACCCCCGCCTTGCCTCCTGCGGGACGCGCTAGGCCAGAAGGAGAAATCTTCGCAGAGTTGATGAAGTTGAAGTTTCGTAAAGGGCGTGAAGGAAACAGCCAATCAGAGAGCTGTTATTTACATGCGTTCTCTGATTGGCTCTCGTGGTGCCTCTTTAGCTTGTAAGTAGGAAATCTTAAGAAAACCAAAAGTCCCATAGAAAGGGCAGGCTCAGACATACCCCTACTCCAGGTTTCATGTAGAGGCCCTCCAGCAGGCCAAACTGAGGGGAGATGGGGCGCTTAGGATTGGTCTAACCCACAACATACAAATGACCAACTTGAACTGAAAGGAACAGAGGTGGAGCTTTGACCAGAAACCAGGGAGTAGGTTCCACTCACTCTTTAATTGTGCCCACTTCCTGTTACCCAGATGGGTGGTCAGGGGTCACTTGAGCGCAGGCTAGAAAGAGGAGCTTGGTCCTAGTAGACTGTAAAAAGCCATTCAATGGCTTAGGAGGGACTGATGCAATGGCTGAGGGAGCCAGGCAATACCACAACATGCAGTCTTGTCTGTTACAGGAATATGTGAGTGGTGTCACCAATCTCTGCAAGCCTGCAAATAGTTCAGCTTCAGAGGTAGACCCAGTTAGTTCCCCGCTGACCCCAAGGCCATCCTGAGTTGAGATCATGTTTCCCCTGATAACCTAAACTGGCACACAGGAACACAGGCTAAAGACTCAGAGATCTGTGCCGGGAATGGGGCCAGGCCACCCCTAGCAGCTTCCCTCTGTCACTGTGTACACTCTTGGGTTCAGTAGGCCCTGAGTCACTCCTGCAGAGGGGAGAAGTCTGGACACTGGCAGAGAGGAGTGGAGAGCCACTTTCTGTTAAGAGGCCTCTGCCTTGTCCATCAGTCAGCCCCTCTCTCCTGTGCTGAGAAAAGGGTCCCCTGGGGTTGCCCTATGAAAATCTGGCCCAACTTCCTAGTCTACACCCTTCCCTCAGAGGCCCAGCATACATGACTCAGGACTGTGGGGGTGGGGAGCTGTCAAAATGTGGATAGGGGACCTGAAAGCCCCTCTTCCATCCACCTTGGCAAATTGGGACATAGGAGGGAGAATTCACTCTAGTGGAGTTCTAACCCTACCCCAGTTCCATTATTCAGCTCTAGCTAGCCTTCACTCAGAGACTGACAATATGCAGGAAAGAGGCTGTGCCTGGGAGTCCCTGTATGCATGTAAGTGCCTCTGACATACCTCTGGGTGACTTCCAGCTGCTGCAGCAAACGTATCTTCTTTGCAGAGACTTACAAACCCCATGCCAGGGCCCAGACAGCTAAGAGATTCTGCCACCTGTCAACTTCCAGAGCTCAGGCTGCCAATGTGCTGACCTGCTGTGTGGCTCTAAGCACCATTCATACATCTCTGGGCCCAAGGCTTCCCTGTGAGGCTGTGCCCTCCTGAACCTGCCATTTCCACTGAAGGCAGCTGCAGAGAAATCCTAGAGGCAGTGGAAGAGTCCAAGAGGGGCCCAGGAGGGCCAGCTGGTTCAGCCTGTGATCTGGGAGCAGAGCTGGGCAGGCACAAGACTGCCAAGTCCCACGATTCTCACAAATTCACATAATCCTCTCTCCTCCTGCTCTCTGCCTACCTCATAAATAGCAGGAGAAAGGGCTGGGTCTGGAACAAGAGTGGAGAGCTCCATGTGCAGACGTGTATGTGTGTGTGTACATGAGGGCAGTATGAGAGCCTTCCCCCCACTCCCCACTACTGCCACCATGGCACTCTGAGAAGCTGAGATAATCCCTTGCCATCTGTCCTGTGTTGCTAACCCACTCAGCCGGACAGCTGCCCAGGCCACAGCTCTGCAGGTGGCCAGTACAGGGAAGTGATAGGCATGGAGGAAGCTAGCAAGCTCCAAGGACCAGGCAGCAGAGACACTCAGCTTCCTACCCCAGAATATCCCTGTTGTACAGAGGGGAAGTGTAAGGGCAGAGAGGGGACAAGCAGGACTTCACCATTCCTGCTTCTGACCATGGGAAGGAATAGAGGAATGGAGAATACTCCCTGGGCTAGGGGCTGACCCTTCCAGAATACAGGAGGATGGACAGATGACTACTAGTTTATGTTCCCAGCCACCCCTCTGATGGGAGGGGTGTGGTAGGACAAGTCAGGGATTCTAGGTCTGGGGCAGGGGTAAGGGGAGGTATCTCACTTTTCCCCAGCCTCTGCAGGCCAATGTCCCCAAATCAGGAGGAGAAGGAAGTCTCAAAGGCTGCTAGGTGGGTAACAGTGTGCAGGCCCATTGTTCTGATGAGGAAACTGTAGAAGTGACTTGCCCCAGCTCCACAGAGTGGGAGAGCTAGAACCTGACCTCAGCAACAGTCTGCAGCAGCCATAGCTCTGTATCCCCCCTCAGATAAACAAGTCTCTCATCCTGCCTAACCCCCAGCCTCTGTCTACATGGGCTTGAGATTCTGCCAGCCAAAACTAAGCAATCAGACCCTTAGTATGTGATCTTGATGCAGTTGGGGATATCTGGTAAAAAGTGGGGCCTCGGAAGGAGAAGGCCGTGCAGCAGAGTGTGGCCCCAGCTGCCCCTCTTGTCAGTCTTTCTCCCCTCTCAGATGCTTTCACACACATGCTTTCTCTCCTACAGATCATATACACATGCATGGCCACACAAACAGGCACTCACAAAGGCTGATAAACATACACAGGGTCACACACACTGCTGATAAACGTATATTCCCAGATACAAACACAGACACACACACAGCCTCACCATACCCCTACACAACACACAGACCTCAACCCCTACAACAAACACAGACACTCAGGTTGCCAGTTCCTAAATCCCTCCCCTCCCCCTGTACCCCATCTGTACACACAGAGCAGGAACCCAGGGCCAGTGTGTGGAGAGGAGCGGGACCAAGCAGAAGTCTTCCCTGTCCTTCCTGCCTCTGGGGAACAGCCTCCAGCCCTGTACCCAGGCCTTGGGGAGCTCACTCAGTTACCTATCCAAGAGAACAGCTCCCGACTCTCACCTACAGAGATGCTCCATACCAGTACCTCCCAGGCCCAAGAAGAGAAGAGCAACCAATGAAGGGGAATCAACTCTCTTTCTGAAGGTCTTAGTAATTCTGAAAATGACATCCTGGGATGCTCTGAGTGGCAGTAGTCTGAGCCCCTACAAAGCAGTGGACTCTAGGTCCTGGCCATGACCCAAGCGCTGCGTGTCTACCCAGTTTCTGCCTCCTCATCCTGGAAGCCAGGGTCTGCTGAGTCCTCCCTCTCCAGATCATGGGGTATATGTGAGTCAGAGAATCCCTCTCTAGCCAAGGTGCCCCACCTTGAGGGGCCCAAGCTCCAGATACAGGCACACTCACTCACACACAGTGTAGCCATTCACACCCATGCTCACTCACACGCTCATCTGCACAATCCTCACACATGCATTGACACACCATCACTCTCACAGTCATACACATGCCCTACGGCTCACAGTCTCTCTCTCTCTCTTTCTCTCTCTCTCACACACACACACACACTGTCACTCACAAAGTCACCCTCACATTCATACACACCCACACACACTGTCACCCTCAGAGTCACACACAGTCACGCTTCACAGGTATAGCCACACACTCACACAGTGTCCCACCCCCACCTCACATGGTTGCTGTCACTCCTTCACACTCAGCCCTTGCCCTCCTGCAGTCATGGCCACACCTGCACAGGCTGCAACTCTGAGGGGCCGGAGGTCAGCAGCTCCCACCAGAGGCTCAGAGGCCCATGCTGACAGCCTGGTGTGCAGGGGGAGGGGAAGGGCTGCCACACAGGCGTGGAGGCTCCTGAATAATTCAGGGCAGTGGCGGCTGTGGTGGCAACGGCCTGTCAGCTGCAGGGAATGGTTAGTGGCTGGATTATTCTGGGAAGATCCCTCCCAGGGCTTGGAGGCAAGCCTGTCCACTTTGAAGGCTCCTGAAATTCACAGAGGCATTCCCACAATGCCCTTCCCTTTGAGTCCCCACTATGAGGCCGCACCAGGGGTGTCAGGGTCCTGTTTGCAGAGAGGGAAACTAAGGCTCAGAGGAGGAAGAGACTTGCTCAAAATCACAAAGAGCCTCCAAGCTCCCACCTGCATGCCCCCCTCTTCCCTGGGATAGTCAGAGAAGTTCCTTTGTGCCCAGATGGAGATGGGAGGTTTCGGCCATCTGAGCACACTGGAGTGTGCTGCTGCCAAGGCCTGAATCCAGAAAGTACCCTTTCTGTACACCTGCACCTAGTAGGTGCTCAGTTGTAAAATGTGGCTGCAAATGAAGGAATTGTGCAAGGGCAACACAGATAATCTGAGACCATACCTTTGTTTGTTACATATTACCAGAGCTTTCCAAACCTCACTTTGCTCATCTGTAAAATGGACACCAGGCATACTGACCTCATTAGGTGTTGGTGAGGACTGACTAGGAAAATTCTACAAAGCAGTTAGCATGCAGTCTGGCCTCCAGAAAGGGCTACATGCTGCAGCTAAAATTGTGATTACAGCTAGGTATGGTGGTGCACATCTGTAATCCCAGTACTGGTGAGGCTGAGGCAGGAGGATCACTGCAAGTTAAGGCCAGCCTGGGCTACATAATGAATTCAAGGCCAGCCTGAAGTATATAATGTGGCCCTCCTCAAAAAATAAAGTAAAGGGCTGGGGATATAGCTCAATGGCACAGTGCCTGTTTGGCAAGCACAAGGTCATGAGTTCAATTCCCAGTACCAAAACAAAAAAGAAAACAAATAAAGTCAAGTAAAATAAAATAGTGAGTACACAGTCTTGTCACAAAGAGAAGCAGTGTCAAAGCAGTGGTCCATTACACACACACTGCTCTCTCTGCCTGGGCTTCCTCTCTTCTCTCCTGTTGTCTATTCTTCAAGGTCCAGCGCACCTGCCACCACCTCTACAACAACAGCTGTGGTCTCCAGGCAAATCCAGTACCCCGCATTGACCCTGTCACCCTCTTTACATCCAGGTGGTTGACTCCCTACGGCTCCTACAGCTTTCTCCACCTCATATAGCAAGAGTGGGCCCAGCCTGCACCCACTGAGGAGCTGCACACAGTAGGTGCGCACATGCTGCCTGCTCAACTGACAGCCCTGTGCTATGTCAACACAGCAATTTGGTTGCATCTGAAGCTAAAATCAATCACTGAGGTCATGATGGGTCTGTGCTCTCTGCCAAAACAAAAGTGACCAACTGGTTATGTCTGCATAGGCAAGAGATCAGAATGCGGCTGCTTCCCCAGAGGCAAGACATCAGGCCCACAGCCACATCCCCAACCCCAAAGGTCACAGGCCTGTGCCCAGGGGTACCAACAGTTACCCGCAACTGGCGTGAGACTGCTGTGCCAATGGGGAAAGGCCGGCACTTGTTCCCCAGAGCCCTGAGCCCTGAGGAGATTATGGAACATCCTCCATATTTGATTCAAAATAAAAACCACAGTAAACCATAGACCCGAAACTTAAACGTCGGCTGAAATTAAAATAGCTTCTTGCTACGTTTTCTGGTTTCAGTATTACAGATAAGCTTATGGCAGCTGAATCAGGCAATTGATCTGTCTTGCTTTGTTCTGTTGTTGCCCCTGCTTCACTAGGATCTCAGCACATGCCTGGTGCACGCTCTGGAGCATATTCCCGCGGGGTCGGGGAGTGTGCTAGTTCCCCAGGAAACTGTTCACCCCATGTGCCCCCCATAGCTTCTTGCGGACCTGTGTGAGGGGAGCAAGACCAGCGCCCTGCCTGGGCCAAGACCTGCCCCAGAGGCCTCCCTCTGCCATGGTGCCCCACAAGGTTTCCCGCACCTCCGGCCCCTCCCTCTGCTAGGGAACCTTGCGGCTGGGCCCGTGCCTGCGGCGAGTCTCACCCCAGTATTATTTTAGTCTCAGACAGACACGAGGCAGATGGTGACAACATCCCTTCTCCGCTCCCCACTGACGAGCCGTTGCCGCCCTGAAGCCTCAGGGTTCTTCTCCCTCAGGAATATTTCAGTCCCGACTCAGTGGCTAAATGTGGCTGCTCGTGTGAGACAAGCACACATCTGCGCCTCCTTCTCCCTACACCCTGCCCATTTTCTAGGGCTCAGCAGACAGCCTGGGGAGGCCCTGCCCACTTCTAGCTCTGGCCCAGCCCCTGGCTGCCCTACTGTGTGCTGAGCACTGCACCACAAGCATTGTGGGAAGGCAGGTACTGAACCCATTTTACAGATGAGCCAGCTAAGGCCCAGAAGGATGTAGTGGCCCAAGAGGTCACATGGTGGAAGAGACACAGGCACTCCCTCCCAGGCCTCCATAAATACTCTCACACCTCTGTGCCCACTCCAGGCATTCCGCCTTCCCTGCAAAATTCCAAGGAGTTCACTGTGGTTTCTCTAGCATCCCCCTGCATCAGCCAAAGACCTGTGGCACAACGCTGGTCAAATCCCATCTGCAGCCCCCTTGCCCTGCTGATTGTCTGGGGTTCCATGGACACATGAGCTGCAGCTGTGATCAAGGGCCAAATGAAGCAGGGGGACAGGAGGTTTCTGGGAGGAAGTGGACTTGGGTTTAAATCTCAACTGCGGTGTGGCTTTGGCAAATGCACAAGAGTAGTAACCCTCTATCACCCCTCATTCATTGTGGAGACTGCTATACTTTATTTCCAGAACCTGATGCAGAGAGCCTGGAATATACCGCATGCTCAATAAATATTCGTTGGCCTGGGGGTGTAGCTCAGGGGCACAGCACTTACCCATCGTGCTCAGAGCCCTAGATTCCATCCCTGACAGTGTAAAATGAAGCAAAGCAAAATTTATTTGTTGAATGAAAGATGTATACAATGATATTATCATCAGATGTGGCTCAGTGGGGCTGCCTGCAGCCCCAGCCAAACAAGATCTGAAGCTCGCTCTGCCTCAGTGTTCCAAGAGCAAACAGTGGTCACAAGGCCAAGTGTCTCTAGACCCCTCTGCAACCCCCACAATACAAAGTGCCTGCAGCCTTAAGGGACAGGCCAAGGGACTGGGCCCCACCACGAGACTTAAGTAACAGCAGCTGGGATGACCTAGCTGTGATTCCCTCAGGCCCCTTTCCAGTCACCACCCTGATTGAAAGAGGGGTGGTGACGCTCGACAAGGGCTCTATGAGGGCAGGGTACACTCTCTGGGCAGGAGAGGACATGTTCATTCCAGTCAGACTTCCTGGCTGAGGACTCCCAGCACAGTTCCCACCCCCACACCTCAGCTGGTCTCCTTGTGGGCCTGGGCCAAGTTACACACTGACAAAACACCACACACAAACACTCACACCCCACAAAGGCATACAAAACATAGGCCCAAGTATACCACACCCAACACAGACACGACGCAGTGCGCACACAAGGTTCATGAGCTCACAAACATCTGTGCTACAGAACACATCGTGTACCACAGTCACAAATACAGCAGCACAGGCTGTTCCCACAGTCACACAGCACAGCCATGTACATGAGTGTGGTATACCCCTTCCAGGCCCATGCACACAGCTCAGGAACACAGATGTGCACAGCATGGCACAGGAGCTAAGTTGCCTCCTTATATCAGTCTTTTATGGCCAATATCTGAGGCCCAAAAGCTTGAGAACAGGTTGGGGTAGGGACATGGGGCCACTGGACACGAAGGGCAGGCCAGGCATAAGTCAGGGTCAGTTCTGCAATCCCCACTTTCATAGGACTAGGGCAACAAACTCGTCTTCTTTGATAAAGAAGTCAGAAGCATGGTGTGGTGGTACATCCCTGTAATCCCAGCACCCAGCATGTGGGAGACAACTCCAGTGACTCCCCTTGAAACTGCTCACTTTATAGATAATTAAACAAAAACTGCTGATGAGAGCTAAAAAATTCAGAGAGAGATTGATATAAAGTTACAAACCCAAGTGAGCATTCTAGAGACTTCAGTCCTATGGATGGGAAATCAGATTGAAATCTTACAGTTACAACAAGGCTTAAAGTGTCACTACAATACGACACGTTTTGGTATCACCCCATTGCCATATAACAAAAAGCCTACATTCTTGGGAAATGATCAAAAGGCATATACAAGGAGCAATTCATCAAAATATTACTATGGGTATAGATGCTCTTCACAGACTAGTGCTGTCCATGCCACAACAGAAAGCTAGCTTTGATACCCAAATTAAGGATTGGAATAAATTTGCTGATACCGTAGAACAATTAAATCCATTTGTATACCTCAAGGCTCACTTTTGGTTTTATATTGGAATTGGTGTGCTCATTCTATTCTTTATAATTTTTCTCATTAAAGCCTGTCATAGAGGATTCCCTATCCAAAGATGACTAGAGGCCATACAACCATGGCTAACCCTGCTAGAGCTACAAAACAAGAAAGGAGGCGATGTGGGAGACAACTCCAGTGACTCCCCTTGATTGCAAAACAATTACTGCAGCTTTGATTATTTAGAGACACTTCATTATAATGATATGTAGAGAGCTGGCTATGGTATTTCCTTCTCTCTTCTTGGCTCTAAACATGGCAAATAAGGCTGGCCAGGTACTGGTAAGTAATCTTTAAAGTCAACAGACAGTCCTGTTTCCTCGCATAGTGTACTCCATATAAAAGATATAAACACAACAGGATGTTAGAGCTAATAGCTCCAGAAATGTCAACTGGATATGAACCTCAATGTAAAGAGGATATAACTCCCGAGGGCACAAGAGTTTACCTATCAAAAACCAAAGCAACAGCCTCCCAAAAAAATCCAGTTGCTACCTTAATTAGATTGTATAAACTGATCCTTCTACATATCTTTATCTCTACAATTTACAGATACCTTTCTTCCACCTGGCCAGCCAGCTCAAGTTACTCACAATTCCTGCCATCTTCACTGTCACTCATCCCTAAACCATCCCCTTCTTCACAAGATAATAAATTCTGGGAGAGACCTAGGATCAGGGCCTTTGTCCACATGTCCTTCACAGGGATTGGGATTTAGGACGACCTTAGCTGCCCCTAACTTGACACATGTCTTAGTGTCATTACTCTCGCCATGGGTTGCATTGGTGGTGGTAGATTAAAATTAACTTTCTGGGATTCCAATAACGTCCGTATGGGATTACAAATACAACTTTTTGATTGTGAGAAAAACTAAAAAAAGGATTACAATACTTGGATGACTAAACTCAATATTCGGGATTACAATACAGCAGGCTGAGGAAGGAGGGTTGCAAGTTCAAGGCCAACCTGAAGTACACAGCCAGACTCTGTCTCAAAATACAAGAATAACAACAAAAAGAGTGCCTCGCAAGACTATTTTCAAATACACACAGATACGGTTGCAAAGAACCCTGCAGAAGGCTGGATTATCCACAGTCAGCATTCATTAAGATTTGGCTTAACTGAGCATGATGGCACACACCTTAATCCCAGTACTCAGCAAGCTGAGACAGGAGAATCACAAATTCCAGGCCAGCCTGAGCTACATAGTGAGTTCTAGCAAGCCTGAATTCTCAATTACACAGCAAGATCATGGTTCAAGCAACCTCCCCCCATCCAAAAAACTCAGAAACCTTGCCACTAATCACATACTGATGTGTCACCACTACCAATCTTTGCTTTTTGTAGTTACCTGCCCAGGTCACCCTCACACTCATACATGGCTACTGGGTGAAGCAACTCACTGTCAGCATGAATGCCAACACAGAGGAAAAGAGAAGCTGAGTATCAATGCAACCCTGTGGAAACAGGTTCAGCAGAGCTCTGGGCAGAAGCCCACCCTATGCCAGGTAGGAAAGGTAAGTCCATCCAAGATAAAACGTGGGGTCTGCAGGCATGAGAAGGCCTCTTGGTGAAGGACTGGGCAGGCCTTCTTCTCCACCTTCACTGAGACACCTGATCTGTTGCTTGCCATTTGTCATCACTGTTGTGAGACGCCCACTGCCCTGGAGCTGGCGTTCAAGGTCTCTCATTCTCTGAAGCCATCTTTTCTCTAGGCCATTGCTAGTGCTGTTCCTGCCACCAAGAATGAACTCCCAACTTCTACTTTTGGGGTACTGCATGTGCACTTCTTCAAAGAAGAAAAGAAAAAACCTACCAGAAAAAAATTTTGACTCAGTGCTGGGATACAATGAGGACCCTCAAAGGGCTTCCCAGTCATCACTGAGAGCAGAGGAGACTGAATAAGTGAGTAACCACAGCAATTGTGAGAGCAGGCCCACCACCCTCGGCGTCTCCCAGGACTTTTCCAGGATAGGTGAGCTCAGAAGTGTATTACTAAGAGTACATAGCCATTACTTCATTGTGTTGACATTTGCACTGATGGTGCAAAAGCACACTATTATCAAACTGCAGTGCCTCAGTGCAAATCTCAAGACAGTAACAGGAACCTAAATTGTACCAGGAATCACTGTGTTCATCACCCTCAGATACTTTAATTAAAAAAAAAAAAGTTTCATTTAAGAATGTCCTTGTTAAAGCTAAGCAGGGAAATTAGTCACTTTATTTAATTTCAGCCCCCAGGCTGGGGATATAGCTCAGTGGCACATTGCCTGCCTGGCAAGTACAAGGTCATCAGTTCGATTCCCAAAAATTAAAAAAAAAAAAAAATTCGCACTCATTTAACTTAGTGTGAAATGATACCAGAACTTCACGTAAAGGGCTCTGTAACATATCCGAGTATGAAGCTTGTCTCAAGGAAGAGCTCTGATGCCAGTTTGAGTTACAAGCTGAACTACCTGCTTTTTAAAGGAACATCATTTTTACTTGACAAGAAAGACCTACAAGCCCAGTGCAATGATACATACCTATAATCTCAGAGACCTGGAAGACTGAGGCGGGAGGAGCACTTGAGCCCAGGAGTTCAAGGCCAGCTGAGCAACATAATAAGACTTCAAAACAAACAAACAAAAAAAAAGAGAGAGAGACAGACAGACAAACTTTAGACACACATATTTGGCCATTATTTCCACAAAAATAACAAAGTAAACAGTCACTTCAGAGAAAACAATTATGGCCAAGAATATAGCTCAGTAGCAAAGCACCTGCCTGGCAAGCACAAGGTCATGAGTTTGATCCCTGATTAGAAAAGAAAAGAAGTATCAGAATTTGTTGTCAATGATAAAATTCTTTTTTTTCCTTTTAAGACAGCGTCTTGCTATGTAGTACAGGCTAAACTTGAACTCACTATAGCCAAGACTGACCTCAAATTCGTGGTGATCCTCCTGCCTCAGCCTCCTGAGTGCTGAGATTACAAGCATGTGCTACTACACTTGGTTCAAATTCTATTTTTTAATTTTTTTTTAATTAAAAAAAATTTTTTTTACTGGGCCAGAGGTATAGCTCAGCAGCATAACGCCTGCCTGGCAAGCACAAGGTCTTGAGTTGAATTTCTGGTACCAAAAAAAAAAATTTTTTTTACTGTGCTAAACTTGAACCAGGGCCTTCACTTTGAGCCACAGTCCCAGTTCTCCTCACTCCTTTTTAAATTTTGAGACAAGGTCTCCTTAAATTGCCCAGGCAGGCTTGAACTGTCAATCCTCAGGCCTTAAGCTCCTAGAATGCTGGGATCACAGGTGCCATCATGCCCAACCAATAAAATTCTGGTTTTGTTTTAGGTTTTTTTGTTGATTTTTTTGGTTTGCTTCTTTTTGGACAGGGTCTCACTATGTAGTCCAGACTAGCCTTGAACTCTCCTACTTAAGCCTCCCAAATGTTGAGATTATGCAGGTGTGCGCCACATGCTCAGTGTTAAAACTGTGTTTTTTTAAGTGGAAATCAGAATTTTAGAATATCACACTTATATACCTCACCATATTCTGAAATAACTGACAGAAATGAAGTGATATCAATGAATGTGATTATTTAATACAGTACAATGAAATGCATCAACATTTGAAAGAGCTATGTAACTCAGTGAGCTAGTTTTTCTAAATGATCAACTCATGATATTATCAAGTTATGTATAAGGGTAAAGGTTCTATTCAAAATGCTAGTTAGACAAGGAAACAAAGCTTTGTAAATGGAGAGGGGAGGAATAGTTGAAGGGAAGGTGAGAGAATGAGGGGAGAAAAATTATATCACGTACAGCTACAAATTCTCTATGATGAATATGATCATTATGTATGTAAAAAATGTACCAATAAAATCTAATTTTAAAAAATGTGAGTTAGACAAATGGGCTGAAATGTAACAGAATGAAAAGTTCATTGATACAGTTTGAAAATCCAAATGACAACTAACTTTTAGGAAACCACCACTACTTGTTAAATTTTAATCTTGTATCAAATCATCTGAAAATAGATATTAAAATACTCCTCACTCTTCCAACTATATATCTGTGTGAGAAAAGAGAAAAAAAGCTAGCTGTAGTGGCTCACGCCTGTAATCCAGTACTCAGGAGGCAGAAGCAGGATGATCACCGTGAGTACAAGGCCAACCCAGACTACGCAGTGAGTTCAAGGCCAGCCTGATTACACAGAGAAACTTTGCTTCAGAAAAATAAAAATAAAGCTATGCGAGCCCAAATTTTCTTCATATACTTCAACAACAACAAAATTATATACAACAGATTGAAAGCAAATGCAGATATGAGGTGAGTGTAACAGTGCACTCCTGTAATCCCAGTACTCAGGAGGTTGAGGCAGGAGAGTCAACATAAGTTTGCGTCCAGCCTGGGCTACACAGTGAGTTTAAGGCCAGCCTGAATTACAGAGTAACAACCTGTCTCAGAAAAAAAATTTTTTAAAGAGCAGATATGAGACCCCCCAACACAACCACAAGAGACCTGTTTACTGCATGAAGCCTGACAATAAGATTTGAAAGTATGTTTAAAAATAAAGACCACTCTTTTTACTACTTTTGTTTCAATCTGAAAAATAAGGTTATTTTTTAATAAGGTTAATTTTTATAAGAATGTATTATCTATGATTTAGGTACTGGAATTTTTGTCTTATTTATTATTTTTTGTGCACTAGGGATGGTACCTAGGGCTTACACAGACTAGGCAAATGCTCTGCTACTGAGCTACAGTCCCAGCCCTATTGTTATTTTTAAATGAATGAACATGTTTTTAAATTTTCTAGGTTTAAATTCCTAATATAGTAAGTGGTTTTGTTTTGTTTTGTTTTTCCAGTGCTTGGGATTCATCAAACCCAGGGCCTTGCTGGTTCTAGGTGATACCCAAAACTGAGCTCATACTCCCCAGTCTAATATGATAAATGTTGATGGCTAGAATCTATGTAAATAAAAGCTCTGTGGGGTCCTCAGTATCTCTTAAGTGTATAAAGGAGCCCAGAAAACAAAACAATTGACAACCGCGGGCCTGTGTCTCCACAGCAGGAAATACCAGGTGTAGACAGGAGAATGTGGGTCAGCAAAGGGTGGCAGAGACCAAAAACGGACACCATAGCCTGTTCCTTTGAAGTCGTTCCTGGCCCTGGCCTTGAATCTGGATGGGCAGGGTGAACAAACAGGGTTTGGAGAGCAACAAAGTGCAGGACACAGACTCGAGGGTAGGGGGCTTCCAGTAGAGGCTTCAGGGAGCTCCTGACTTCCTCCTGCTGCCCCGTAGGGGTTTCCAGTATTGCCAGGGTAGGGGAGCAAGCATACAACAGATATGCCCACTAAAACCTGCACAGGAGCCCCCGCCATTCCCAAAACGACTCCATCCTTCCCCACCCCTACCCACGCAAAGGATCTGAGCCTTAAAATGATCGTCACCACAGCCATGCTGCAGACAATACAGAGGGGACATTATGCACTGAGAGAGAGGCCTCGTTGTTGGTGCCGTGGAGACAGCAATGCTCTGTTCTGAGCAGGCTGGGGGCTGCTCATGTGCTCAAACACAAACCCCTCACAGTGAGTTACATCCTCACCCTAATGCCATCCTCATCCCTAGGGTGGGTGCTAGGGGTCCCCTCAGGTACAGGCTGTGGCACACAGAAGCCCTGAAATGTGCCCAGCTTCTCCTACTTGCCATGTAAACTCCCACTCACCGCTACCACCCTGGACCCTCGCTGCCAGCCCCACACCTGCCCATGAACTCCGGGCACACACACCCCTGACTGCACAGCCCTGATAGAGTGGAATGCTGTACAGGGGACACAAGGCAGCCACACTGGGGACCCTGAGGACAAATGCCCTGCCCACCCCGCCCTACGCTGCCTGGCCAGGATCACAGGGCATTGAAACCAGCAGCCGCCTAGGCTGGGCCAGACATGCCCGGACCCACAGAAGGACACAAAGGCTGCGTTGTTGCTTTGCCAAACACTCTCGGCTCTGGAGTGGGAGGGAGGGACCTGGGCAACTGGCCCCCCTATCCTGGCTCCTACAGTGGCCCTGAGTCTGACTGGACTTTAACCTCTGTAGGCTACCTCCAGTGTCTGGGCTCAAGGGCCGAGGGCCACTCCAAAACTCCTGCTAAAATCTTTCCAATGAGGGCTCCAGGCCCAGAGCTCAGACTCCATACAAGGTCTCTGTTTCTCAGTCTTTCTCAGTCTTTGTCTCTCTCTCTTTCTCTGTGTCTCTTTCTATCTCTCTCTCTCTTTTTTGTGATTTTTTTTTTCAGCATTGGAGAACAAACACCAAGGACTTCAGAACACCATGGTGCTAGGCAAGCGCTCTACACTGAGCCACATCCCTTCCCAAGACCTGTACCAGCTATATTCTCCCCTGCCTTTGTCTGGAGAGCTTTTCATTCTCCTTTAGGATATCATTCAGAGACCACCCCAAGAAGGTCTCCTGGCCCCTCCTGACCCTAGGTAGACCACCCCTTAGTGCTTCCTCATAAACCAGGACCCCAGGATACTCAGAGGGGCACCTGAAGCGAAGGGAGGACCCAGATCCCAACTACATCCCTCACCAAGGCCCAGCCAGCCCCAAGACCACCCTATGTCATAGACTGGGATGGTCACCGGTCATCATTGGAGCTCCTTGGACAACGCTGCTTTCTCATACCTAGGCCTTTGCCCTCTGACACTCTCCCATCCATCTGCTTAACTAGTCCTACTCATCCAAGTGGTAGCTGTTTGTTTTGTTTTGTTGTTTTGTGTGTGTGTGAGTATTAGAAATCAAACTTAAGACCTCGGGCTTATCAGGTACGTGCTGTACCACTGGGCTATATCTCCAACCCATTGTTTTTGTTTTTCATTGAATACTTAAAGAGCTTTGAGTGTGTGCTAGGCACCGTCCTGTCCGAAGCGATGTACATGGAGCAACTCATAGAGTCCTTATAACCCTCTGAAATAGGCACCATGATTATTCAGAGTAGAGCAGACGCCCTACCACGGAGTTCCTGCCCAGCTGGATTGTTCCTACTTTAAAGGTGAGAAAAGCAAAGCACAGCATCATTAACTCTTCCAAGGTCACACAAGGATCCCAGAAAATCACTTCCCTCAGGCAGCCATCCTCAGTCTCCCAGACCAGACTGGAGGTGCTGGCCCTGAATACCTCAACCTCAAATCCAGTTGAGATGTAAATTCTGTCTACCAGTTGGGATCCCCTCTCTTGATGATGAACCCACTGAGGACTCCCACAAGCACATAATATTTTCTGGATCCCAAGAATCCAGCCTGCAGCACAAAACATGGCCTATGAAAGGTCTTAATTGGACTTTGAATTTTCACTAAATAATCAAAAGCACAGCAAAGATGGAGAGGAGGTTAACAAAGATAGAGAAGTTGCCCAAAAAAGCCAAAGACATCTTTCCTCCCTACACACGCATCATCTGCGCTGTCCCTCACTGCAAGGCAGCTGCTGTCCCTGTGCAGGATCCACAGGGACACCTGAAGGCCCATCTGCTCTCAGCTGTCCATGTACCCTAGGTCCTTGAAGTTCTCAGGCACTGTGAACCAGAGATATGGCCTTGTAAGAGTCTGCTGCCCACTGCTTTCTTCTTAGACCCAATTTCCATCCAATGCTTGAAAACCACTGCACAGACCCCAGGCAACCAAGAGATTTGGGTGGAGGTAGGCAGCTGTGCTCAAGGGAGCCAGACAAAATGCCAGCTGCCCATGTCACCAATTACTGTGATGATGACAATGACAATGATAATGATGATGATTTCATGGGTGACATGAAACTTTGAGTCATCCCCCTCCCCAAGCAGGGTAAGGGTTCCCTGGACTGAACCAGGCCATAGCCCTTGGAAGTATGAAGGTAATTCAGCTTCAACTGAAAATATATGCTCAGAGCCACAAAGCACTGGGCCAGGTCTGGGAGAGAAGAGACACAGTGGATCCCTAGTGCTGCCCTCTTTGGTTGTGCACAGCCAACTGAGTCAGGCACTTAACAGTCCCTTCTCTACCATTTATGACCACCCTACAAGGAAGCATTGATATACTGTATTCCTTCATTTTACAGATAAAGAAACTAAAGTCAAAAGCAGTTAAGTATCAAAAATTACTATTACAATCATGCACTGATAAGGGAGGAGGGTGTGATGATGCACGCCGGTAATCCCAGCACTGTGGGAGGCTGAGGCAGGAGATGAGTGCAAATTCAAAGTCAGCTTGCCTGGGCTTCATAGTGAGTCCAAGACCAGCCTGAACTACACAGTAAGACCCTGTCTCAAAAAACAAAAAACAAACGGTTGCTACTGGTTCGATGCTAAGTAGACACTTTGCTATCTGCTCCCTACTGCAACCTCATTTTACTAAGAAGGGAACAGAGATTTGCAAAGATTATTGCCCTCCCAGATCACAGAAATGAAATGAGCCTAAATCCTGGCCTGTCCTCCAGCCCCTTGGCACTCACAGCATGCATGATATGGCCCCAGAGCACAACACTAATGCTCTTCCAGGGTATAAGCAACAAAGGGCAGTCCCCTTGCTTATGGTGATAAGCATGTGACTTTACAGAAGAGGAAGAAGTGGAACAAAACTACAAAGAATGGTTAGGGTTTCAAAATCAGGTGGGGGTGAGGGACCCCAGAAGGACAGGCAGTGTGGCACGCTTCTGAGGCAGAAGCCATGGTGTGTGTCTGTGGACCACTGGACCAAGCAAAAGTGGACTGCAACCTCAGCAGGGCTCTGGACTCTACCAGCAACCAGGGCCATCCATGGCCCGGGCTGTGAGTTGGAATCCTGACTTTTCCACTGACCAGCCTAGCTATGGTACCTTGGAAAATTCTCTTCTCTCCAAGCCTCATTTTCTTCATCTATAAATGGGTATAATAGTAGTATCCGCCTACCAGGATTGATCTAAGAATTGCTACAAAGGGACTATGCCCAGACTAAAGTAATCACTCAAGAATTGATAACTGTTGTTCTTGTTACTTGAGCAATGGGGAGCCACTGAGGGCTCTTGACAAAGAAGGACACAAGTAAAGCTAGCCTGGGAGAAGACTTCTCTGTCCTCACCACTTAGGAACCCAGAGCTAAAAAGAATAAAAGCAGATTTTCAGGTCTGGGCCAGCTGATGCAGCCAAAATTTCTCTGACATCTCTTGTTTTATCTTTAGAGTCTTGTGAATTCCCTATAAGCATTCCACACTTGTATCTAATAAAAATAATGAACCAGACATGGTGGCACATTCCTGTAATCCCAGCATTCAGGAGGCTGAGGCAGGAAGATTGCTGAGAGTTCCAGGTCCAGTCTTGGCTACATAGTGAGTTCAAGGCCAGCCTAAACTATGTAGCAAGACCCTGTCTCAAAAAAAAAAAAAAAAAAAAAGGAAAGAAAGTAGGAAATTACTGAAGTCTCCTCCTAGCAAGACAGATATTCCAGGAAGCAGAGCCATTTATCTCAGCCTGCAACCCCCACCAGGCCACCCAGCCAAGTCCCCTCGCCAGGGAATCCTCAGTCTTTACATTTGTTGTCTCTTCTCTTCGACATGCACTGTCCTCTTGGCCCAGCACCTGAGCCAGCCACAACAGTGCTGGACTCTTGAGAAAACTGAAGTGCTGTCTCCCACACAGCCATGTCAGTTGACCTGTCTCCATCTGGGACGCATCTTTCTGGACTTCTGTGTTAAGCTGGCTACGCCACTCTGGCTACTGCTCTTTCCTATCTGGCATCTGAATCATCTATTACCAGTCTGTCATTTTAGCTAATCACTGCACGCTCTATGTAAGAGGACTTTGTCTCATATGCCATCACGTCCCACTATAGCACACACAGCAGGTGCTCAGTAAATACCTGTCAAAGCCAGAATGCACACTTGTCATCCCAGCACTCTGTGAGGCTGAGGCAGGAAGATTACAAATTCAAGTCCAGCTTGGGCAATTTAGCAAGACCTTGCCTCAAAATAAAAAATAAAAAGGGCTGGAGATTTAGCTCAGTGGGAAGGCCTTGGGTTCGATCTCTAGTACCACTAAGAAAAATCAAATAAAATGGAAAGAAGGAAAGAGCTAGGGAGGAAGGGGAAATAATAGCAAAATCTGAGCTTCTGTCCGCAACAAAAGGCAACACTTTGAACTCTCAGTCACATCTTCCTACCCCAACCAGCACAACCGTGGTCACACTGCAGCACCCTGACTCCTCCCTGCAGTGTTGTCACAGGCATCTCTGGGCCACCCTCCCTTCCCCACACCCCATCTCAGACAGACAGAAATTAATTTCCTTTGGCATAAACTGACTGTGAGGAGCCTAGTCTCCAGCAAGCTCCCGCAGACTGCCGGAGAGCAGGATGGGGAATGGCGTGACTTACACCCAGCTGCTTCTGATGGCTCTGGACACCTCCAGGCCCCCTAAATCAACTGACATGGAACAACCTGGAGAGCTGCCCAGCCCTCCTCAGGCTCGGCTGGTGCCCCTGGCAGGCGCCTTTCAGGTCAGGGGGCACAGGCTGTGCGGAAACGGGTGACTTCATCCAGGCTGACTCACCCTGCCAGCCACTTTGGGTGGATTGTAAAGGGGAGAAGCAGCATCCTTTCCAGCATGGACCCACAGGGATCCTTACCCTCCACCTGAACCCCCAGAGGGTCCCCAAACACCTTACCCTACCCCATGCTATCAATCAAAGACTGTCCTGAAAATAGTCTAGGCCTTCCTTCTCAGCCCTGGTCCAAAGAGGTCTACGGTTCGGGCCCCCAGGAGCAGCCAGGTGAAGGGACTAGTGCTGAAATGCAGTTTCTTCAGCAGAAAAATGGGCATGGTGACCCTTGCTGACCTACTGGCCAGAGGTATCTGGTAGAGGTGACTGATAAGAGATGGTCTTGAAAAGCATCACAAAACAAAACAAATAAATAAAAATTTTAAAAAGAAAAAAAAGAAAAGCATCACAGGAGGGGGCTAAGGATGAGTGGGCTCCACACTGCAGACTTGAGCACAAAACCTCTTTTTATGGCCTGCAGTGCCCTGAATGAATCCTGCCCTCCCATCCCCACTGCCCCTTATCTGCCACCCTCTGTCACATTTAATGCCCTCAAGCTCCAGAGACAGCCTACTCTTCTCAGTTTCAGGCCTATGAGTTGCTATTCTCCCAGGCTGGAATTCTTCCCTCCCACCTTCCCATCTTTGTTTTTGTTTTTTGAGACATCTTGCTCTATAGCCTAGGCTGGCCTTAAACTTCCAGCAATCCTCCTGCTTCAGCCTCCCAAGTGTTGGGATTACAGGTATGTGCTACCATGCCTGGTTGGTATATCACTTCCACTGAGAAGCCTCTCCTAACATCTTCTATTTGGGGGTAGGGGTGGTAAACAAGGAATCAAACTCATGACCTTGTACTTGCCAGGCAGGTGCTTATGCCACTGAGCTATATCCCCAGCTCATCTCCTAAATCCTTGGTTTGAGGTGAATGGGCTCAAACTCAAACTGCCCCTCTTCCTCACTGAGTGACCCTGGCCAAGTGCACCTCGCTCAGTATGTTTATTTATAAAATGAAAAGAACGTCAGACTCCCAGAAATTTCTGTAGGAGGATTAAATAATAGAATAAAGAATTACTCAGAGTGGGGCGCAGACCTATAGTCCCAGCTACTCAGGAGGTTAGAAAACATTAGCAAGATTCTCATTTTTCTCTCTCCCTCCCACCTTCCTTCCCTCCTTCTTTTTCAAGAATGAACCTGAGGCCTTACATTGAGCTTTGTTTTTTGGTACCAGGAATCAAACTCAGGACCTTGAGCTTGCCAGTCAGGCGCTATGCCACTGAGCTACATCCCTGGCCAACACTGAGCTTTGAGATAGGGTCTTAAATCACTAAGCTGCTCAGGCTTGGCTTGAATTTGTGATCCTCCTTCCTCAAACTCCCAGAGTGCTGGGATTACAGGTGTGTGCTACCTCAGCTGCCTTAGACCCTGTCTTAAAAAAAAGAAAGAAAGAAAGAAAGAAAGAAAGAAAGAAAGAAAGAAAGAAAGAAAGAAAGAAAAGAGAAAGAGAGAAAGAGAAAGAGAAAGAGAAAGAGAAAGAGAAAGAGAAAGAGAAAGAGAGAAAGAGAAAGAGAAAGAGAAAGAGAAAGAGAAAGAGAAAGAGAAAGAGAAAGAGAAAGAGAAAGAGAAAGAGAAAGAGAAAGAGAAAGGAGAGAGAGAGAAAAATACACTTTGGCATTCAGGAGGCCCAGGAAGTGCTCAGTAAACATGACCTTTATCATCATCATCATCTTGTCAGCGTTCTAGATTACTACGATTACAAATATGCACCACCACACCAAGATAGAGCCCTTAACCACAGTATACTTACAAGGAATTCCAGACAGTCCCTTTTCTTTCGGTGTCCCCAGTTTATGCAGTGATGTACTAGATCCCATGACTTCTCATCTCTGGGGAACCCTCAGCAAGTCTCTCAGAGGGAGGCCCAGGGCCACCTTCAAGTCTGGTGAAGCATGCAGATGGCAGGACCACACCAGATCCACTGAAGCGGACCCTACACAAGGCTTCGTCCTATCTGCATGCTCACTAGAGGGAGTATTCTGAAAATTCCTGAGGTAATAGCATCCCTTGTACTGAAAGAAGCTAGGAGAATATGGGACCCACTATTCTCTACAGAGCCCTCCTGGGAGAAACTTCAGATTTTAAGTCTGAGAGTCCTCTGAGGCCTGGCTATCACTCCTTCCTCACCAAAAGAGCAGTAATAGAAAATCCATGAATGCCAGGGGGGTTGCCAATTACAGGGGTAAGGAAGAAGAAATGAGTACCCTCCCCTTAATCTTCCCCTACCCTCCCTAAACCAGCCAGGTACAAAAGTATTAACTGCTCCTGACCCTTTGTCACCAAACTTGAGTGGGAGAGAGCAATCTATGTAACTTGTGGGGAGGAAGGCAGTAGCCATCTACACAGGTAGGAAGGTAGGAGCCCCTCACAAAGGCCGACCCCAGCCAGGCCAACTGGACAGCTAGCCCACCCCCTTCCCCCTGAGGCAGACAGCTTGGCAGGGCTGAGCACCAGCTCCTAACTCCAAGCTGAGTTCCTGCCGAGCTTGCTTAATGCAGCGTTAGTGACATTTCTGCCCTCCGAGGCAAAAACAGGAACACAGTCATTTTGATGAAGGGCGCTCAGACGCTGGTGAGAGAATAGGAGGGTGGCCTGTGACTCCTGCACTCGCTTCGCTGCGTCTCCCCAACCTGGTCTGCGCGCCGCCTTGGCCCAAGCCAGAGGATCGTAAAACCAGGGTCGCCAGACAGGAAGGCTGCGGCAGAAGAACCCTGGACTGTTTTGCACAAGTGGGGACACTGAGGCCCATGGGACTGACACTAACCAGACCTGGGGAAAGCGAAAGAAGGTATTGAGAAAAGCCCCAGGAAGGATTCCCTGAGGCATATCCGGAAGCGAGGCCACGCGGCGGACCCAGCGGGCCATAACGACCCATCCTCAGGAGTCTGCACACCTAGTCCTCGCCCCCGTGCGCCCTCAGGAGGGCGCTCGCACCACCCCTAACCTCCAAGCAGCGAGAGGGTTAAGCTTCCTCGCGGTACTTGCCGCAGTAAGTGGAAAGGAAAGAAGTGTCAACTCTGTTCTCACCACAGCGGGGCTGTCGCATGGCACCTCCCCCCGCCCGGCGTACCCCGCCCGGCCTGCTCCCCCCGCCCTCCCCTCTGAGCGCGCGCACACACCTCCCACCGCTTTGCCCAAATTATTTTCGATCCCGGGAGACTCCGGATGCCAGACGCGCTCCGCGGCGGCGGCGGCGGCGGCGGCGGCGGCCGCCGCGCCTGATTCATTGCGCCAAAGCTGCAGATGCGACCTCCCGCCTGCGCCCCGTGCCCCGGCCCGCGCCGGGCTGCGCGCGGGCCTAGAGAAACTGGGGGAGGGGCAATTTATAGGCGCTTTCCCCTCCCTACAAAAGACGGGCTCTGGACCCCCAGGGCTAGGTCCCCTGTCTCCAGCTCCCCGGGCTGCGCTAATTAGCTTCCTCCGGGGGCGCCACGCGGTGTGAGGGGCGGCAATTTCCCGGCTGGGCTGCGGGGGAAGCGCTCCTGCCGCCTGGGAAGGTGAAATGGGAAACTCGATTCAAAGAGAGCTTTCCTCCCCCCTCCCGCCAAGCACCGTAGAAAACGGGTTTGAAATTCCTCCTCTTTTTTTTTTTTTATTTATAGTGCACGGTCTCCATGGCAACCGCGGAGGAGGTCACGGTAGCTGGGCCCCCGCGCGTCACCCCGCGCCTCGCCGGCTGCAGGCGCCCGGATTGCGGCCTCCCAGGCGCCGTGGCCCGCGTGGACTCAGCTCTGAGTTCTCCGCCCCCGCTCCGCCCTGCAGACGGCTGCGGTCCCGGCCATATGACTGTGCCCGGTCCCAACCGGGAATATCGCACCTGGGTACCAGTACGCTAAACTATGCCTTTACCCCCAGGCTTCAGCACGCGGGACTGCACCACGAAACACGTGCCCAACCCCAAGATGGGCACATGTGCGGCAAGACGCCGCAGGAAGGCTTTCTGCACTTCTGGATGCCCTAGGGAATCGACCTATACTGGCGCAAGACTGTAGAGCTCTTGCCAAGGCCACCCGTAGCTAAGTAGGCTGGCTCGGGCGTCAGAGCAGCTTATTAGCTCTGACTTTAGCAACGTCACAACCTTTCTGCGCCTCAGTTTACTCGTCACCAAAATGGAACTGATATTTAAATTACTTCAAAGTACGTTTAATGCTCAACACAGTGTTCGACAAGTGGTTATGAGATCTGTGGTCTGGGCTATTTTTTCCTGGCTGGGAAAGTCCAGGTCCAACAAGTTTTATTTAAGAGGGTGCGCTCAGCCGGGAGACTAGGAGTTCCACACCCAGAAGCGCTCCGCATCGCTGCCTAGGCGCACAGGCTGCAGGTGAGCGTACGCGCGCGCGCACGGCGCAGGGCCAGGGCCCGCATGATGCGAGGTAGGCGGGGCTAGTGTCTGCAGCGCTAGCCACGTCCACACCCGGAACCCTGGAAACGGGGGCCCCCCGCGGCGTCCTCACCACCTCTTACGCCCCAGCACCATTAGCTACAGGCCAGCCTGCCGTCAGTGCTAGAACTGAGGCCGCACCTGCCCCACCGGATGGCGGCCCCGGGACCGGGCCGTGCCCCCCACCGCGAACACTTCCTCCCGGACCCCCAGCGCCCCGTCCAGTGCGCAGGGGGAGGGGAACCGGGCCGCCCCCGCCCCATCGGCTTCCCACAGCCTGAGCTGCCCGGAGCCGGGGAGGCAGGAAGTCTCAGAGCCGGGGCGTGGAGGCGGGGTGGGGGCAGGAAGTTGGGGGTGACTCTCCCAGAGACCCCAGACGGGGCCCAGGCGTGGGAGCGGGCGCTTAGGGATTAAGGGCGCACCCCCCTCTGTAGCCTTAGGCCATGTGACCCGGCTGAAGCGCCCCGCGGGGGTGAGGACGAAGGCCGCTACCTCTGGCGACCCCCAGCAGCGCACGCAGGGCGGGAGGGGCCGCCTTTGTCTACTTTGCGGCCCAGTCGGCCCCCCACAACTCCTCCCCCCCCCCCCGCGCCCTGCCGGGCCCTGCACAGCCCGGGTTTTCCATCCGGCCCGGCTCGGCTCGGCAGCTGTCAAGGGACCGAGCTGACCTTCGCGAGCAGGGAGTTTCAATTAGCCGCAGATCAGATAAGCGGGCGGGCCCGTCTCTCTGGGCACCGCGGGGGCGCAGCCCCGCCCCCGCCACGCCGCGCCAAACGCGCTCCAGATGGGAACAAAGATGAGGACGTTGCTCCACCTGCCTCCCCGAGGGGGGAAGAGGAGGCCCCGCAGGGAGAAGCTTCCCATCCGAGGAAGGAGTTGTGCACCCTCCCCTTTGGGTCTGGGATCCCTTGCTCAGGGCAAGGGTCTGACGAAGATAATCTGGGGCTCTTTGCCTCCTGCACTGACCTCATCCCTAGTTGGGCATCGTGCCCTCCCTCCCCCAGAGGGAGCTTTTGCCATCTCTGATCTCATCTGAAGCCTTCGGGGAGGCTGGGAGAACAGGCCACAAGAAAAAGGAAACTGAGGCAGAGAGAAACTAGGACTTCTTGATTCAGATCACACCAAACATACATTATCTCTGCTATTTATTGAGTGCCTACTAAGTGCCAGGTATTGTTTAAACGGGGGACACCAGGGAACAAATAGTCTTGTTCCCAGCCTAAGAGAAAACAGTCTAGTTCAGGGAGGCAGACCATAATCAAGTAAACAAATAGTTGAACTGTAGAGAGTTGGAGGAGCCAAGAAGACATTAAAATAGGTCATGTGAGACAGACTGAGAGAGGGGACCATATTAGTAGCTGTTACACTCAGGAAAGGCTTCTCTGAGGTGAGATTGAACTCAGGTCTGATGAACTGGGAAGAATCAGCTGAACAAAGGATAGGGGGTCAGTCTACTTGGTAAGGGCCCAGCTCAAGTAAAGGTTCCAAGGCTTTGAAGGTCTTACCTGGCAAGTTGAGGGCTTTGTGGGCATGACCATAGGCCCAGAGGGCTGCATATAGGACAGGGTCTTGCAAACCCAGTGAGAGATCAGGGCTTGTAAAATGTAGCAGGAAGCTGGGTGTGGTGGTGCACAGCTGTAATTCCAGCACTCAAGGAAGGAAAATCACGCTTTGAGTTCAAGGCCAGTCTGGGCTACACAGTGAGTTCAAGGCCAGCCTGAGCTACATAGCGAGACCCTGTCTTTAAAAAGCAAGCAAACTAGCTGAGTGACCTTGGGTAAACATCTCAATCGATTTCCTCAAGCATTTAAAAGCAAAAAAAAAAAAAAAAAAGAGTTGTATGATCATCTAGATTGTCACTGTGAAGTTTGGAGTATGATGTAACATGTGGAAAGTGTTTAGCACAGAGCATAGTTAAAAAAAAAAAAAAGATGCTCAAAAATTTTGGTGTGGTGGTACACGCCTGTAATCCCAGCATTTGGGAGGCTAAGGAAGGAGAATCACCAAGAATTCAAGGTCAGCCTGGGCTACATAATGAGTTCAAGGACAATCTGAATTATACAGCAAGACCCTGAATCAAAAAAAAAAAAAAAAAAAGAAAAACACCCACCTCCACACACCTGCCTCTTTGCACCAGAATCTCCCCCTAGCCTTCCCACCCACCCCACCTCTAGGAGTGCTTTCAAGGCTGAGGGCAGAAACTCCTCCCCTCCCATGACTCCTCCCTGCTTGGGAGGGCAGTTCCAAGGGTGGAAGTCATCCTTGGGAAGGGACCTGGCCCAGTCCACATAGCTCTCAGAACTGATGGCTGGGCTCCCTGTTATTCTAGGACCCTGACTCCTCAACATGGGATAATCTTTAGAGACAGTCCGTGGTTTCCATGTGATGATCAGCCTGCCAATCAGAAGAGATAAAGAGGTGAACTATTCAGTCATTGCTCATCCAATAGATCAGTCAAATGACCCTTGCTCAGGCATGGCTGCAGTAAGGGCCCAGAAAAAGCAAACCCAGGCTCTGTTGTCAGGCAGATAACCTGGACAATGAATTGCTGTTGGTTATGGCATTTTGTTCTGTGGGAGATGAGAGCAGGGCACAGAGGATGGAAGACTAGGAGAAGGAGGGCTCCTTGGGAGGCAGTAACTACAATTCCAGTTGTCGTTTATGGAGTCTTTTACCCAAGGCCAGGCACCTTGCTCTGGTCCACCCATGCTACATATGTCATTGAGTCCTTCCAACCACCCCATGAAATAAGTACAATTAGTTCTTAATTTATGAGCAAATAAACAGAAGCTTTGAGAGGGGACATACCTTGCTCAAGGTCACACAGCAATTAAGTGATGGTGCTAGGAGTCAAACTCATGTCCAGCTGAGGCCAGGCCAAGAGAATTTAACCATTCTGTGATCTGGTCTTCCATGCCATTAAATAGAAGGATGCCTCTGAAAAGCCCTCAACCAAAGTCCTGTAAGAATGGGTCTGTCCCTTCCCTATGGGCTCAATCCTCAAGGACAATTGCTTCATCTGAATCCTCCAGAACCCAGCCTAGAGCCAGGTACACAGTAGGTACTGCTTGAATGTGGCAGCGTCTCCACAAAGCAGTCACGATGCCTGTCCTCACCTGTACACTGACCCTTGGATTCTGGGCCCCCTGCAACCTCAGATACATTGCAGAGCACCTCAGAGATGTTGGCTAGAAAAAGAAAGTTTTTTTGCATAATATTTGCATGTGCTTTGCATGCTATTCACAGAACATCAAAATGCACAAAGGCTGGGGCCTGGTACCCTGTCCTCCTCTTGACCTCCCCACCCAATCACCTGTTAACCCAGTTCAGGGGTGGGGGTTCCTGGAGTTGGTTCAAGCTTGTTGCTCCAATGTGGTGGGGAGGAAGAATGGAAGGCTCCTGCCTGCCTCATCTCTGTCCCTCCCTCCCTTTGCTTCCTGGGGAACATACAGTCAGGCAGGGGAGCCAGCAGCAGACGCCAGTGTGCACACCTGCGATAATGTGTGCACAAGCACACACGCATGCGTGCGAACACACACACACACACCACAGCACTGCAGCAGGAAATGCCTGGGGTCTATATGCCTGCCACCTCACAATCCAGGCTGAAGAGAAGGGAAAGAATTGCTGCTGCTGCTGCTGCTGCTGCTGCTGCTGCTGCTGCTGCTGCTGCTGCTGCTGCTGCTGCTGCTGCTGTCATTACTGAGGGATGGCTGGGCTGCCTGGTTGTTCACAGAACAATCTGCCTCTCCCCTGTCCCCAGCCTCCCACCCATTCACCTTTCTGATGCTTTACTAGGTGCCTGAGGAAGATCCAGAGACCCAGGAAATCAGAGGAATGGGTTCACCTGAATCCACAGATGGATGGGAGGCAGCATGCACTGAGTGACTTTGTGCCAGCCATATAGAAGGGTACTGAGAGGGACAGAGTTACAGTCTGGTGGGGATCCTCAGCACTGTGGTTAACCACTGCATAAACACTAACCCAGGAGCCCTTCCTGGAGGAGGCAGCCCACTGCTGGGCTTCAAAGGATGGGTAGAGAAAGTGGTAAGACATGACTGCTATATGACTTGTACAGGAAAGCAAGGGCAACAGAGAGATAGAAGAGAAAGGCAACAAGAGCTGGACTGTATGAGGCCTTGAATCAGGCCCAAGAGACAGCATTTTGATAGCTTAGAAGGGGGCATGAGAGACAGGTACAGGCTGGAGGAATAGGTTTTGAAATCTGCTGCATTCCTACCCTGCAAGACTCATACCCTTTCCCTGCCCCATCCGTTCCAGCCACCTACCTCCTGTACAGCTGGGGCCCCACACCCAGAAGCAGCTCCTCAGGCTGCCCTGAGCTGAGCTCCCCAGAAATTGTCCATCCTTGCATGGCCCCCCCCAACCCCAGCCTCTTCTCTTTAGCCCGACCCAGGCCTTCAGTGAGGAGCTGAGCAGCCAGCTGGCAGGGACCTTCACAATCATCCCCACAGCCCTTATAGCTCTAGGCTCCCACAGGGCTGGGGTTCCTTCCAGTGACCATAACTTATGTCACACAGTCTCCTTGAGCCTCAGTTTCCTTACCTCAAAATGGGAATGATACCAAGTCCCTAAGATTCTTATGAGAATTAAGTTGGATGGAGTACTTAACAGAATAGCTGAACTTTATCTAACCATTCTCTGTTGAGGGCTTTCATTGTGCCCAGGACTGTTTGAGACATCACCAGAGTTGTGGCAGTAAATCCCAGATAAAGTCCCTGTTCTCAGAAGATTCTAATCCAGAGGAAGAGAATGAATATAAGCTACAAATATGGAGATGAAATGGCTTCACATTTTGACAAATTCTGTGAAAATATAAGTAGGCTAATATAACAGGGTGACCTGACAGGGTAACTGGAGGTGAGTAAGAGAGTCATTTTTGTTGTTGTTTTTGTTCAAAATGGCCAGGTATTTGTCTCTAAGTTGATACTGAGCTGAGACCTAAAGGATGAAGAGGCGCCAACCATGCTAAGAGGTAGAGGAAGTTATTTCAAGGAGCAAAAATAGCAAGTGCAAAGGCCCTGAGGCAGGAGCAGTTTGTTCGTGGGGAGGCCAGAGCAGGGAGGGCAGAGAGGCACAGGTACCTGGGCTCCTCAGATCCCTTGAAAGAATCTGGCTTAAATTCCAAGGGCCACAAAAAACTAGGGGAGGTTTACAACAGGTATATTGATTTACACGGCAATTACTCAATAAAGGCTTGCTGATATCATTATAAACAATATACATCCCAGAGAGGAAGAACAGAGCCCCTATCCTACAACCCTCTTCTAGCTGGCCTTCCTCCTCCCCGAGGAGCCAAGTGGATCAGCCCCAATCTGGCGGGAAGGAGGTAAGGGCGGATTCTCTTTCCTCCTTCCTGTTCCTTCCCTCTGGCCATTTCCCGAGCTCTCTCGGTGCCTGCGCCCCAATTAGCCAGTGAGGCTGACTGTCTGGGCTCTGAGTGACAGACACCTCCTGTCACCCCCTGACGGCAAGGAGATTAACTCGGAGCTTTGCCTGCTGGAAGAGAAGACAGGGAAGGGAGGAAGAGGGAGGGAATAACTAACCTTCCTCCCCCTAAGGCCCCCAGTGCTTAGAAGGAAGGGGGTGGTGTCCAGGGACCCCTGCCCGCAAAGAGAAGCACAGGCACCCCACTCTCGAGACTGACTGAATGTGCTTCACATCTGAGCCCTCAGCTCTGGGCCCGGGTGCCCAGGAAATACCTGTAGGCTGACAGTGCTAAGCATTTGTTGGGCAGCCTCATTCGGTCCTCACAACATCCTGCTTTATTGAGTCCTCTCTGTTTCAGGAGAAGAGGTCTTATGTGGCCCAGGTTGTCCTTCAACTCCCAGTCTCAAGTGATTCTCCTGTCTCAGCCTCCTTAGTAGCTGGAACTATAGGTTTATGCCACATGCCTACATGTGATATCCTTATTTCATTTTATTATTTGTGGTGCTGGGGATTGAACCAGTGCCTTTACACTGAGTTCTATTCCCAGACCTTTTTTAATTTTTTGATTTTTGAGACAGAATCTCACTAAGTCACTAAATTGGCTGGATTCTTCCTAGAACTTATAATCTTCCTGCTTCAACCTCCCAGAGTGCAGGATTACACCTACATCACCATGCCCTGCTAACATTCCTATTTTATTTTATTTTATTTTATTTTATTTTATTTTATTTTATTTTATTTTTTGGTACTGGGCATCGAACTCATGACCGCATGCTTGCAAAGCAGGCGCATATGCCACTAAGCTAAATCCCCAGCTACATTCCCATTTTAAATTACAGGAAACTTGGAGGAGGGGCTGGTTCCAAAATCACAGGAATGGGCTAGACTTCGAACTGAGGCAGCTTGATGCCCAGGCCAAGCTTCTAATGATTACACTGTACTCAGCGCATGCCGTTTAGAAAATTATAGTCTACTCTGGGGCTAAGAGATGAAGAAAAGGAAAATTAACACAATGGTTGTAGGCATACAACCATTTATCAGGCTGCAAGTAACAAAAGCCCAGCACACACTAACTCAAGCAAAACTAGAAGCTTAAGCAGAATTGGAACATACTGCCTCATTCTGAGACTCAAGTAAGGAGTGTTTGGTTTTGAGTACAAGATCAGCTTTCCTTTGCTCCTTTCACAGGTAGCTGTCTGCAAAAGACGGTGGCCCCAAAGGGCCATGCCACAAGGTCAAACTCCCTCTTCTTCCCAATAATTCCAAACCCAGTGCCTTGGCATTCAACCTGATGGGTCAGGCCCAGTTTATCCATATCTGAGCCAGTCAGTGTGGTCAAGGCAGACAAGGTCATCTGACTGGCCAGCTTCCCTTCCCCCTAGAACCCTAAGGCTGGTGGAAGATGGGGAAAATAGTCCCTGGAATGGCCAGGGAGTTACTGGGTACCTGTCAACATCAGAGTGCTGTCTGTAGTCCTAGGGCCAGATTCTGGACCCTGGTTAACCCCTCCCTGGACAACCTCAGAACCCACTTCTCAGCATCCCCACCTGTGTACATGACAGCTAGCAGCCCCACTCTGGCTAGCTGAGAGGGGATCCAGGAAGGACAAGAGTGTCATGAGGGTTTCTCCTCAAGCTTGGTTCCCCAAGATGGCTCTGTGACTTAGGATGACTCCTTGGGCCTGCCTGATTTTCTCTCCATCTATACTCTTCACCCCTAACTCAGATGTTTTCTCTAGGGCTGGTGTCATTATGTGCCTTTGACAAAGTAACCATCTTGGGAAACCCAAGAAAGATACTTTTCCAACAGGAAACACTGGGTGACAGGAAAGACTTCCACAAGGACAGTGCTCTACCCTCTAGTTGGAAACAGATATAGGTATCAGTCATGAGAAGCAATAGGACTGTCAAAGCCCATAATGGCATATGTTTATAATCCCAGCTTCTGGGGAGGCTGAGACAGGAGGTTATTACTTGAGCCCAGGAGTTTGAGACCAGGCTGGGCAACAAAACAAGACCATGTCTCAAATAAATAAATAAATAAATAAATAAATAAAAACAGTACCTTCAAGAGTTGGGTCAGCCTCCAAGTTAAAGTTATAGAGATTTAACACAGAGTTTATGAATTATGATTTTGTGTGTTTTGTGGTCCTGGGGCTTGAACCAAGGGCCTCCTCACACATGCTAGGCAAGTTTTCTACTACTGAGCTGCTTCCCCAACCCAAGTGACAGAGGTTTGGAGTCATACTGACAGAGATTTACATTTTGGTGGGCTGGGTGGAGTTGAGCTTACTCTCCACAGCCTTGGTTCTCCCATCTGTAAAATGGGGATAATGCAAGGAAGGCCTGACCTCAAAGAATAATACTGTTCCCATGAGATAACTCCTGGCACAGCAACTCTTCCGTACAGGGACAGCTGTTACTAGTACTGAGCTCTGTCTGAGCCTGGCCCTTAGCCTGGAGCTCAAGGCAACCCTTTCTGGACCTCAGTTTCTCCTTCAACCCTGTCACTCCTAGAGTGGGTGACTTGGATGATCTCACTGAGGGGAGGACCCCTCCCACATGGGTCAGTGGGGGGGCTGTTGGGGGGGTAAGAAGAAGGCAGTGCCCAACCAACATTTTCACCAGGCTGGGCAGGCAGCGCCAGGCAGGCGGGAGCTGGTCAGGTTTTTAATTGAACGCGATGCAAATGAAATGTAAATACCATGCAAATAAGCTCTTGCCAGGAGGCGCTGGGCCGGGAGCGGAGGGAGCAGGGAGGGGACTGCTGCACAGGGCCCTGTCCCCTCACTTTCTCTCCTTTACCCACATCCACCCCCTGGTGTAGCCTACCCAGCCAGACCATTCCATTCAGGGAAACAGCCAAAAGAGCGACCCTTCATCTCCCCATGGCCCTCTCTGACAGTGGGGTGCTCAAGGAGGAGCCAAGGACCCAGTGGATGGGGCAAGGGCAACAAAGACATAGTCACCAGAGCTACACTTAGATCCAGAAGGAACAAGTGGATATAGACAGGCAGAAATCCATATTCCTATCCCGGCCCCTACCACACTGAGACCCACTCAGGGACAGCCAGTCACAGTTAAATATATACTAGTGCACATTCAGTCATAAATACACACAGCAGCACAAACAGACCCAGTCACAGGAACACGTGCGAGTGTGTGTGCATGTACACACGGCCTGTTGACATGAGGCCTGCAGACTGAAGTCCCTGCGCTGGCTGGAGCTTAGACAGGGTGGGAGTTGGGGGTGGGACAGGCACCCTGTGTGGTCAGAGCCTGGTGGCCTGAGTAAGGCCAGACAGGCAGTCTGGAGTAGAGGGATCTTCGAGGTGGCCTGGGCCCTTTGCCCAGCCCCCATCCCAAGACATATGACCTACCCTACCATACCCCAGGGCTCATGACCACTACAATTCTCAGATGTTGCTTAATACTCAGGACCCCATCCTGATATCTGGAGTCCTCCTGTGGTCCCACAGCCCCCATTCCTGAATCAGCTAACCAATTTGTTTTTTGTTTTGGTTTTGTTTTGCTTTGTGTTTTGGTTTTTGGCACAGGATCTTGTTATGTAGTCCAGACCGGTCTTGCTCACTTCACATTCCATCAATCCTCCTGCCTCAGCCTCCTAAGTGCTGGGATTACAGGCATGTGCCACCACATCCAGTGCAGCTAGCCACTTGACCCAGGTGACAGCATCACCCTGCCTAGGGATGAAGAATGAAGCGCGGGGGGAGTCGGGTAAAGGCTGAGCAGCTTGGACAAACCTCCATCCTGCCCTCCACATCTGGAGGTGGTTCCAGCCCCCTCTCTGAGGTGATTCACGCTCACCCTCCATTTAACTCTCAGAACCTCTGAGCCCAGCTGGCAGGGAGGGAGCTCTGAGTGGGCCGCCCTCGCAGCCTCAGTTTCCCCCAGGGGCTCGGCCCAGAACAGGGACTGCTGCGTGGGAGAGCTCAGAGTCCCCTTGGCCTCCGCGAGGACTGTCCTCCACCCCATGGAATGAGGGACTGGGTGTAGCCTCTTCCAGGAACCACCGTCCCCAGGCCCCACCGGATGCAGATGCACCGCAGCTCTCCATGTCCCCAGCCTCAACCCGGGCCCAGAGGTCGCGAAGGAGGCGAGGAAGCAGACAGCGCAGGACTCCAGGAGGCCGAGTAACTAGGTCGAGTTGCTGGGCCGGGCAGGGGTGGATGAAGATGGGGCCAGGCCGCCCTATCCGCCTTCCTCCTCCCGCCTCCCAGGCTGGCCCTGCTCAGAATCCTGGGGCACCAAGGCGCGGCCGGGCGTGCGAACCCCGCCGCCCCAGGGCCCAGTTGCGCCGGCCCGCGCGCTCCCACCCTCCCCTCCGGCTCTGTGGGAAGGAGGCAGCTGGGGCGGGGGTGGCCGCGGGAGCGTCTTGCCGGTGTGATCGTGCCGAGCGGGAATTCGGGGCCATGTGGGAAAGACATTAGTGCCGGCCTCCCTGCCAGCCAGGAATGCGCCCCCCGCTCCGCAGCCGCCGCCTGCCTGGCCCAGAAACGGTGGTGACTCACCCGCTCCGTGTTCCCACCCCCTCGGCGCGCACCCTCCGCAGCCCACCACAGGCCGCAGGTCTTCCCAGCCTCCCTGCCTCTGCTCAGCCGCCGACCCCTGTACCTGCCTGGCCCATCCTCCACTGGCTCAGCCTCCTGGAATACTGAGCCAGATCGCACCTCCCGAGGCGCCCCCCACACACCCAGGCCTGGCTCTTCGCTGGCCATGCTCTGATTAGAACACTCCTTTGGGATCTCCTTCCTGGGCCTGTCGCCTTCGCTCTGGAATGACTCACCTGGGGGCTGGGGGAAGGGCTATACCCAGCCCAGGGGGCTAGCGCAAGGGGCAGATGCAGAAAAAGAAGAGTCCAAGAAGTCTCTTCAGATTGAGGAGCAGAGTACAGTACTATGTGCCACTGTGGGCCCCAGTGCTGCTCCTCTTTGAATGATATAGCAATGCCACCCACCCCATGTGCTAACAGGGGTGGCCTGTACAGAAGGCAGTGTCTGTTCAATCTGGTTTGATGATAATCTAAGAAGTCATGATTATTTAATCAACACCTACTATGTGGTACAAAGTATCAGCTGGGTACTTTGTAGACATTACCTTTTCTGTTTGTTTTGTTTTGTTTTTCTTGGTACTGGGAATCAAATTCATGACCTCACCCTTACCAGTTAGGCACTGTGCAGCTGAGCTATATCCCTGGCCCTTTTCTGTTTGTTTTTGTTTTGTTCTGAGATGGGGTCTTGCTATGGAGCTGGCCTTGAACTATGTATTTGAGGCTGGCCTCAAACTTGCAGCAGTCCTCTTGCCTCAGCCCACCACACTAGACATTATCTAATCCTTGCCAAAGTTCTATGGGGTAGGTTCTGCTGTTAGCTCTTTTGTATAGATGAAGAAACATTAAGGCACTGCAAGGGGAAGGTACTGACCCAGGGACCAGCGACAGACAGAATTTAAGCCTAAACCTTTGCAGTAGTCTCCCACTTCCAAAGACCAAACCCAGCTCCAGTTGCCAGTCCTTTGTAGCCCCCCCCAGGCCACCTCTTATAACTTTTAATAAGAGGTAATAGCACCAAGCAGCCGGCATCAGCTTCATTTTTAATTATCTAATTTACATTTAATTTTCTCCACCGATGTGATACAGTTTATTAATGTTTTACCTACAAGCATCCATTCATGGACTGAAAACATGTTCAAACAACTAATGAGCATTGTTTCTCTTTTGGAGAAAGCCCCTAGGTTAGAGTAGGGGACTCCAGCTGGAATCTTACGGCCCAAGATCCAGCAGCCAACACGGTTCCTAACACTAGAATAATTAAGAAGCAAATGTCCCACAGCATCTCTTTCAGAGCATGCTTCTTTCCTGCCAGCCTCCAGAAATAACAATTATTCTGCCACATATTTTATGAGAGTATCTCAATTAATCCTTATACTTACCCTTACAGACAGATTTGTTGTCGTTAATGTTGTTGTTTGTTTTTTTGAGACAGGGTCTTGCTATGTAGTTCAGGGTGACTCTGAGCTCATTATGTAGTCCAGGCTGGTCTCCAACTCATGGTGATCCTCCTGCCTCAGCCTCCCCACTGGTAGGAATACAGGGATGCACCAATCCAGCCAGACAAATACTATTAAACACGTTTTACACATGGAAAAACTGAAAGTCTCAAAAGATAAAGTGTTTTTCCCAGTCACACAGCAACTGAAGGGAAGCACTGGCCTTGTGAGCTTAAGGATACAACTCCAAATCTGCTGTCCTGCAGGACTGGGCAGTGTTGTTAGATGGCCCATGTGCTGTTCCTGCAGATACCAACTCTGGACTTTGAGAGCTTGGGTCTGTGGATAAGGATATCTTGGGCTAGTGAGGAGAACTAGGGAGCTAGTGGCTTGGGTCCCACAGTAATGGGCCCCCAAAGTCTAAACTTCCAGACTTCTTGTATGCAGTGCCCAGTACCCAGTGGCTGTGATTTCAAGGGTAGATTTCCCTGGTACCTCCAGGATGGTCCTAGAAGTTTCATGCAACACCATCTTTTCTTCACTAGCCCCAAGATGAAACCAGGTCTTGTTTATTTGTTTATTTAGTGGTCCTGGGGATTTAACTCAAGGTCTTTGCACTGAGCTATATACTCAGCATTGCTTTTTTTGTTTTGTTTTTTTGTACCTGGAATTGAACTTATGACCTTGTGCTTGCCAGGCAGGCACTTGTGACGCTCAGCTAAATCCCCGGCCCCTGTACTCAGCTTTTTAAATTTATTTTTTAGTTTTGGAGATAAATTCTCATTAAATCACTAAATTTCCCAGGCTGCTCTCCAACTTGGAATCCTCCTACCTCAGCCTCTGAGAGTGCTGAGATTACAGGCACATGCCACCACTACTGGATTTTTATTTTGTTTTGTTGCTTTTCATTTTTTAACAGTCTCAATATGTAGTTCAGGCTGAATTTGAACTCACAGTGATCCTCCTGTCTCAGCCTCCTGAGTGCTGGGATTGACAGGCACATGCCACCATGCCTGGCCCCAGATCTACTTTTTAACAAATGCCTGGTGGCTCCAGAAACTCATGGCCTCTTCAGAACAAGAAATGGCAAATTTGGAACCCAAAACCTGAGCCACCCTTGCCTCTCTAGCGTCTGTGTGCTTATCTAGAAAAACGAGATTCTGACCCAGTGCATGAGCACCTCGGAGTACTTTCAGCCCTCTGCAGTGAATAAAGGGTATCGGTCAGCCAGGGCTTTGACCTGCTCAGTTCCTGAACCTCCCCTCTTCCATGTAGCTCTCTAATTTTTATTTATTTATTTTTTTTGGTACGGGGATCGAACTCACTGTTTCATGCCTGCCATGCAGGTGCTTATACCGCTGAGCTAAATCCCCGGCCCATGTAGCTCTCTAATTATACAAAAAAGGAAATTAAGGCCCAGAGAAGCCAATGAACTACCCCAAGACAACACAGCCCTTTGGGTCAGATGTGGAAATGAAACTCAGGTCTTCCAAAGTCACTGAGAGGAGGGATTTTGCAACCCTGGATAAATCACAGCACTGTATGTTAAATGGCATAGTCTGGCCTAAACTGGGCCTGTGTGTGTGTGTGTGTGTGTGTGTGTGTGTGTGTGTATTTTTTGCTGGGGGCAGGGGGAACAGTGGACAGGGTGTCAAGGGAACTGCTGCTGCTGCCTCCCTGGTATTTTTAGACTCAAGAATGAGCTGAGCTCAGGGCTTCAAGCTGCCATCAGCAGTGAGAGAAATGGGAAGGTCCCCATCTTTCTCCCTCCCACCAAAAGCCTGAAGCTGGGTTGAGTAAGGGTGGATCTGAGGAGAGACTGGGAGTGCCAGGGCCTGACCCTCTGTATCCCAGCCCACCCCATCCTGGTCATCCTTCCCATTCCCCCTCCCCAAGAGGAAGCCATGCTGGCAGAAACAAGCACCTGCATCTGCTCCCTGCTACCTTTGGCTTCCCCTGCTAGGAGCTCCAGGCCTGTACCAGGTCAGAGCTGCAATGTTTCCATGACAACGGATGATAGTAGCAGAGGCTGCTGGCCACCAGGTCAGGGGTAAGGGGGGTGTGGGTCCAGGAACAGGAGAAGGTGGGCCAGTAGGGAGGTGAGTGAAAGAACTAGAGTGAAGAACACCAAAACTGTAGCCCCTCCTGATCCTTGGACCCCCAAGAAAAGCCTGGAACCTTGGCTAGTTATGATGGCTCATATCTTGATGTTCCCCAAAAGCTTCATGCATTCATAGGTGGGCTTTTGGGAGTGAGTGGATCGTGGGTGTGTGGTACTGGATTAGTCCACTGATGGGTTTAGCATAGTCTGGGGTGTGGTGGAATGGATTTACTGAAACTGGAAGACCCACGCTGGTTATGGGTGGCACCAGTAGGCTTGTACCCTGAATGGGATAAAAAGGGCAAGCAGAAGCAAGACTGCTGCTTCCTGCCTGCCATGGCCTGCGTTAGAACCAATGAACTTTGGACTGGAACCTCTTCAAGCTGTGAGGCAAAATAAACCTCTCCAGGGCTGGAGATTTAGCTCAGCGGCTTAAGCACTCGCCTGGGAAGCGTGAGGTCATGAGTTTGAGCCCCAGTACCAAAAAAAAAAAAAAGAAAAAGAAAAAGAAAAACAAACCTCTCCTCCTTTGTGGGTGCTGTCTGTTTTGTCTCAGCAATGAGAAAGTAACTAAGACACTGACTGACGCTGGAAAGCACTCCATGGCACTGATTAAGAAGGCTGGGGGGCTGGGGGTTTAGCTCAGCAGCATAAGCACCTGCGTGGCAAATACGAGGTCCTGAGTTTGATCCCCAGTACAAAAAAAAAAAAAAAAAAAAAACGCTGGGCCCAGGGAGGGCTGGCTATGTCTTTGGTCACAAGACCATGAACCCAGCTACGGATAGGGTTTGTATGGAAATACTGGCCTTCTGTGTCCAAGACTCCACTAATTCTAGAATAAGGTCTCTCAGGGTTTGAGATGTGTCCTATCACCATAAATCAATAGGTCCTGAAGCCCTTCAATCATTATAGCTCCCCAGAACACACTCAGACACACACACACACACACACACACACTTTTTTTCTTTTTTCTTTGTACCAGGGATCCAACTCACAACTGTGAGGAAGGAACTTGTGCCCTGAGCTATATCCCTGGCACACACACACATACACACACATTTTTGAGACAAGATCTCACTATACATTTCAAGCTGGTCCTAAACTCAGTATGTAGCTCAAACTGCCCTCAAACTCTTGGTGATCCTCCTACCTCAGCCTCCTGAGGGCTGGGATTACTGGTGTACAGTACCACAGCCAGCTCTTCAACCTGGACGTTAGCCCATCCAAAGACTGCCCAGTTGTGCACCATCACTGGTTCTTACTGTCTCCTAGACAAAATATTCCTTATCCTGGACCTTGACCCATGTCATTCCCTGGGCTCCCTTTGATGTGGTCTCCTCATTGCCCCAGAAGTGCCAGTCCCCAACCCTGCTATGAATGTGGTGTGGTCTCTCAAGACCCAGCTCTCCAGGAAGCCTCCATGTGCATCTTTTGCTGACCACAAGTGTCTGTTACAAGACTTCACATTCCACTGTAGCTTACCTCTTAAGAATGGTATCACAGATGATCAGTAAACTGAGGCTGAGGGAGAATGGCCTTTTGCAGCAGGTCATGTAATTTGTATCAACTCAGTGTCTAGCTCCAGGGCACTTTCCTTCTGTTCCTGAGCAGGGCCAAAAGGAACTCTGGACTCCTCTTGGCACTCAACAGCCCGTGGCACTGCAGTTGGGATCCTTAAGCTCAGACCTGACCATCTTACCCTGGTCCCTTGTATACGACAGGCCAAGACATGCCTGCCTCCCAGGGTATTTACTCATGTGATGCTATGAAACTCCAACACTTGTCAGCAGACATCACCTCCATCCCAACTCTCCATCTAGTTGGAAAGCTCAGCAACCGAGCAAGATAAGTTTGCCCAGTGGGATGGGAGGACACCAGCTGGGCCATGCTACTTAGAAGAGGGTCCTCAGGTCAACTTTTGAATGAAGCAGACTCAGCCTCCCTTAGGTCCGTCTACCTAGGGAGCTTTATTGCTGTGTCTAACCCCATCCCACTGCTGCAACCCCTAAAGACTGTTTTGCTTTTGGTATTTTTGAATTATGGTCTTGCCATGTAGTTCAGGCTGGCTTTGAACTCACTATGTAGCCCAAACTGGCCCCAAGCTTACAGTGATCCTCCTGCCTCAGCCTCGAGATTGCTGGGATCACAGGCATGTGCCACCACAACTGGCTCTTTCCTCAAAGGCATTTAAATGGGAGATGGCTTTCCACTGCCTAGGCTAGATCACAGAACTTTACCTACCAGCACCCTCACTTCTCTCAGAATTTCCTTCTCCACCCTCAGCATGGGTGAAGGGCTAACAAGCCACTGATCCACCACACCCTTCTTTGAGCCTCCATATAAACACTTCAGGTCCAGGGACTTCCTGCAGTGCTCCCCAAAGCCAGGTCTGCTTTGGGGAACAGGGCAACCAATGGAGTTTTGGGAGTCCACAGGGCCAGCAAGAGGATGGCAGGGAAGCCAGGGTCAGCACCTCCCTGCCAGGCTGAGCCAGGCCAAAACCCAAAACCTGGGAAGGAAAAAAAAGACTGCAGGATTGCTTAGTCCTCAGGATCCCTGAGGGCCACCAGCAGAGGAAGAGAAAATGAGAAAGGAACTCAGTCCAGCTCCCCAAATCCACCCACGAGTTGCACTGAGAGCCATGGGGGCTGGGGGAAGCAGGATAGGCTCCTGAGCCAGGACCTGGCGGCCCTCCTGTGGGACGGGGTCGAGCGCTGGGCACCCTCGTGATGAGGCCGGCTGCAGGGCGATTAATCTTGTGAGGCCTGTGCGTCAGCCTCCCCCCACCCCAGCCTCCCATGGCCAACTCCGCCGCCGCCTACCCTGGGAGTTAATCTCCGCTTGGGGGACTTCTCAGTGCTGTCACTGCGGCATTAATTCTGAGGCAGAGGGAGGCAGGAAGGAGGGAATACAGTTGGGGGGGTGGATGGTCTCCTTGGGAAGGTTTTGTGATCAGCAACTGATGATAAACAGTCCCAAAGGATGGGAACTGGGTCCCTTTCAAGGTCCAGTCTTAGACGATAGTTGGGGTCATCTATGTTAGCCCTTACAGACCATCAGAGCCCTTGTACCCCTGGCATCTAGCCTGGTTGTCCACCAGCTGAGCCCCAAATGCAGTTTGCAGTTTTGACAGCAGATGTCTCTGCTATTATGATTTATCAAAATACTTAAGGTAAATAATACACACATATTTATAGAAAGTGGGGGCTGAATAGGGTAAGGGCTTGTGGGTGCACCCCTTTTTCTCCTCAGCCATCCATAATCAGACCCAAAGGTGGACCCAGCCTGGCCCTGAGGTGTGGACTGGGGTGACATGAAGCCTGTGCCAAGCACAGGCCCAGTAGAGCCCCCAGGAGGGCAAAGAGAGGCAGCCAGTGGCTGGACCTGTCTTGCCGGGCCCCCTGCCAGGCTTGGGAGGTGGCTACCTGGGGGAAGAGGCTGAGCCAGACTCACACCTCAGTCATGTTTCCATGGCTTCACTGCATCCCCTGCTCCCCAGGGCTCGGTCGCCTTATCAATAGCAGCTGGCACTGTTCTCACCGTCACCCTCGCAGCCACCCCCACCTGACCTCCAGTAGCTGCCTGTCCATCACACTGCCATCCACTGCTGTGGAGCAAACTCAGTCCCAGAGGGTGCCACTCAACAGCAGGCTTGGGGGGTTCAGGAGATCCTGGAAGGCTGGGCAGTGTGGGCAGGAGCCTATATGAGACTGGTGCAGTGCACCCTGTGGCCCCAGAATGCACCCCTGTCCCTTAGCCTAATTGTAGGTATTGTTTCCCAACCTTTCGGGACTTGACAACATATAGCTAAAGAATTTTATTGGATATTCTTTTTGGGGGGGAGGTATTATTGGATATTCTGATTTGGAAAAAATATGTATGTTCAATGCTGAGACAGAGAGAGAGACAGACAGAGACAGAGATAGAGACAGAGAGAGAATGAACTTCTAAAACTCAGAAAATGTTGAGGGCATGCCCAGAGGCAGCATGGGGGTAGGGGATTCCTTCCAGCCTGAAGCATAACCAAGTAGTTGAATAAAGGCTAATTTAGAAAGCAAAGGAACCTGGTTGTGTGATTTTGCATGTCTCCATTTGTGAGACTTGACTTTTTCATCTATAAAATGGGAATAACTGATCAATGCCCTCTTTATGAAGCTGTAGTTGGCACACTGAATGCAGTGAATTGGCTTTGTGCTTGAACCATGTGCTGTGAGGTCAGAGGACGGCTTCAGTATCTCCAGCCTAAGGCAAGGAAGTTTATCTGTTTGCAATGCTTGGGATGAACCCTGGGCCCTACATTCCCAGCCCCAGGGCGCTATTTTAGTTAGATTTTCCTTACCCATGGACAGTGTCCCAATCAAGGCTGGAAATGCACTTGAGGGAAAAAATGTCCAGAAAAGAGACACAATAATGTGTTTGTTTAGCCCAGAGAAGTCAGGTGCCGGGTGTCAGCCCCCTACCCACTGGTGGGTAGGTGAGGGGCCGACATCCAGGGCCTTCACATTTAGCTACCTTCCCAGCCCTTCTTTGCTGAAAATTGAAATGTCCTACTTCAGCCTCTCAGAGCACTAGGATTATAGGCACAGATGTACCACCTCACCCTGGTCACTACTTATTTATTTATTTATTTATTTATTTTTGCAGTACCGGAGATCGAACTCAGGACCTCGCGCTTGCCAGGCAGGCGCTTATGCCACTGAGCTAAATCCCTGGCCTGTGGTCACTACTCTTATAAAAGGGGCAGGGTGAACTCACATCTCACCTGCTATGAAACATGAGGCTGGGGCAGTGACCACCTGAGCCCTCAGATCAAGTAGCACCAACCCAGTGGCTTTGCATCCAAGCCTGAAGCCCTGGAGGCCAGCTTGACTCTCCCGGGCCGGGCCGGCCCCATCTTCATGCCCTGCTGCCTGGAATCTGAAGCAGCCGTCTTTCTCTGGCAGGAGGGGAAAGGAATTCAATGCTGCTGAGATGGCAGGTGGATGGGCAGAGATGAAAGAAAGTGTCTGCTCTAGCAGCCTCAGGGGACCATCCTGTGTCCCATCATCCTTCCCAGCAAAAAAAACCCTTAAGACAAATATTAGCTTCTGGAGATAGGGCTCCATGCAGGGCTGCGTGACCCTGGGGAACAGCAAGGCCTGTGTCCCACTTCCTGTCTGCAGGCTGTTTGGGCCAAGGTCTATAGTATTATCATGCTGTTGGCCCACTTGTCACTCTCCCAACCTTGGTTGTTATCAGCAGTGGTCTGTTGGCCCAGGGCTGTAGGTGGGCAGTGAGGGGACAGCAAGGGCTTTGTAGTGACCTCCACTGTCCATCACTGGGATGGAAGCTGCTGCTGCTGCTGCAATCAGGTCAGAGCCTCAAGCCGCCTTAACTATAGCCAGCCAAGTGTCACCATCACCATCTTTCCTGTGGCAGTGTGAGCTGGGCTGAGACTGGGAATGGAGGCTGGGCCCAAATGCCCAAGAAAGGTGGAGGAACCCGTATGTGTAGACTTCCAGGCTCCTTCCCCATTCATCTAGACAGCTGCTTCTCTTCCCACGGCAGCTAGGCGCCTGGGTTCTAATCAGGGTACTGCTGTTGGGCGAGCCACATACTCTTGGGTTTCAGCTTCTCATTTATATAACAAGCAATGGGGCTAGGTGTGGTGCTGAACACCGTAACCAGAGGACTGTGGGGGACTGAGGCAGGATGGCTGCATGGTTTAGGCCCAACTTGAGCAATTTGGCAAGACCCTATGTCAAGATTTAAAAAGCAAAAATGGCTGGGGATATAGCTTAGTGTGAAGGCCCTGGTTTCAATTATCCTGTACTAAAGAAGGAAGAAAAAAAAAAAAAAAAGGTAAATAAGGTAAAAATCTGTTCAGATATCTTCTTAGAGCCAAGGAACTAAAGTTACTCAACAGAGTAAAACTGTTCCAGACTGAAGACTAAGCTTCCAATTAGCCTTGGGCCAAGGAGAACATCCCTGCAGCCAGCATAGCTCACAGCCCACTCTCCATCCACAGGGGCCTTCCTGCTGATCATGACCAGAGCAGACTCACAGCAGAGGGACAAAGGCCCCGTCTGGAATCCTGAGTCCGGCTCAACACACGGGACAGGGACTTCAGTCTGGAGGGCAGGGATAGGGTGGCTAGGGACTAGGTCAGGCCAAGCCAGGCTGCTAAAGGGAGGGGGCGCCTGGCAGGCATGCGCAGGCTGGGTGGGGGAGGCCTTCGGGCGGCCACAGAGAACAAAGAGACTGGGGTTGCCAGGATATTCTGTGTAGCTGAAGCAGGCAGTGATGGGCTTGGGAGAGGGGTTGTGGCGGTCGTGGGAACTGTGCCTGCTGCCCTCACACCAGCTCCCTCATGCAGACTGGGCCTCAGGACCAGTGAGGGGATGGGGCAGGGTAAGAGACCGCCAGAGGCCACGTGCTTTCCCAAGTTGTGCGGCTGTCAAGGCAAAGACCCAGGAAACGATGTAGTCATCATAGACATGGCAGCGGTATCTGCATCACAGAGATCACAAGTCCATACTGTCACGATGTCATGACCACATACTCCGTGTCAGCCAGGCAGCATCACAAGGTCACACTGTCACATACAATGCCACATATAGGTTCATCTAGTTTTGTCACAGGGTGACATAATACCATATAACTGTGTTGTACATCCAATGTCAGACATGCACAGAATCATCCGATGTCACGCATTTAATCCAGTCACATTGGGGATGTTACAGGATTGTACAAAACCACAGGATTTGCTGGGTGTGGTGGTGCACATCTGTAACCCCAGCACTTGGCAGCTGAGGCAGGAGGATCGCCATGAGTTTGAGGCCAGCCTGGGACACATAGTTGAGTTCAAGGCCAACCTGGAGTACAGTGAGACCTGCTAAAAAAAAGGGGAGGGGCGCTGGGGATTTGCTCAGTGACACAAGTGCCTACCTGGCAAGTGCAAGGCCTGAAGTGTGATCCCTGGTACCACCCCCCAAAAAAAAAACCCCCCAAAAACCCCACACACCATCGGATCACACAAGCAATTTCAGAATATCCCAAAGCATGGCCATTGACGTCATATACTAACCCAGGGCCACATGAGGTCCATCATAGTCTTTCATACAGCTACAAGCCCATTTTCATGTCACAGCTACACTGCTGCACAGGGCTTCACAGGGCTTTCAGGGCCCTGAAGCATCTTTTTTTTTTTTTTTTTGTGGTACTGGGGACTGAACTCAGGTTGTTGCTAAGTTACCCAGGCTAGGCTTAACTTATGATCCTCCTGTCTCAGCTTCCCTGAGTGCTGGAATTAGAAGTTATATCTTTTCCTCTCTCATACACACTTGACCCATGCAGAGGGTATGTGGATAGTGAAATTATCTCAGAGTGGGTACCCCCAGCTTCTTGAACCCCTTCTTTGCCACCTTCAAAGGGGTCCTAAATGTCAGACCACCCTGGTAGGGGTACATGATGCTGGGGCAAAGGCTCTGAGGGTCACTACTGCAGACTTCCACTTACAGCACCAAGCAGCCTGGGGACCCTTCAATCATGACAAGTAGTCAGTTGGGGATAAGGGTGCAGAAGGACTGCAACAGGACACAGGTGTGAGGCAGAGATGTGGAGCCAGGAGAGACAAAAACCCCAAGAACAGCAGAGAAAAAGTAACCAGGCCACACCTAGTTAGTTAGGAAGGGGCAGTGGAGAAGGCTGGGCTTTGGGACAGAAGGTAGGCGACATCCTGGAGAGATTTAGTTGAGTACGTTTTCAAATCAGCAGCAGTTTCACTGAGTGCTTATTACACAGGCTTGTAGGATTTCAGTTGCTCCTCAGGCTACTTTTTGGGAACAGCTGTGGCCCTTTCTCAGATGGGGTAACTAAGCCCACACTATGGGTGGGCTTCATAGCTATACCCTTTCCTGGTCTCCTCTAGACCTCAGGGGCTGAGCTTCCATTTCTACAAAGCAGAGCACATAAGTGGCAAAAGCTGGAAGAGGTAAGGGGCTTTGAACTTCAGGCATCTCTGCTGGGAGGGGGCTGGAGACTTAGAAAGGGCTGTGGGCTGGCACAGGAAAAGGCACAGGCCGGCTGAGTCACAGAACCCCCCTGGAGCTGGCTCCCGAGCCATCCACCCCACACCTGCAGGCTTGCCAATGAGGGCTGGCCGAGGCCATCTGCAGCCTTCATACTGCCAGTAGCGTGGGGGCATGCAGAGGCCTCCAGGCCAGTGCCCTCTGGTGGACAGGATCCCCCCACAGCCCAGGAGAGGTCCCTCCCCACCTTGAAGTTCCTCAGGTGCTGCAGTTTGCCTGGTGATGGGAGTGAGGGTGCCCCCCAGCTGCAACACCTCCCCTGCTCCCTGCTGGACACCCCGCTTCAGCAGAGCCGCCTGGAGAGATCACAGGCAGCCACATGAAAGGGAATTTTCCCAGGCAGAGATGCAGTTGAAAGCTGCCTCCCTCCACCCGTCAGCCCCCTGCTGTGCCAGGCCAGGCTGCTGAGCCCATGGTGCTCGAGGGAGCCTGTGACACCTGGGAAAGGGCTGTGGATCATCACCCCCCTACACACACACTTTCTCCTTCCAGGAATAATAGCAGAGACAGCCTGTCTCCCCCACCTCACCACCCACTCAGCTTAAAAAGTTGCCCCTTCCTTTGTGCTGAAATCGTTCACTCACCTGAAAGCCAGGTTCCAACAGTCAGGAAGTTCGTCTTCAAGTCTAGCCTCCATCTCCATCAGGGCAAAGCAACTGGGTAGAAGAAGGCTCTATAGCACTTGGTAGATAGGTCTCTGTGATGTGTAGGGAGCAGCAGGCAACTGTCACAGTCTGCCCAGCCTCACCCATGTGGCTGTGTGGTGACTTCCCCAGACACCTGGCCTCTCAGGGCCCATACAACCTTGCACCAACAAACCTTTGGGGGTAACAAGGTATAATCAGTGTTCAGGGACACTCCCAGAACTCAGTCTAGGAACCCTCTAGGCCTCAAAAAACATAGAGGGAGGGGTCTCTCCAAGTATATATTGGGTGTAGCCAGGTTCCCAGGAGCCTAAGCCAAAATTCTCCCAGGGGAGTCATGTCAATAGTTGGGGGGTGAAGGCAGGATACTAGATTCTGTCATGCAACAACAACAACAAAAAAACAGGACTGGGGTGGTGACACATGTCTGTAATCCCAGCACTTAGGAGGCTGAGGCATGTGGATTGCTGCAAGTTCAAGCTCAGTGTGAGCTACAAAGTGAGCTCAAGGCCAGCCTGAACTTCATGGTGAGACCCTATCTCATAAGAGACCAAAAAAAAAGGCTGGCAGCCCTGTCTGCACTCCTAAGTCTTAAGTGTGCAGGGTGCTTGGAATGGAGAAGGTGGCCAAGGTAAACACAGACGACAGGCAGCTGTTAAGGAGTGGGGTCTAAGGAGGTAGGTGGGGTGCTCTGGTGCCAGGCCCCTCTGAATGAGAGCTACTTCCATCCTCCTCCTGCCCTCCCACTGGATCTACAAAGGCCTCTCTTGCCAAGGTAACCCCACTCTAAATGTTTCTGGGTTGTCCTTTGCCACACAACCCCTGCCCAGCAATGGTCCCCAAGCCAGCCCCCCCTAAAACTGGAGAGCAAGAAGCCAGCAGTGCTTCGTGACACAAACATGCATTCGTTTTATTCACAAAACAGCCTGGTTTCCTAAAACAATACAAACAGCATGTTCATCAGCAGGAAGCTGGCCATGGGCAGGGAGCCCCAGGGAGCCCCTTGAGCACCCACCCCCACCGGCAGGGGATCATGTAAAGAAGCCCTTTCTTATGATGCCATTAGCAAGGCCTGAAAAAAGGACTTATTTTTTCTAAGTAGCCAGGATCATAACTATCAAGACATGGGTTTGCCAGATCTCAGTGGATGAACAAACAGAACTTTCATTTTTCCAAAATCACCACTGTTGGGGGGGGGGGGGTCCCAGTCAGGGCATGGTGGGTGTGGCACAGCTAGCCTGGACCTGGGGGTTGGGGGGGTTCTCTCCCCCCAACAAGCTCCCACCGGCAGCTCCACACGCGTGGATGGGTACAGAGGGGCTTCTACACGGCGCCATCAACATTCTCTTTATAAACGTGAGTGGATTCTCCAGGCAAACTATGCACTATTTTCATGGTCGGAAAGAATCAAAGGAAGTTTAAATGAGGGCAGAGTTAAACTGTGCTAAATTACAGTAGTGCTTATTAGTAACTAGATTTCAAAAGGTTACAGAAAATTTACATTCTCTACACAAAAACAGCATCTCCTGCACAGACAACATCGACATCGACACAGGAAGGAGACTGATTGTCCATTCGTTGCCCAGGAAGTCTCGGTACTTTATAGATTCGTCTTTACCTCTTTTTTTTGTTGCTGTTGTTCTTCCGAAAAAGCAGTTAAAATTTTTTTCTTTTTCTTTTTATACTAGGGACGTGGAGATGTTAAAACGACAACAAAAAATATATATATAAAAACAGGAATGAAATCTGTGAGAGAATATTTTTGGTTCTAAAGACGGGTGCATCCGTTTGTCTTCGCCCGAATCCCTTGCCGGAGACCACACGAGCAGTGACATTGCACGGAGAGGGCAGCTTTGGGTTCCCGCCGCTGTCACTGAAACCACCGGAAGGCGGCTCCCGTCGGAAGCATTACCTTCTAGCGGGGGCAGGAGACAAAAACAAGGAGAGAGTTCAGTCAGGGTCCCGGTGGGCCTGGTGCAAAGACGTTCCCTGTGGATGGCCTCATGGCGGAGGGATGGGCATGGATAAAGGCAGCCACCCAGCAGAGTTCCTGCTATCCTGGCCAGTCCAGGCCAGAGGAGAAGCCGTGACCTGCTGGAAGACCCTAAGCACCCTGAGGCTCCTGAGCCACTGTGCCCAGGAACCCTCCTTCCAGAGAGGTAACCCCTCTTTCCCCGGGCCCAAAGACACCAATACCAGGTGGCCACGGTGCATCTGGGGGCCATGTCTGTTTCTGTCAATGAGCGTGTGCACCCACTATGTACAAGGGTGTGTACCTCGCGCTGTGCTAGGCTGCACAGTGGGCGTGGAGCAGCATCCGAGGAAGAGGGATGTCTAGCATTTAACAAGCAGCTGAATCTATAATGGCAGTATGGGTACTGGGCAGGTATGTGTGTGTATCTCTATGCTGGAGGAAAGGGGTGCCTTTGTGTGCACGTAGGCAAATAAACACACAAAGTCTGGGCCTGGGGAGAGGGTGGCCAGGAGGCCACAGCTGAGCCATTGTTGTCCTCCAGCCATTCTGGAGATTTGCGTCAAGCCCACTGGCAGAGGAGCAGGGACAGGGGCAGGGACATCAAGTTGAAAAGATGCTTTGTAACCAGGCCTGCCACTCCAGCTAGGCTGCCGCATCGGGTGCACAGGGACAGGTCCTGCCACAAGAGCAGCATGGGATGCTCTATGCCTTCTCTGAGTCAACTTCATGGTGGCCAGGCCTGTGCCTATTCCCCAGGCTCACGGTCATCCCTAACCTAGGCCCCAAAATATGCCAACTAGACGCATAGACCCAGGGTTTTCTCAGGCCTCTAGGAAGAACAGCCAGCCCTTGGGTGGCCTGAGGGGAAAACTAGGCTCAAAGGACAAGTGACAGGCTTATCCTCAAGGCCATAAGGTCTGCAGAACAGACCTTCTCAAGTGGGGCCGGCACAGTTAGACAATCTTAGGTCATCAAGGACTGGATGCTTTAGGGCATGTCTCAGAGTCAGAAACTTAGGACCTAGATAGGAATCTCGATACCTGACCCCAGACCCCAGGAGGGGCATCAGGATCCCAATGCTAGGCCCTTACAAAATTCGGTCCACCAAGATCTCAGGATTTGCCTTTGACTTTTAGGGTAGTGAACAAGTGTCCTGAAGTCAGACCCCCAGGTCTCATAACTGAGTGTCCCCCTAGACACACCCAGGCAGGAAGGGTGGGCTCTAGGGTTGTAGGGTGGGTTTGGACTGCCAGACAGACACAAGAGCCCACACACCTCCCTCTAAGGCGCTGTTACCTCCAGAGCAGCGGAAGGCTTCTTTTTGAGTTCCTCACATTTTCTGAATTTGCAAATCTGATGGCCAGTCTTTCGGTTCCTACAACTGCTGCACTGCTCGCAGTTGATGCGCCGCCGACAGGGCGCACACATGCCACAGCGTTTCCGCTTCTTCTTGCCCGAGCTGATGGCAGAGGCCAGCTCTCCCTGCATGGGGTACTCGGCCAGGCCAGCCATGTGTAGTGCGCTCTCAGCCAGGAACACGCCCGCTGGGGTCATGATGAAGAGGCCTGGGTTGATGGGGAAAGCACCCAGGTAGGGGAAATCAGACTGGCCGTTGAGGGCTTCGGCACCTGCCACGGCCTCCATGTCAGGCAGGCCTGCCCCCGCCTCACTCATCAGCGGGAGGTGCTCCTGCACCACGCGCTTCAGCATCTCCGTAGACTGTGCGAACTGCTGCAGCGTCAGCTGTCCCTCGGCTGCCAGCTCCGTGGCCCGCTCTGCCTTGCTCAGCAGGCTGGCCACAGCACCACTTTTGTGCTTTGAGGTAGGGTTGCTTTTGTCCATCACCATGGCCGCCGCGAGGTCGTGACCATTGGCCAACAGGGAGGCGGCAGCTGCAGCAGCCTTGTCAGCAGACTCCCCGCCCATCATGCTGCCACCACCACTGCCACCACTGCCACCAAAGGAAGAGTAGTGGGACAGTGGGCGGGAGCGACGCAGGCTCTTGTTGAGGGGTTCACTGATGATGCCACTCTTGTTCCGACGCTCAGGGGGTGGTGCGTCATCTGCCACCAAGGCTGGCGTAGTGGCTGCCACTGCTGTACTCTTGTCTGTCGCTCCTGCCTTTGGGCCACTGCTGCCATTGGTGGTGGTGCTGCTGCTGCTACTACTGCCACCAGCATCCTGGGAGCCACCACCGAGGCTCGACATGGTGGGGCTGAGGCCCAGAACCCACTGCTGAGAAAGCCTGCCAACTGCCAGGGGTTCACAGATGAGCGCCCAGCCCTGCTGCCCGCAACAGAGATGCCTGGTGGGCCGCAGAGCTCAGGGCAGGCACATGGTCAGGTGTCCACGTGGAAGTGTCTTTACTCTGTTGGGACAAGAGGGTACAGGGTCAGGGGAGCAGTAAATCCCTCCTCCTCCAACACTGCCACCATCACCACTTGTATTGCCATAACAACTCTAAACCAGATGAGGCGTGAATTAGTAAGTACCAAGACCTCTTTGGTTGAGAATTTTTTATTTGTACTATCTCTATTAAATAGACTCAGAAGCATCCTATGAAGTAACAGCTAGTATTCCTCCATTTCACAGATGAGGAAAACAGGAGAAGAGTGCTTAATGGCTTAGAAAAAAAAAGCCTGGGAAGCTACTCTTAGATTCTCATTTGGAAATTTCTAGTATGTATCAGTTATTTCAAGCCTCTGACAGTTATTTAAAGGTGAAGGTACCTGGCTGCTTTGTTTAACCCAGGGTCTGGCAATAGAGTACAGAATCTTGAGGAGTCATCTCCTGTCCCACTACAGGTCAAGCATCACTACATCCATCAGAGGACAAGCCTTTCCCTCTGAGAGGGCGAGGCCAAGAGGTGCACACCAGTACACACTTCCCCCTCACCTCCCAAACCTCACTCAGCATCTCAGACTCAACTCTTATCTCAACCTGGATTTCAGACAGTTCCCAGATGGAGGCAGGGCAGAGGCCTACAAAGGCCTGTGGCATGGGGCCTGCTAAGATCCCAAAGAGAACTAGAGAGCTGTAGTGGACTGTGGCAGGATAGGTCTTGGGCTGGGACAGCCTGAAACCAACAGTGGGTATGACCCCCCGAGGTGCCCCTTGTTGGCAAACCCCAAGGTGAAGGCACTAGACTGGAGCTGCTGGCATCCATGGCTGGAAGGAACATGGCTAGATGGAGGGAGTGGCAGTTTCCTCATCAGTCCTAGCTGTCTAGCATCCCTGCCCTGCCTGCCTGCTGTAACCCAGCAGCCCCCAGCAGAGGGATGGGAAGGCAGGGCCCAGTCCCTAACAGCTGGTGGCTCAAGGGGGAGGTGCACATCTGGTAAACCCTATCGGTGTGCCCTAAGCCTAAGAGAGGGGAAATATTAGATCTTTGTCCCCAAGACAACCCATTATTCTACAGTCTGACTGTCTTAGCTGCTCAGCCTGTCTTACAAGATCATTTAGTCCAACCCTCCTATTCAGAGTCCTCTGGTTCAGAACTGGCAAGGGGTGGCCACAAAGTGGGGTTTTGGGCAAGTGACTGTCAGGTATATATAGTCAGACCCTCCCTGAGCCTCCACAGTGGGCACCAGGCTCAATCTGGGTTGCCTAGTGAAGGCAGATGGGTGAGGAGAAGGGTTGGACAAGCGGACAGAGGCGACCAACATAGACCCAGGAAGGCCTGGCAATGTCCAGGCTGGGCTGGGGGTCAGGGACACAGTAAGCAGAAGGAGATCATGTAACAGAAGTGTTGCCATGCTGTGCAGCCTCCACGTGCTGTGTAGCCTCCAAAGGCCAAGTCCAAATCACACCTCTGGCTCTCCTCAGAGACTGGTAACCCTTCCAGGCATCAGTGACCCCGGCTAGAGTGACCCTGGCTAGGTGTGAGGGACCAGGGCTAGTGAGACCTGGTTAGAAACCAAGACACTATTGCTTCTAACTCCTGCTGCTCCAAGCTCAACTACTGTGTCCTGAACCCTGATCCAGCAGGCCCTCAACCAGGGGGAGGGAAAAAGACAGGGGTCTGTGGGCTGGAGAAGTGGAGAGAGGAGCAGCCTGTGCCCCAGCCCCCATGTGCGCCCCCCACCTCTGTGGCCTGCTGGCTGGTGGCAGAAATCGATAGCTGCATTAACGCTGCTCTTGCTCTGCTGCTCCCTCCCTCCTCACAGCTCCAGGATCTGGCTCTGTGTGCAGGGCGGGCAGGTCAATTAGAAGTCAGCTCCCTCCAACATAGCCGGCCTGCGCTGGTGCAGGGCTGGCACTCTGGCTGAGCCTCTGCTTTTGTCTCCATCCTGAGTCTCTCTTGGTGGGGAACGAACCTCAGGTTCTGTTCATCTCTGGTTCCCTCCTTGGATTTCTCTGATCTTTCTCTTTTCTATCCTTCCTCAGGGACCATCAACTCCCAGCCTCCAGGCCCTGGGATATACTGAGCTTGGGACCAAGGACGTGATATGTCACTGAACAGGTGCTGCAGGCAGAACACTGGCTTGTCAGCCTTGGAAGCTCAAGGTGGAAGAGGCTAACTCGAGGGGGACTGGCCTCAAGGTAACTGTCCTCAAACCCACATGTAGCCCTCATGGTCTGGTCCTCAAGCTCATTCCCACTCTGCCCCATTACCTGGCTCATCTTCTTTAGATCTTGGAAGAGCTGATGCCTTGGTCTCAGTGGACCCGAGCACAGGTTCCATCTGCCCTATTCACAGAAGGGGAGGACACAGAGGTGACCTTCTCCTAGGCTATAGGACACACGGCAACCCCTCTCAGGCCAGGAAGGGCCTGGCAGTGCCCAGGCAGCAGGGGAGGAGCTGGGGCTGCGTTGAAGCGGAGCGGGAATGAGCGGGAGGGAAAGCTGGCGGGCGGCGGCGGGCGCATCCATCATCGGCCCTGCCAGGAACGCATCCAGCCCCCAAAAAGAAATACTGCGCCTGAGGAGGGACAACAAAGGGCTCCGTTTCATCAGCAATGCGGAGCCAGCGCCCCGCCGCCCCACCAGCCGCGGTCAGCCCACAAAGGACCCCTTTGTCCATGCAGGAGCCGGGCGGCAGGGAGCTGGGACCAGGGGCTGATGAGCAGGGACAGAGCTCAGGGGGCAGGGGAACAAGTCATGGAGAACTGAGGGGCAGAGGGAGAAAAGGGGGCAGAAGAAGAGACAGGTGGTGTGGATAGAGAATGGTGAGACAATTTGAGACAGAGAAAAAGGGACAGAGAAGAAGGGACCTAGAAAGGAAGGGCAAAAGATCAAGGTTAGGGGACAGAGGGTGGAGAGGGGACCAGGGATCAGCATGATGGGGCTCAGAGGGAACCAGGGACTAACATACCTAGCCCAGTCTCAGGGACTCGAGAGTTCAGAAATAGAAACAGAGCCCTGACGGAGGTACAGAGACCGAGTAAGCAGCTGGACACGGCTGCAGGGGGAGGAATGGAAGGAGAGACCAGAGGAGACCTGTCATGTCCAGACTAAGGCCTAGGGAGGAGGGGTTGGAAAGCAGAGATAGGAAGCAATGAGCTTTTGGCTTCAGGGTTCAGTTGCTGGGACCTAACACCTCCTGGGGTTGAGCTGAAATTTGGTATGGATATACTGGAAAGAAAAGGAGTCATCTGTTGGCAGTGGGGACCACTCTCTGCCTCCACCCACAAAAGGCACAGACCCTGTTCCTCTCCTGAACCAAGTACAGGACCTGTCCCCCCCCCCCATCCCAAGGTTAACACTCAAGATCCTTTAACTAACTGGGTACTTATTGAGTATCTACTGTTCCAGGTTGATCTGACTGACTGACTGACTTTGATACTGAGTACTGAACCATGAACAGTGAGCTACATCCTCAGTCCTTTTGATTATTTTTTTTGAGACTGGGTCTCCCTCAGTTGCCCAGGCAGGCCTTAAACTTGCAATCCTCCTGCTTCAGCCTCCCAAGTAGTTGGGCTACAGCCATGTGCCAGAGCACCCAGTTATCCCAATGTCCTCATGCTTAAAACAGACCTGAAGCCCTGTAAGGTGATGCACACCTGTAGTACTAACCCTTGGGAGGCTGAGGCAAGAGGACTGAATTTGAGGCCAGTCTGGGCTACATAGCAAATGAATTAATGAACAAATGAATGCAACCAAACACCCCTAGGAGATGAAACCTATTGACTAATCAGAGATGAGGAAATTGAAGCTCACAGAAAAGTTCAGCTGGTGCCCAGTAAGAGTAAAACTTAGGCCTAGAGCCCAAGTGTTAGTCACGCTGCTCTGTGACTACCTTTATTCTACCTGTGCAATTAACAAAGTGGCCCAGGGCAAGGTGACCCAGTAACCTTGTCCTGTCCCCCCCCCCCCCCCCCCCCCCCCCCCCCCCCCCCCGCCAACCTGGGACTGTTACCATGCCAGTCACCTCTCCATGGTCAAAGGTGAGCTGTCAGACTCCAGGAGAGTGCCCCCACCTGGGGGACTTGGAGACGCACAGGCAGGAACCTGGAATGTTGCACCCATGACATCATAGTGCTGGCTGGCAATGAAGTCACCAGAAGTGGTGGCAGTCTCCTTCCTCACTCTACCTTCACCCCCAGAACAGCCTCACTTCCCTTCCTGAAGGACTTAGTCCTGAACTCTACAGGAGGCAGTATTCAGGCCAGTCTTCCATCATGGGGACAGGTTGGTGCTGTGTGCATAGCCAAGGGCACGAGTGTATCCCCCATTTGCCCCAACAGCAACCCCATGCTCTGTGTCCTGGGGTGCCAGGGGAGAACCCAGACCATGGTGCACAGAAGCTGAGTTAGAATGAGACTGGGTGGGGTGGGGGTGGGCCTTAGGGGTAAGGGGCTGCCAGGCTGGGAGTTACAAACAGGAGATGTTACAGAAAGTGACAACTTGAAAATGTTAGTAAGAAACAGGTGCAAGGTGTGGCTGCGAGCTTGGCAGGCTCCCAAATGGGTAGGGCTTGAGGCCAAGGGCAGGATTTTTGAAAACTGTTTTACTGAGGTACAGCTTACATGCTGTAAAATTCACCCATTTTAAAGGGCATTAATTCAATGATTGAGTAAATCCTTGTTGTATTTCTTTTAGTTATTGTGAGACAGGTCTCACTATGTTGCAGGCTGGCCTGGAACTCATTATGAAGCCTAGATTAGCCTCAAACTCATGATCTTCCTGCCTCAGTTGCCCAGAGTACTGGGATTACAAGTGCATGCCACCCTACCCAGCTTGAGTAAAGTTTAGAACTGTGCAACTGTCACTCCTACCAAGGGCTAGGTTTGCCCAAGGCACCACCCCTTTACTCCCTACTGGTGAGAGCAGTCTTTCAGGTCTCTCTGGCAACAAATGAAAGTGAGGCCTCCTGGAGGAGGCTGCATACTGGGGACTCTAAGGCACTGGCCTAGAGGAGCCCCCATCACCATTGTCTGTGTGGCCTTGCTTGGAAGACCCTGCCTTGAAGCAACAGTGTTTCCACACAACCCCTCAGCTCCTGAAGCTCCCTCCCACCCCACCACTGGCCCACTTCCTACCCACCTTGGTGGGCTACACTCCTTGACCTCCAAGGTGAAAGAGAGACATACCATGGTGTACAGGCATGCAGAGACCATAGGATGAACTGAGCTGAGCAATGTGTGGAGAAGGGGGTGTTCTGCCTCTGATTTCCATGATTCAGCCTTGGGAGTTTCCAGAAAGGAAAAAGCCCCGCTTAGGCATGGGAGATGCACACAGGGACACTGATCTTAGAGGCAGAGAAAACGCTGCCCCAGCCAGAGACCACAGAAAATGACTCTGCTACAGATGGACAGATGTATAGTTGGCACACTGACCACTGTGCACACCCAGCAGGTGGCCCCAGGAGACAATGCTAGGGGCCTCCCTAAGACTAGCACCCTATGGCCAGCTGCCATGGTCAGAAAGGGGCACTGCAGTCATTCTTCCCTGATCCTCTTGCACCCCTCCTCCCAGAGGTACCACTCCTCAGCCTGAAATATGCTGCTAGGATGGACAAGTGTCTGAGAAAGCCACCGAGTACGTGGCCTCTGTTTTCTCTACAGAGCTCCCCAAAGTAGCAGAATCTACCCATTTACTGAGGTCCAAGGGAGAAGGTCTGCTCCAACCTGGGCTCCCAGGAGTGAGACAGGGACACTTCTGATAAACAAGGCCTTCCTCAGTCTTCCTCGAAAGGCTCATAGGCTCAGGAAGACCTTTGGGATATGTCCTTGGGAGTCCCTTTCCCCATATGTTACACTGGACCACAAGGATCACAGTTTATGGAGCCTTCCTTTATGCCAGACACTACATACTGCAAAGAGCCCAGTCTGAAGGAAGTGTTACCCTATAAAGTATTTTGTTGTTGTTGTTTTATGGTGTTGGGCACTGAACTCTAGGGCTCATGCAAGCTCAGCAGGTGCTCTGCCAATGGGCTACATCCTCAGTCCTTTTGTGTATTTTTAAAAACTAGTTTTTTTCCCCCTTTTCTTTTTTATCGGTACCAGGGATCAAACTCACGACCATACGCTTGCAAGGCAGGCACTTATGTCGATGAGCTAAATCCTCAGCCCCTTAAATTAGTTTCTTGAGACAGGGTTTCACTATGTAGCCCAGGCTCATGATCTTTCTGCCTCAGCCTCCCAAGTAGCTGGGAATACAGGCGTGTGCCACCATACCGTCTACAGAAGGCAATTTGATAAGCGGTTTTGATGTACAGAAGATGATGCCCTGCTCTCTGGGGTCCCCCATGTTCTTGGACTATTTCCCAAAGCGGTGATGTTGGGTTTTGCTATCTACTTAGGGCATTCCTCCTGGTGGCTCACCATAGGACAAGCCAGGGAAGGGAGGAGAGGGGTTCCATCCTTCCAGGGGTCCTGGGTGGGGCATCTTGGAGGTAGTAGCACATGTCAACAGAAATGGCTAGCAGCTGGAGTCCTAGGGTCTGGGTTTGTGGCTCTGTCCTTGCTGGCTGCAGACTTTAACCAAGTCCTCTTCCCCAATGACCCTCAGTTTCCCATTTGTAAAATGGATAGTAGTTCTTGCTTCTCATCCCAAACTGCGGGGATTCATGAGCTCATGGGGCAGGGATCCTCCCATGGTCCTATGAGGAAGACAGAAACAGGGAAAAAAAAAGATTCGAAATAGCAACTCACCATCCACTCTGCAAGTCCCAGAAGGTCCAAAGCAGCAGTTTGTTTGGTGTATTTTTTTTTGTTGTTTGTTTATTTACTTTGAGATAAGGTCTTGTTATACAGTTCAGGCTGATCCTAAAGTGACTATGTAGCCCAGGCTGGCCTTAAACCTGCAGCAATCCTCCAGAGCTGCAGCCTCCCAAGTGGTGGGATTACAGGTGTCCACCACCATACCCGGCCCAGCAGTGATATGGTTTGCAGGTAGGGAAGCACATCTAAAGGGAAGGATTGAGCAGGACTGAGCCTGAACCCCAGATGATATGCAGCTTCCTGCGGCAAAGGGCGTCTAGCCCTTCCCACTCATTTCTCCAGAGGACATGACAATAGCAGGACCTAGTAATACCATCACTCTCTGCCAAGCACTGTGTTAAGCATTTTACATTCATTTTATCACTGGATTCTCTCTATAACCCTTTAATACTATCCCCATTTACAGATGAGGGAACTGAGGCTCAGGAAGACAATGCCACCTTCCTAAAATCATAAGATCAGCAGGTGGGCTCCGCCACCTGGAACTCAGGTCTGTTAGGGCCTGGCTCTCCAACACTGACCAAAGACTCAAAGACACACGGAGGGACTTTAGTGGGAGGATGAGGCTTAGTTCAGCTTTCAGAGTGAACCTTAAGTTTTCCATGGTCTCTGGGGTGGTATTCAGGCTCTGGGTAAATCACACTAGGGCACCATTGCTGAGAAATCTGCAGCTGTACCCCAAGGCCCAAGAAAAGAAGGGGAAGGGGCTGCGGGTGGGCTGGACAACCCAGGCTGGGCCAGAGCTCCGGGCATTCCGGCAGCCTCCGCAGGAAGCAGAACGGGACGGAAACCGGCTCCTGCCGCCTCCCCCAGAATCCTGTGGGCAGCCCAGCCGGCTGCACAGAGGCCCTCTTTGTGCCTGCCCCAACCCGCCACCAGCGGCTGGCCCAGAGTTTTGAGTTTCCTGGGGGGTGGAGGTTCAGTCACCACTGAGCCTTCAGCTACCTCCTCCTCTTGGGGGCAGTCACAGCAGTCCACAGCTGGAGGAGGAAGTGGATGGCCAGGGCAGCCCCAGGGACTGGGGGCCTGCAATCCACCCACATCTCATTCCCCCTACATTTATACATCCTAGTCAGGGGCTGAGGAGTCAGAGCAGTCACCCCCTGAGCCTGCTACCTGGCTGGTGGCAGTCACCAAGTCCATCATGATCCATTGGGACCAAAGCAGTACACATGGAGGGGGGTGGGTATGCATCTGTCCTACCACCATTTCCCACTCAGCAAGCAGAGGCCTCCCTCAAGCTCATTTTCCAGCATTTCAAGGGACAAAGGCCCCTTGGGTGTGAGTGTCGAGTGCAGTGTGTCATGAGCAGCACTTTGTACAAATGCATTTTGTCTACCAGGAAGTGTGCAGGCAACTGCATGTTATGTGCGTGCCTGTGTCTGGTGGGTTATGAGCATGCCTTGGTGTATATGCAGAGTCTCAGATTTTACCCTTTGTGGCCTGGAGCATATACACCAGAGCAGGTGGAGGTGTCTGACTGGGAGAAGTCCACCCTTTGACCCTCATGTATAAGGTGGAGGTCTGTGCTTATCGTACCTAGGAATGCAGACACCCAGAGCAGAGAACAAGTATTGTGGTTTGTTTACACGGTGGGTGGATTTTTTGTGGGTGGTTCTGGCCTGTGCGTGTTGCCCTGGATTTGCCGTGAGAACACTAGTGTGTGCATACTGTGAGCTGTGTCAAGAGTTTTGGGAGGCACGTGAGCTGGGGCCTGACTGGGTTGAGGACAGCATGGGTAGGGAACTGGTGCCAATTTCTAGGGCCCCAGTGGAAACAGGAAGCTGCTCACAGGTGCACCTGGGCTGCCTGGGGGTTGGGCTCCACCCAAGTTCAGTGTCCCCCTGAGACTAAGTCACGGTTCCACTAGCTGAGAACCCATCCAGCCCATGAGGGAGGCACCTGTCTTGTCTGCTGTTCAAGGTCCAACAGCCTTGGGCAGCATCTACCAGCCTGCCTGGCCTGAGAGTAGAAAAAACTGGAAAACAAAAGCCCCCAGACCGCAGGCCCTCCCTGCAGAGGCGTGGGGGAGACAGGCAAGAGGCGAGAGGCTGAGAGAGAGGGAGGGAGGTGTCGCCGCAGCAGCCCCGGAACACAAAAATAATGAGGCGAGAGGGGCCATGGGGCTGAGCTGGCTGGTTCCGGAGTCGCTATCTGACCTTGACAGATGCCACAGCTGGGCGCCTGGAGAGGAGCTGCAGCGCCCCCCCCAACCCACTGCAGCCACTGCTGCAGACCCCCACCTCCCCCAGGCCAGGGTCGATGAAGGCTCAGGCAGGCCAGCCACAGGCAGCACCCCACCGGGCAGGAGCTGGGAGATCTCAGTGCACCTGGGGGGTGGGGGAGCCAGGCAGCAGCAGGGTCTCCTGAGGGTGCCCAGCCCTCAGGTGTGGCTGTGTGTGTAAGAAACACAGAGCTTGCCATTGTGCTTGTGCACCTACCAGCTGAGTACGTGTAAAGAGAAGCAGAGTGTGAGTGTGGGTGTGAAAGATTGTGTTTGTTACCATGTCCTTGGGTCACACAAGGCTGGAAGGGATGGACTAATGTTCCTGAAATGGTGCAGATGCATCACTCAGGGGTAGACATAGATCACTGCCCCACCTCCTTCCGAGATACAGTTGTCCTGGTGGGTGCAAAAGTCACGCTAGTGCTTGAGGTGGAGTGGGGGACAATGACAGCCACAGCCCTCCTTGAGGCGTGTCACTCACAGGCAGAGGACAGGCACCCCATGGCCTCTCCTGATTCGTACTTTCTCCCACAGTGGCAGTCATGTCCTATGCTCTCAGAAACAGGCACAGGACTAGGCATAGCCACACCAGAGATGACAGCAAGGGACTGGGGTGCAAGCTGTAGGAGAGGATGCTGGGCTGGATGGAGGTGGATTAGCAATTCAGAGCACTGGCTGCATAATTAAAAAATCATTACGGCAGGCAGGCGGGCAGGCAGAACGAGTGTGAGCTCACGCTTGGAGCAGGCGGGGACACAGCCAAGGCGCTCCCCCTCAAACCACTTCCCCGAGGAAAAATCCCACCTGCTAATATAATTATGGAAAAACACAAGCACGGAAATTCTGTTTCAGCAAACAACGTGCCTGAATGCCCAGGGACCGCCTTGCCCCTAGCACAGCTGGCGGGCTAGTAACTGGCCCCTAAGGTTCACTCGGCCAGGCAGACCCTACCAGGTCCCAACTCTGACTTCCCCACCCTCAACAGCTCTCAGAAGGGAGTAAGAGGTCTAGAACATCCAGCTCCCCAAATCCAAATGCAAGAGAAAACAGGCTAGGCCTGGTTGTTTACAAATGGGGAAACTGAGGCTAGAGTCTGCATAGGTCACTGTGTGTGTGCAAAGCTGAGAGGTCCCCCCTCTTCTCTAGGTCTATTCCTCTCTGCCTGAGATAAGCATCTCTGTCCCTGAGACAAGGACTTGTACAAGGGACTTGACCTGGGCTTGTACCCCAGTACCCTCCAGAGCTATACCCCTCAGTAGGAGTATGTATAGACACCAGGCTCCAATCTAGACACAGGGCATCCTGGCCTCGGCTGGGTTAAAGCCAGGCAAGCAGAGCTGGCTCAGGCCTGAGAAAGGTGGCCAGCTCTGGGGCACAGGCCCCAGAAGGGCAGGAACAGCCGCCATCACCTCAGGCCTGGAGGGGGCGGCGGGCAGCGGGCAGCAGGCAGCAGGCAGCAGGCAGCGGGTGGTGCGGGGAGGGAGCCGGGCCTAATTAGTCTTCCTGGGACCCGGCAGGCGCCGGGGAGGCAGACGCACAGGCACGTCCGTCCATGGCCGCCTCCAGGCGGCAGGGAGCCGGGAGGCCAAGGCGCCCAAAGAGTGGCGGTCAGGCAACCTGGGAAGGCCTGGACCAAGGAGACTGCACAGTACGCAGGCCTGCCTCCCCTCACTTCTCGGTGCCACCAGGCGCAGCAATTAGAGGCTTTCAAAGTTTGTCCTTAATTGGTTTCATTTTTGCCTCATAAATGATTCATGGCCCTGGAGGTCTGGGAGGCGGAAGGAGTGGCAGGGGAAATTTGGGGAGGCTTTCGCCTGGGGCCACCTCCCCACACCTGAAATTGGGGAGGGGGCTACAGCCCCAACACAGAGGACAGAGAGGGGCTGGAGAAGCCTTGAGCAGGTGGGACCCTGAAGCAAAAGTGAAAACCCAGAGCCTCTCCTTGGAGCACTAATTAGAAACTGCAACTTCTCTTCTGCAGACCAGAGCTCCAAATCCAGGCCCAGCTACTGCAGCTGCTGGGCCCTGGGAGCATGAATAATAATGTGGTGATAACAAAATAACAGCATCATAGTAGTCATAAAGATGGCAAACGCTTACTTTTACTGGGTCCAGGCACCACCTAGGAACAACATTGGTATTTTCTCTTCTTACATAGGTATTATCCCCCTTACTCCAGCACTGTGGGACAGGTTCCAGGGTCCCTGTCATAGGGAATGAAAAAATAGGCTTGGAGATTTAAGACTTGCTCTCTCTGACCCTCAGCCTGATGCCAGAAACCTTCATCTCCAAGCTTTCAGGGATAAGAGCTCAGAGGACTCCAGGAAGTCTGGGAATGGTCATGATGTCTGACCCCAGAGGACCTCAATTGACCCATGTGTAAAATGGGAACACAGAAGCACCATGGCCCACCTGGAGCATGCTAACCCAATGCTGGGCACTAGGAATACAGAGAGATGACAGAAACCTCACCCCAGGTTGCTCCCAACCTCAGGGATACATGCAGAGGGGTCAAGAATCTTGCATACTCGTTAGGGCTGGTGCAGTGGGGTAGGGGCAGGAGGAGGTAACAGCTTCCTCCCTCTGACCACACTCTGGTGCCCACACAGGACTAGACATCTGATCTTGAAGAAACCCCGAACTATGGACCATATTAGATGACATGAGATGCAATGCAAAGTGCCTACCTTGGCCTGCCTACAAAAAAAAAAAAAAATCAACCCCAGGACCACCTACCTGGCCCCTGAAAATCCCAGGAGCAAGGTAATGCATTAAAGAATTCTGGAGAGTCAGGAGAAGTAGCACTCGGGAGGCTGAGGCAGGAAGACTATTGAGTTTGAGGCCATCTTGGACTACATAGGAAGACCCTATCTCAAAAAACCCAAAACAAATAAATTGACTGATTTAAAATAAAAACCCTAGAGTGAGTAGAGGATGGACTGACTCCCCAAGTCAGGGCTGGTAGCTCTTTGGGTATCTCAAATACACTGCCACTCCTTGTGACCCCCCCCTTTTAAATCAGTACCCGGGATCGAACTCACACCCGTGTGCTTGCAAGACAGGCGTTTATGCCACTGAGCTAAATCTCCAGCCCCGCTTGTGACACTTTTCAGTCCCCTGTCCCAAATATATGTACCAGGATACCCCTCTAAAATTGCAGGAGCGCAGTTCTCTGTTCTTCAGAGCCTGCCTCCACCAGACAGTGAAACAGCCTGGCACCAAGGCCTAACCACTCAAGTGGCTACACCTCCCTGCACCACACCACAGCCTCCTGGAGATATGATTACTCCCATTTCTCAGGTGAAGAAACTGAGGTTCAGAGAAGCTAAGAGACCTGCCAAAATGGTGCCTGACTTTTTATGTCATGGTGCTGGGGACTGAACCTAGGGCTTCCTGTATGCTAGCCGTAACTCCAGTCTACTTTGAGAATCTGTTTCTCACCTTGGTGGGCTCCTGGAGAACCAGTATCCCAGACCTGTTCCTGGCCTGGTTACCTCTTGCTCCAGCCCTGGCCACTCTTTAACATGTTCTCACTATGTAGATCATCCTGGTCTTGAACTCACTATGCAACTCTGGCTTCCTGAATGCATGATGACCCTCCTGCCTCAGTCTCCTAAGTGCTGGGATTACAAACACGCACTTCCATGTCCAGCTCCAGCCCTGACTCCCTTTCCCCTGTCTAGACAAAAGATTGCCCACACTCCTATAGAAACTAGGGTTGGCACAGCTGAAGCTTGTGACCAAAGACGCTGCAGAGGCCTCCTCCCTCATCCCAGCTGAGGACTGATAAAGCAGCAGAGGAAGCTCCTACACACCTACATGACGTGGGGAACCACCAACGTCTGTGAAGGGCAGTTGGGGTGGGGGAGGCGTCAAGTGATTCTGGGATGACAGCTATGTTCTGTGGCCCCTCGCTGAGAACAGGTTCAATTTACCATAGTACACGCTCTTGGGAGGCAGCTGCCTGTGGGATTCCAACAGCTGGGATGTTCATCCCTCAGACAGAAAACTAATCTTGACATCCCACTGCCCCACCCTGCCGAAGGATACAAGTCTCTACCCTGGGCCCAACTGTGTTCCTGCCTCTTGCCCTCTGGGAGAGACTTTGGGACTGGGACTAGTGGTTTTCCTTGAGAAAGGGAGTTCAGAAGAATCGGAACACTCGGTGGTCTACACTGGCTGAGGGCTCTGGGCCACAGCAATTGGCACACAGGGGACACAGACAGTTGCTTGCTGAACACACAAACAAGTGGCTCAGTTCTTAGGATGAAAGTTCATCCTCGGTGGGTCCAGTCAGCAAGCTCCACCCACATGCCCATTCTGGGCCCAGAGACTCATCTGCCCTTTGCTCCTTGCTGCTCTTCTACCTGTGCCAGGGCTGCCCAGCTAGGTCACTGGCGGTCCTCTCTGCAGCCTGCCCAGGAAGGCGCACATCTCTGGTGGGTCAGCACTGACGTCAGCAAGACTAGCAGGGCATGGAGCCTGCCACCTCCGGAACCACCAATTAATTAACTTTTTCAAATTAATTTCCCAAGCAAAATTCCATAATTACATCTGTCTCTACCAGACCAAGCTCAGCAGGCAAGAGAACCCCACAATGAAGTGGGACATGAGTGAGGAGTGACCAATACCAGCCCTGGGACCAGGTCAGGGAGGCCACTGGGGGTTTGGTTTCAGTATGAGGGAGCATTTTGCCTGTCACTTTTGATTCTAGCTGGGTGGGATGGGGCTGAAAGACTAAGGCCCCTCAGGCAGAAGGTGGGGTGTCAGAGAGATCCAGCTCATCTTGCTACCCTCCATCCCCCCACTGTGGTACCCCCAAACCACAGCAGGTCCTGGCATGGCCCAGTAGCAGCACAGGTGCTGCAAGGCTGAGGAGGCCATGGCTGCAGTGTTCTAATTTCCCAAAGGGGCTGAGATTAATTAGCTCACACACAGGCGCGCAGAGAGAGAGGAGAGCGGGAGCAGGGGTGGGCAGTGGCAGGAGAAAAGCTGGCTGGCGCTCCCCCCACCTGCCACCCGCGCCCAGCAGCCAGTCAGGCGGCCTTGACAGCCTGGGTGCTCTGAAGGTCAGTGGCCAAGCTGGCTGAGCCAGCAGACTGGCACCGTCTCCTTCCCATAATCCTCAAGACCAAGGCTGGAGGGACAGGAACCAGGAGGACAGTGTGGGGGAGGGGGAGGATCGCTGTCACCACCATCTTGTCTCATCCTCACAGCAGCCCAAGGAGATAGGTGCCACATCTTCCATTTCACAGATGAGCACACAGAGGCTCAGGCTGTGCAGTGACCAGCCTAGGTCACCCAAGCTGTGGATAGTGGAGGTGAGCCTGAAATGCAGGTTGGCCCAACCCTACTCCCTGGATCCCTGTGCACCTGAGAGAGTGGCAGGAGCCCTGTGCCTGGAGAACTCAGTGTCTGTATGTGGGGAATAAACTTACCATAGCCCCTGGGAATGTACAGGATAGTCAAGTTATTTCACAGATGAAGAAACCGAGACCAGAAAGGGGAAACAATCCAAGGTAGGGACCAACAAACCTCCAGCAAAGCCGACCTGACCCAGGGACCTTTAGTGAGTGCCCCCAGGGCCATGTGAAGTTCAGGGCTGTCCTTGGCTAAGTGGCAAACTGACCAGAGGATCACTGTGGCTGCCCTTGTGCCCTAAAGGGGAAGCACCCACTTAAGGAGACTTTCTCAATTACCATCTGCTGGACTCCCCAGAGATAGGAAAGGAACCCCCAAGACAGTGGGAGACAGGGAGCTGTGTGACCCTCGGCAGGCCCCTAGGTGGCTCTCATAAGACTAGTAATGCCATCTCCAGGACTTGCCCACAAGGACACACACCTCTGCAACCCCAAGGGTCAAGCAAGCTGCTCCCCAGGGCATCCCTTGCCCCCCAGCCCCAAGTGAGAGAATCCTTTGACAGAAGCCATGGCTAAAGGGGCTCACTCTCTTGAGAGCTACAGGGTCAGCTATCCCAAGGCCTGTGTGGGTCAAACACCTCTAGGTAGACAGCAGAAAGCCCTAAGACAGCGGTGGAGCTGGGCATGGTGGGGAGGAGCCAGCCCAACTATGGACATTATCCATCATACATAATAGGAGAGGGGAAGCTCCCCAGGCATCGGCTCAGGCCACAAAAAGGCCCTGTCTGGCTCTGGAGTGAGAGATTGTCTCTACTGCTCTGCAGCTTTCAGCTTAGGCAACTGCTGACAAGTTGCTCAACCCTGCTGAGCCCCTGTCCTGGACACTAAAATGCAGCCTGTGACTTCAACTGGACAGGATCCTGGAAACAGCATACATAAAGCTGTTGGTGCAGTGTCGGCATGCAGTAGGTGCTCAACGAAGGATAGCTGTGTTATTTTTACTTTCACCATCTGCCAGCACCAAAGTGTCAAGGACAGCCCAGGCTAGGGGTGTCAGATGACCTGGGCTGAAGCCCCAGTTCTGCCTTGGTCTGCCTTTAAATTCTAAGCCAATCCTTCAGCCCAGTTTTCCCAGCCCCAAATATGAGCAATCCTCATAGTCACTAAGCTACAGGTCCACAAGTAGATGTGTTCTGAGTTTATAGGAGGAGGGTAGAGCCAGCTTGCCATCCCTTCCTCCTACCTCCCCGACCCTCCCCCCATGCCAGTTTCCACAGTCCCAACAGCCCCCTCATACAGACACATGGCCAAGTCTCTCATCACCTTGCAAAGGACCCATCTGTCACCTGGAAGTTCCTGCTCAAGTATATCTTTGTTTTGTTTGTTTGTTTATTTTGAGACAGGGTCTTGGTATGTAGATTAGGCTGGTCTTGAACTCACTATGTATAGCAACCATCCTACCTCAGCCTCCCAACTACTGGGATTACAGGTATATGGCACCATGATTGGCTCCCTCAAGTGCATTTTGTTATGGCCTGTGTGAGTACTGGGTTGCAAAACAGAAAAAGTCTCAACTATGGTTGCCTCTCTTTCCTGGCATATTGTGAAGCCTCTCGAAATTTCCCCAAGGATCCACCCTGAGCCCAACCCATTGCCAGCCCTGTGGCACCCATTCTCACTAATGACACCCAGAAAAATTTCAGCTTTGGCAGAGCAGGTGGGGGGCAAATATAGGGAGCTAGACTCCCTCTGAAGATCTAGGTACCTCACCATTTAGATTATGTTTGCTTTTGTTTGTTTGTTTTTTGCAGTGTTGGGGGTTGAACCCAGGGTCTTACATGTTAGCATGTGTTCTATCACTGAGCTACACCCTAGCACCTACCATCCATTTACTTTACGTCCTGCAGCTTTAATACAAAGACCAAAGACTAGGGATACAATTTAGAGGTACAGTGCTTGTGTAGTGTCTGAGGCCTTGGGTTCAATCCCCAGCAACACTCTCACAAGACAAGCACACGCACGCACGCACGCACGCACACACGCAAACAACAGGTGAGGTTCAAGAAAGGTTGGCAGACAGGACCACAGTTACATAGCAAGGAGCAACCCTGTCCAATCCAGGGGGGATGTCCAGTCTTCCTGTCTAGCCATTACTCCATGTTTCCTCAAGAGGCCCAGCCTCTCTCTTCCTTGGCCACTGTCCAGGCCTTAATGGCAGAGACTTGAGTGGCCAGGGCACTGCCTGGCCCCTGAACGATCTATACCTGGGTGTTAGGAGACAGCATCCAAAGTCATAACCACTCTTAACCACCAGGAAGTGATCCCCATCAGACAGTTCTTTCACCTGAATAAGGCTTGTTTTTCAGGACATAGAAATGGGTATGCTCTCAATTCTGTCTGTCCAGGAAGGCAGGCCCCAACTCCAGTGGGGGACAAAGATTTAGAACTGTAGTTGGCTCTTGAAGGCATCCCTCCAACCAGCAGCCCAGGATCTCTATGTACTCAGGCTGGTTCTATACCCATGAGGGCTCTAGACCTGAGAGGGCTATGTATGACCAAATTCGAAGTCTTACAATGCCAACTGCAAGTTTGGGGTGGCAGCCTAATAATGAGGGCCTTGGGAACCAAGGGCACAGAGAAAAGCAGGTACCAGGGGTGAACATGAAGGGTACAGACTCCTGGGACACAGCCCACTTGGTCAAAGGCTTTCATTCATGCACAATGGCTGCCCTCTGTCCTCTCAGAGCCCACCTCGAGTGAGGAGAGCAGCCAGCCACTCTGCACACCTGGGGAAATCGATTTTCCACAGTATTCCTGCCTTTCCTCTTCCCAGCTCCTCTGCATCTCTCCAACCTGCCCTGCTTGGGTCAGAACTACTCATACTGGAAGGCAAGTGGGTCCCCACAGAGGTGGGTGAGCGGGGAGCCCTTACTCCTACAACCTTACAGAATCAGACAACACCAGGACTGAAGGCTGGCCTCCTTTGTATGAGCTTACATGGGGGTGAATGGAGCCCTAACCACCTGTGTGCACGAGTGTGCATGCGCACACACAGGTGTGTGCACCAGGCTCTGTCAGGTTAGGGCCTCTGGCCTAACCCCATGTTCTCATCTGGGTGTGGTCCAAGAAATGTCACAGTTCTGAACCTGTGACAGTAAGGATGGAGCCTTACTGAGCAGTGAGCATGCTCTTTGGGGGCGAGTGTGGCCTTCTCCCAGATGGTCACAGGAGCACGCTAGCATGTATGCACCAGGGCTGAGAGTGCACCCCCGGAGTGCCCACATAAATAAAAAAAATATGACCACATCTGTGATGCATGTCAACTGGATGTGCTGAGGTGTGGAATTATGTGTGCTATGTATGAGTGACTGCTTCTGTTCTGTGTGTCCCTGGGTGTGTCGTGTGTGGGGTACATGAGTGTGTACTCTGCCTGCCAGGCCACAGGGCCTCATGGGGCTGCTGGGGATGGGGTGACTCACGTCTCCTGAGCTAATCCCGCCACGCCACCCGCCTGCCCAGCTCACCCTGCTCTGCTGGGCTTGTGGCTGTGGGGGTGGGGGGAGCACTCAGGCAGACGCGGCAGGGAGGCTGGCTTGATAAATAACCTGCTGCTTCCCCAGGCATCGGAGAAGGGAGGCTGCCTGCCTGCCAGCCTGCCTAGGACAAGGAGGGGGAGGGGAGGAAGCAGCCCTGGCCCCCAGGCTCTGGCTGCCCTGGCCCTCATGGACTGCGGCTCCGGTTCCTGTTTCATCGAAACCTGAGCTGGGAAAAGCCTATCGGGTCATCTTGGTTGTCCTGGCGGCCGCCAGGCCCAGGCAAGCTGCCCCTCAGGGGACAAGCCCGCAGCCTGGCCGCCTAGCCAGTGGGTGGGTGGGGGGAGGATATTTCTGTCCAGACTAAATGCAGCTTCAGGCCTCTGTGCACCCCCCTAACAGCTGCTCCCAGGGGGCCCTAGCTCTGCAGGACTAAATATAGACCCCCCAAACCTGCAAACCCCAATGTTCACCTCTTTCCATTGGCCCCACCCATATGATGACAGAGGAAAGGCTGGGGAGTCCACTGTGTGACCTTGGGCCAGTGCAGCCACCTCTCTGGCCTCTCAGCTGCGAACAATCAAGTACTGCTCAGCCCTGGGCCCTGTCATGCCTAATAGGACCTGTTGGGAGTAGATAACAATTGCAACTAAGTTGGGGTCTTTGCACAGAGATAGTAAGAGCTGAGGTCCCCTCTCCACAGAACCTCAAGTTGCCTTTAGGCTTACAAACATGACCCTCTCAAGCCTGCAAGTTCCTTGCCCAAGCTGGGCAATACCGGGCTCCTCCAATCTGCCCCAGCCGGACCCTGGCCAGGAAACAAGTTGTGCCAGGCTTGGGCTGGAGAGGGGATGACAGCTGCTATTTCCTGGAGGCCACAGTCAGGCACAACCCGGATTCCTGCCTGGCTCCACACTCCACCAAGCCTCTCCCAGGTTCCAGGCTCTCTTGACAGGGTGCCCTCTTCCCAGGTATCAACACTATCCTAGGCCCCAGCCAGATTGGTTCTACTCACCTCACTGCCCAGGCATAGGCAAGAAAAAGTACTCAGATGCAGCCACCTCCAGGGATGGGGGGAACAGTGATCCCTATAGGGTTCGAATGGTTGAGAGGCAGCCCCAGTTGCCCAGCTTCGATCTGCCTGCCCACCCTGCCTGCCCACCGGGCTGATTCCCCCAGCCCCACATGCACCAAATTCCCTACATGCCTGTCTGTCTCTGACAGCTCGCACAAATACTTGGCTGCGCGGGCACCCGCTGTTCTGAGCCTGCTGTGCCTCCTCCCTTGCCTTCCTGGGGGCTCTGCAGATGCAGCCAGGGATGGGCAGGGGCCAGAGCCAAGAAACTCAGTGGGCAGTGTCGGGAGGGGGACAGACCAGCCTCAATTCTCAAGCACCACCCCTAGTCCTTAAGTCTGGGCGCCTGAGGGATCCTGGAATGGCACTGTCAGCCAGCCCTGGCTGGGCAGCAGCTGCTGAAACCTGCACTGCCCCCCACAACCTCCTAGAAGTACCTTCCGGAGGCCTCCCACTGGCCGATGAAATAGCATCTGCCACCTCCCCACACACAGCGACAGCGGCTCAGGACAGGGTGGAGGGCACCTGGAAGTCCCACAGGAAGGTTCTGAAATCTGGATATTGGCCTGGCCCCTCCCAGCAGCCCTAACACCCCTACCACACAGCACAGAGCACAGGCCCTCCTGCAGTGTGAAAGGGCAGGCCCACCTAGCTACTAGGCCTGGGGTTCTCTACATGGAGCACCTGGGGGCCTTGTTTGCTCCCCACTGCTTTGTCCTGCTTTCTTGGTCTCTCTCCCAGGAGAACAGCTGGGATTTTGTGCTGGACACTGCTGCATCTGAACACTGCCTCTCTGAGGGGGTCCTCATCACTACCTTATTTCTACAACACTGGCAGATCTACCATTTACCTCAGGATTCCCATCCAGAATATCCAGACACACAGCACAGATTGACCTCTTGGAGATGGGTGTAATACTGAGGTCAAGAGAGAACCCCCAGAGACAGGCCTTCCTATCCCTGCCAATCTTACCTTGAGCTATAGCCAAGTCCTTTTTTTAAGGCAGGGTCTTGTTAAACTGCCATTGCCAGGCTGGCTTTGAACCTGTGATTCACCTGCCTCAGCCCTCCAGAGTGCTGGGACTACAGGGTTGTTGCTGCCATGCCCAGCTCCACTATCTTCTTGAAAGAGACTGACTTGGGTTCTTTATCATTTACCATCCACCACTTTCCGGTCCTCCCAGGGTACTGGGGGTCCTGCAGTGACTCCATGCAGAACCTCTCAGTGTTCCAGGCCTAAATGCCCTGTGGCTCTTCTGCAGTACTCTTCCAACTCTCCACTGCCTCACAGTGGTTCTGCTGATCCCCCGTCTAACCAACTGCAACAGTAGACTGTGGGGTAAAGCCTCCTCTCCCCATTGCACAGATGGGGCTGCTGAGGCCCCCAGGGGAGGGGAGCTGCAGGCAGCCATGAGTCACAGGGGGAGCTGGGAAGCCGCCCAGGCCCTGCCGGCTGTTGCTGGAAGCAACAGCCTGCATTTCCAGCAACAGCCTGCATTTCCTCCTCACACTGGTACCTCAGGAAGTGTGGGCAGCAGGTGGGCAGGTGGCCACCGAGAGGACCCCTCCTGTGCCTGCAGGCCAGCCACATCCTCTTGCTGCCTGATTGGGCCCACAGCCTACCCCCTACTGGCAGAACTGGAGGTGGTATTCCAGATATGGGCTCATGTCACCTGAGGGCTCCAGGTTTTGTGACCTGAGGAAAGATGCCTCCCAGAGCCTCAGTATCCCTTATCACCAAACAAGAGATTAAAACATGACCGGTCATGCTTCCTTCCCACAAGAAAATTCACAGTTCTGTGATTCAAGGATACCAAAATGACAAGAGTCCTGATGAGAATCCTTCCATTCCAAGTAGTCTGTGATTCTGGACTCTTGGTGCTAAAAATTCTAGAGTGCCAAGATCTGACAGCGTCAGCAAAAGGGGGCCATGTCCCTAGCCCATGCTTACTGCTATGGACTCAGGTAACCAACTTTCCCTCTAGTTCATGAGGTTCTCCCAGCAGTGTTGACAGGAGCTGACAGGAAGCTGGGGAGGGGGAACAGGGGTCTGGGGAGGGACTGGTCTAATCCCAGAGGACAAGTCTCCTCCTCCTGGCACACACTGCCACTGACGCCACAGATGTCAGGAAGTAAGCCTGCACCAGGGGCAAGAGTGGGTGGTTGGGGTTTGTGAGCCTGTATCCCCGCCTGCAGCTCTGAGGGAGGGTGGAGGGAGGCTCTGCCTTAGGTCAGGGCTGGTCTCCTGCTTCTCAGGTTCCAAGCCAAGCTCCACGCTTCATCTTCCTGTCTTCACCACCCACTGCTTCCTCCTTCCCATCACAGTCCCCTCACCTCCCAAACTAGCCCCAATTCAGGCCAGCTGCCAGCCAGCCAGAACAAAGGCTCCCAAGCCCATTTGGCAGACGGAAAAACTGAGATCCAGGGAGAAGACATGACCTGCCCCACAAGTTTGGCCTGGCAGCCTACTGGTTTCTACCTCTTGTCAACCTTGCTCCCACCTCACTTCCAGAATCCTCTACTGGGTTCAAGGGGTATTCACACAGCAGCCTGTCCACACATTCTATATCCCAGTATCCTTTGGGAGTGTTCATTCCATAGTCAATCAGCTGGTCATTCATTCATTCCTTTATTTACCCAACCAGCTAGGTAATCAGTCCATCTCTCTGCCTCAAAGGGGAAGCAAGGCTCAGCCTGAAGACCTAAATGTAGTGAGCCAGAATCTGCTCCTTGTGCCTGGTGGAACACATACAGACCATCTCTTGCTGTTTTTGTGGTGTTCACAGCCTGTCCAGGGCTCTGCCAGGACTCCAGCCCACTTGTTAGCAGCAAGTCACAAACTCTCCAAGTCTCAATGTCATCTGTATATGGAGAAGCTAACTAACAATACCTAAATTCTCAGGGCTACTGAGAGGACTAAAGGAAGCAAAGGTCAGAGAGCTGCCCTGGAGAGGACTTACAATAGGCTAGCATTATCACCACCAATGATAAAATACTTGATCATAACAGTAATAAATTGGGGGCAGCAGCAACTAAATCTTTATACACTTGGTGCCAGGCACTGGCGGTACAGGAAGGAATCACTGCCACATCCCATTGCAAGGCTGGGAAGGAGTGGGCTCAAAAATCCCCTGCAGGGCCAGGCATGTTGGTGCACACCTGTAATTCCAGCACTCTCAAGGCTGAGCAAGAGGACTGATGTGAGTTCAAGGCCAGCCAAGACTACACAGCAAGACTGCCTCAA